>OW804098.1:35651584-36180653 GCA_942159475.1 Sthenelais limicola
AGCCAAAGACTTCTCGGGTCTTTCAAGACGTTGACCATGGCCCAGCGACCGTGAGCGAGACATGGCACCATAGGCTGCTGCCTCCCCTTCATAGGATCTTGAATCGAGAGACAACGATTTGGAATCCGAGGCATGGGGGCGAGATTCAAGTGTATGGGATCTTGATCTCGCTTGGGCAGAGTTTCTAGTAGCTGCATCAGAATCTGCCCTCTGGCTCCTTCGTGCCACAGCGTTTATAAATTGGTTTAGGGCACCAGCCAAGCTTGTGGACCACTCCACACGTACACTGTCCAGCATGCTGTCGATCGTTATATCTTCAGAAAGACGACGCACCTATTTGGAAGAGAAAAAGATGTGGGTGATTGCCGGTTGAATGTGCTTATTTGGATGGGAGATATACGGACCGTGCAATCCATGTAAAGGTTGTTCAAGGCGGTCACAAAACAAGGATGTCTGTGCAGTTATATATACTGATAGGAATAGATTTTATTCAGATATGAAATATACAAAATATATTACTCTAACTCCCTTTTTCTATTTCAACCAGCGAGAGGGATTTGGAGGGAACGTCAAATGAGTCAATGTTATTTACAAATTGGGGTGGAATAGATCATGTTTTATATAATGATCTGGGAAGTTAGTCCTCCACATATAAACTCAGCACCAAAACTTCCCATGAAAGCCAGAGGGAACACTCCACTTTCTGAGTACCTATTTATAAGCAATATGAAACCATTAAAATGAGAAATGGAAGACTATATAATTTGATACAGAAAAATTAGGATAAGTGTCTTTGCCTTTTATCAAAGGTTTACATCAACGCATACCATTGGAAGACCTGAGCTATCAGAAATAAATGACCCATTTTTCATTTTGAGAAATAGAGAATTCAATTAAGGCATACCTTTGTTATAAGAATGCCCACATAAAGCACGGTGCCTCGATGATGAATCTTACTGGTGAAGTCAGATGAGGGAGTCCTCAAATCGGCCAGTTTCGCACTCAGACCCATCATTTCCATCTCAAACCTTACATCTCCACATTCACCTGTAAGAAAATGGATTCACAAATTCAGATATGTAACCTGTGAGAATGATATAGGGGTATGTGGTAGTGGCAAGAGCGAAATTGAAATTTATTCTGTCCTGATTGCTGTGCCACATGAAATTATCACTGAAAATCAAGCAATTTATGCTCTCTTTATTTTGAAGATAACAAGATGCAAAACTACCAAGATTTTCTCCCGAACCAGTACAAAATCAGTGCTAACTTCTAATGGGTGAATCTTAAATTATATTCTATAGTGGTAATTTAAAGTCGCTATATTAAATGTGAAAAGTATCATTAAAACATTGATTATGTGTATCTATAATTTTTGAAAATATTTATTGCATTACCCCACATTGTTAGTTCTTAAGGCAATGACACTCATTGGAACACCTGAGATATCAGAAATGAGATACCAATATTTCAATTTGAGAAATAAGAATTCAATCAGACAAGTAGATGTAGCGATCAAAACCTTAACTGAACTAAAGACTGGCATAGACATGTAAAACACTGTTCCTGTGAGTTTAAAAGGATTTCCAGGGCATCACAGATTTTAAGCATCGAGTACTCCTTCTCAACAGAAATAAAACAAACCGTTTCATATGAGTAACCTTTGCTAGAATAAATCGTTCCATATACAAAACTCAAAACAAAGGCTAAATGACCGATGACAGATGGGTATGGGGATGATGGGATGGGGAAGAAATAGCCTTCGTAATATTTCCATTATTTTCTCTTGAGATGAAATAGGTTTTACGACTTATGACATTCACAGTTCACCAGGGTACCGGCATTTTATTACTTATTCTACCATTTAGTTTATTTCTTTCTGATGGGAGAGGGAGGACTGTTCTTTTATATTAGTCCCCTATCGGGGTGAATACTTAGTTATTGCTTGATGGACTTTATTCAGTGTTACAAGGAAGTAGTGCGGCCAAAGCATTTAGAACATATCGTGCATTTTGCAATGAGAGTCTGCCAATTAGATAAAAATAAACATAGTTTCCAGAATCAATCTGTACACACTCACCTCTGTGATCCAGTTTGAAAGAAGATTTCACCTTAGCTTCGTCGACAGCGACCTTGACCCCACTGCATGCAGCTGTTGCCATAGCCATAGTGCCATGCTCGACAGTGGTCGTCATGGAAACTGACCTCTGACCTAGAATTTCTGACAGCACATAGCTGTTCGTCATAAAATATAAATTGAGATGTGATTCACAGAAAATTTAACAATCGTGAATTATTCAGACGCAAGGACCTATGTCAAACATCACATACTTTCGACTGTGATCTTATGGACACTGTGATCTTATGGAGTTATTTTTCTTTCTTTTTTAACTTTCAGAACAGCAGTCACAAAACATATCAAACTATAGTAAATCTAACATGAACTGGAATCCAATCAAAATGTAAAGTGACAACCTGGATAGTGAAATTTAATCATCGCTTACCATACTCATATAAATGATTTATTCAATCGGGCCATTATTTCATACTCAATATGATAAGAGGGATGCTGATAAAGGGAAACCCACCCTTTATTGATGGGAGACTTAGCAAGAGGAGTCTCTCTTCTAACAGTGGTATCACCGGAACGGGTCTTGGGCACCATCGATAACCAATACTGAACTTCCTCGTGATGGTAACCAAGGAAACCGCCCAAGATTTTGTTGTTTATCTTGATACTTTGTTCTTCCACCTATAAAAGATAAGCAAAAGTTAAAAGTCCAAAACCCACAGTAGCTTACATGTGAAAGAAATATTTACACTGTCATTTGTTATAAAAAAAGTTTTAAGGACACAAACAGTACATGTATGTCAGGATCGGAGCGACATTGTTTATTCAGTGCGATTAAGCAGACATTTTGATTGATGTGGATACTTCATCATCGACGTCACTGTGACCAAAACAGGCACGAGGCCATAAACAGCAATTCTCCGTTTCAAACAACAGTTGTCACGGCCCAGCATGTTCGAAGTAATGTTATTTATAGAGGTGAAATCTGGTGTAGAGTATGAGGCCTTTAAAACATCGCTATGGGTTTTTCGTATAATAAAATCCTAAAAATTGTTGTTAGGTTAAAAGAAACATCATTCAACACCAAAACAAAAGGTTTTCAAATATTCCCCACGGAATGTATGGTGAACAAAAGGTTTCAACATATTGCTTGCCAAACTTCATTTTTGTGTAGGAAATACCACCCGACACACATGAATTAAAAAGAACTTAATTAAAGGAGTTTGAAACATGTCAGGACGTGTTACCATAAACTACTAAAATTGGAATGAGTGATTGTACTTTCATCTTGAATATAAATTAAAATGTACATATATGGAGAAGAGCCAAAGGAGATACGCTTAGAAAAGAAAAGGCTAAAAACTCCTGGATTGGAAATGAGGAGAAATACACAAACAGACCTTGAGAGTAGTCATGAGCTCTGTCAATGAGGAGAAGTCGGCTTGAGGGGATCCTGCATTCACATCTACAACACACGTGAAAGTTAATCTGTTTATTACATCCTTTTTATGATTACAGTGGAACGTCTCTATTAAGACCACCCTTGGGACTGAGAGAAACTGGTCTTAATAGAGGGGTGGTCTCTATAGAGAGGTGGTCTTTAGGTGAGGTTCCACTGTATATTACATTTCAAAGGTAATCCAAGTTAATATCTATCGAAATTCGATGGAGTTCCATGGCTAATGGATATTTACATCTCCAATTCATTCAAATGTGCAAGATTTACAAATTACAGATATTCTGACACTAGGACAGCATCTGCAAGATTAGAACTTGGTGACTTGGATGGAGATACCACATACCTTTTATCGACAGAAGCAATGCGGGCTGGCTTGTCGGCTCTCCTACAATAGGCTTGAGACATCTCAGCAAAATATCCTTGATGTGCACAGCAAGTTTTCTACGAAAAGGGCGATAGACAAGTAGACACCGATGCAAAATAGATAATTATAATTTACAAATAATTTAATGAACAGTAATAATGCACGATGATTTTATATGGTGAAGAAAAAACAAGGACGAAAGAGACTTTCGGTCGGACGAAAGAAAATGAAGTGACATTATTAGCCCTCTCTCACTAAAAACTTCTAAAAAACAAATATCAATTTCGAAAGTCCACAAGCAATCTACAAGCAAAGAAACCTACCTGTGTGTCGTTTCCTTGAATAAAGATATGCTGCTATTTTCTAATTGAATGTACACTTCCTACAAGAGAAAATCGGTCAGACACTTCTTAGTTGTCATTCTCCACAAAAGTTTTTTTTCAGTCAGTCTAATATATAGAGGCAAGAGGTTTGCGGTACAAAGGAATGGGACCTACTCATATTGAACACCAGGGAAACAAACGTTTACATGCAAATGTTTATTTTCAGTTAAGTGTCCCGACGAACGTTAAACTTCTCCCGTGTTAAGCATTTCATAACTTATTAAAGCTATATTCGTAGATGAATACCCATAAGTAGTACCAGCATGTATGATACAACTGTAATGTATTAGGACTTATAGTTTTGTCTACATTCATTGTATAGTGTCCAATGATAACCACTTAACACAGGTGAATAGGTGATATGTTAATAAAAGACGAATCAAAACTATTGAAATAGTACATTCCTTCTTCATGACTGCATTCAGAAGCACACTCCCTAATATAACATGAAACTAATGATATAAAAGTACATATAAAAGGAGTATGCACATATAATGTGGCTCTAGTAAAAGGAATGTGCATCCTATATTACAATTGATCTTCGAATGAAGTATCTCTCCTTCTTAATTTCAGACATATTATATATTCCCTAACAGCCAAATTAGGCAAGCAGATATTTTCAATAATGTCTGTTTTCAAATGGGACCAATTAAATTAAATTAACGAAAACAAAAACTAATTTGGTTACAAAGAACGAGTGTAAGTCAATTCTAGCTCACCTTCGGGAAGAACTTGAAAATTGTTGCTAGTCTATTCTTTATTTGTTGACTTCGTGCAAGAGCTAAACTTGATCTGACATTGGAAGACAGACCCTGTAAAAGTTCAGCATCTATCCTGTGTGCGTAAGGATGGCTTAGTGGGCTCGATTCTGCAGTTCTAATGGGGGGAATATTATCTTCGTGGGCTTGGTTCTTCTTTATTTGATCAAGTAATTGGAGTAAACCTAAAGGTTAGAAGCAAATATAGAACAACCCTGTATAAATACCACAAGCAAAGTTAAATTTATATCAACAAAAGAAATGAAATTTTGCTAATGATTAATATTGAACAAAAGAAATGAAAGCTTTTCTAACGATGAATATCGAAATGATTTTCGTTATTTTTTCCATATAGAATGCTCAGACTCGATAGCAAAATGTATGTTTATACCTTCAGTGATCCAGATGCACGGTTTTTCGGCCGTTATACGAGCCACCTGACAAAAAAAAATTATTATCACTTAACATAGAACCATCAACTGATAAGGACGCATTAGGACAGTTGGCAATCGATACAAACATAGTATGTTTGCTCGACTGTACAAAAAATATATCAGATATATAGGTCAAGATATCGGGTCAAGATAAAGACTGGTGACACGCGCGTCATAATTATACGGTAAGACATTTAGATAAATCAATTATTTCAAATAGGAATTTAGAATAAAATGGGCGATTAGGATAAACCTTAAAGAACATTAAGAACGCATTGATATAGCTTACTCCATTTTTTCTGAAAATTATTTCGATTCTCAGAGTCAAACGTGAGTTATCGGTTTCAAGAATATTTAAGACCATTCAAGAATATTTAGGACTAGTGCTCATATGCCCTGAGTGATACTTATCTCTGATAAATGTCGAGAACGATATGTATCAAAAGTAAAACACACAGCAAGTTATATTTGTCTGGATACTCAAGACTCGTCGCCACCTAGTGTGAGGTGCGCCAACTTGGTATTTGGAACTCTTCAATAAAGAGACTCGCAGAGTCACTCTTCAACTTACACTTGAGTTGTCTAGTCCGTTATTACTATCGACACATGGTACCAGGGTGAAATTACGACAGAATTAGTACGGAAAAGTACAACAAACGGAGCCATGAATGGTATAAATCCCCCACAAGGATTGAATCTGGTCACAGGAAATGTGGCGAACAACTGGGTGTTGTTTCAAGAACAATTAGAGAGCTACTTCGATGCGGTCGACATCGCCGAAGGCAAGGACAAGCGTCGCATCGGAATATTGCTCAACTGCGTGGGCACAGATGCTCACAAGGTGTACAAGACGTTCACGTATGAAGAAACTCAGGACTGCAAGAAGTACAAGGATGTAATGAAAAAGTTTGAGGATTATTGTTCTCCTCGAAAGAATCTCACTTATGAAAGACATGTGTTTCTGGAAAGGAAGCAAGTGGAAGGTGAGACTTTTGAGAACTACTATACAGATCTCCGCTACTTGGCTAGCTCGTGCGAGTGGGGCGCACTGGAGGATGATCTTGTAAATCAGAAAGTGGTGAGCGGAATAAGAGATTCATCACTCAGGGAGAGATTACTGAGAAGGGTAGGACTAAAATTGCCAGACGCTGTGTCAATGTGTAGAGCAGCAAGTGTTAGCCAAATGGAAGCACGAATGATGGAAACGGTTGGGCTACAAACGCAGGCCGTTAACGCTGTCAGCAGGAGTGACAGCAGATATGACAGACCACGTGGAGGAGCTGTCAGCAGTCAAGGAGCATCGCACGGAGGAGCGTGGAGGAAACAGACCATAGACTGCAGGAGGTGTGGGACCAGACATCTCAAAATGGCATGCCCGGCGTGGGACAAGATCTGTCCTAAATGCAAGTCAAAAGGACATGTTGCGAAGCAGTGTTATAGCAAAGTGGCAGCCGTTCGAGCAGATATACTAGAAGAGGAAGAGGACGTGGAAATCAACGCCATCAACTCATTCTACATCGGAGCGGTCAACAAAGGAACTTCGCCGAAAGAAATTCGTCTCAGTAAGTCGACGCAATCCAAATGGGTGCACCATCTAAAAGTAGACAATTCAATGATTACTGTAAAACTTGATACGGGAGCAGAGGCAAACCTCTTGAATGTAAATGATTATGTAGGGTTACAAAATGCTCCAGCGTTAAAAACAGTTAACGTTAAATTGACTGATTACAATGACCGTGAAATTGCTGTAAAAGGTGGAATCATTCTTAGAGTTCAGGTGTTTAAAAGAACAATTCCGGTAGTCTTCATAGTTTGTGACGGTTCAAGCCTGTTGGGTGGAGACACCTGTGAGAAACTTGGGTTAATCAAAAGAATTTTCGAAAAGAATGAAGTCAATGAGGTCACATGTAAAGGTGTAGGTGTTCAGAACATCAAGGAGGAGAAAGCTGTGTACGAGTTAGACCAATGTTTTGTACCTGAGCATGGGAAATCTGAATTGTCGGCTATTCCAGTAGTGTACGACATAAAACTTAACGAAAATGCCAGGCCTGTAGTTAATCCTCCAAGACGCGTACCATTAGCAATCAAGGGTCAATTACAAAATGAATTACAACGCATGGAAAAGCTAGGGGTTATTGAAATGGTAACAGAACCCACTGAATGGGTGAATTCAATGGTGGTGGTTAAAAAACCTAATGGATCGCTGCGTGTATGTCTGGATCCAAAAGATCTTAACAAAGCAATTAAACGAGAGCATTTTCAACTGCCCACAAGAGATGAAATATTCGGTGAGTTGCAAGGTGCCACAGTATTTAGCAAATTGGACGCCACACAGGCGTTTTGGCAGGTGAAGCTAAGCGAGGAATCTCAAAAATGTACAACTTTTTCTACGCCTTTCGGTAGATACATGTATAAACGTTTACCATATGGGTTGTGTAGTGCCCCTGAAATATTCCACCGGAGTATGGCATATATTTTCGAGGGTTGTCAAGGTGTACATACTTATATTGATGATATCTTGGTTTGGGGTTCCAACAAAGAAGAGCATGATACTAGGCTCGCCGCGGTAAAGGAAAAAATTGTAAGTCACAACTTGATGATGAATTGGGAAAAATGCGAAATAGGTCAGTCAAAGGTAATTTTTTTGGGGGAATCCCTAGACAGAGAGGGTGTTCGTCCATCGGATGACAGAATAGCAGCAATTCTTAAAATGGCAGATCCGGTCTGCAAGGAAGATGTCCAAAGGGTATTAGGCTGCGTAAATTTTGTGGGGAGATTTGTACCACACCTAGCAGCGAACTGTACACACATTAGAAAACTACTTTGTAACAAGGTCGATTGGTTATGGACAGAAGCCCATCAAAATGAGTGGGAGGGTATAAAACAAGTGCTATCAACAAAACCTGTCCTAGCATATTTTGATGTTAACAAGAAGACCAAGGTCTCCACGGATGCTTCCCGTGATGGGATCGGGGCCGTGCTCCTACAGTTACATGGTGAAAACTGGAAGCCAGTAGCGTACGGGGCAAGATCTCTGAATAAGAGCGAATGTAGGTATGCCCAAATAGAAAAGGAGGCGCTGGGCCTAGTTTACGGTTGTAAGAAGTTTCATAACTTCATATATGGGCTTCGTAATGTTATTTTAGAGACGGACCACAAACCGTTAGTCCCGCTCTCAGAGAAGCCAATGCACGATATGTCTCCGAGGTTGCAAAGATTGATGTTAAAATTGCAAATGTATGATGTCACGTTAGAATGGTCCCCAGGTAAATTTTTGTATCTGGCAGATACGCTGTCACGGGCCAAGATTGCTGAGGTAAGCCTCTCATATTGTACAGAAGAAGAAATTAAAGCTCAGGTAGACATGGTTTATTCAAGCATTCCAGCCTCTCGCGAACAACTAGAAAAAATCGCGAGGGAGACTGATAACGATGAGATGTTATGTGCTGTCAAATTGTGTATACTAGATGGATGGAAAACTGGAGCCTGTCCAGCCTACGCCACTTTCAAAGACGAACTTGCTGTAATTAACGGAGTGTTGTTCAAAGGTGACCGCATTGTCATGCCAGTGAGCATGCGTCAAGAAATGTTAAAGAGGTTACACACTGGTCATCTAGGTATTGAGAAACAACGTAGACTAGCCAGAGAAGTCATGTACTGGCCGCGTATGAATAATGACATAGAAAATCAGGTACTAAATTGCCCAACTTGTTTGAAATATAGGGCCAATCAACAAAAAGAAACATACATGAAAGATGACACAAAATGGGGACCATGGCAGAAAGTTGCCGCAGACTTATTTTTCTGGAATAACCAGAACTATTTACTGGTAGTAGATTATCACAGCAATTACCCGGAAATTGCAAGGTTGCGGGGTATGAGCACAGACGAGGTTATAGAACATTTAAAGTCCATTTTTGCTAGACATGGAGTGCCAGAAGTATTTGTGAGCGACAACGGGCCACAGTTTAGTGGCAAAGTGTTCCAAGATTTTGCTAAGAGTTATGGGTTTAATCACCGAACGTCCTCACCCAGATTTCCTCAGTCAAACGGCAAGGCCGAAAGAGCAGTGGGGGTAGTAAAAAACTTGTTGAGTAGGGCAAACGAGGACGGTGAAGACCCTTACAGGGCGATACTAACTCTAAGGGCTGCGCCAATGGAGTGTGGCAAATCGCCAGCTGAACTACTGATGGGAAGGCGGATTAGATCGGTATTTCCGAATGTAAAAGTATTTACTGAAAGTGTTGGTCCAGAGGGAGCTCAGGACAAGGTTAAAACAAATGAGTATAATAACTCTGCGAAGGACTTGCCTCCTTTAAAGGAACAGGACACAGTAAGAATCCGAGACAAAAATTGGGGGGTGAAGGGTAACGTTACTCGCAGGTTGGCTGACAGGTCATATGAGGTTGTTACGGAGAATGGTGTTAACTTAAGAAGGAACAGAAGGCATCTTCTAAAAACAAATGAAACCTGTAAAACAAATGTAGAGGTGATGAATGATGAATTTGAAGAAAATAGAATCAGAGAGGAAGAAGATCATAGTAAACCAACTGTAAACAATAATTGTAAACCACAGGTAGAAAGAACTCCTCGTGAATCAAATGTACAAGTTAATTGTAAACCACAAGTAGAGGGTAATCCTCGATCAGAGGTCAGGAGGAGCTCAAGGGTGTCTACAGCTCCTAGACGTTTAATAGAAGAATCTGAATAACATGTCAACTCATCTTCTCTCTCCATTACAGGTTGAACGGGGATGATGTCTGGATACTCAAGACTCGTCGCCACCTAGTGTGAGGTGCGCCAACTTGGTATTTGGAACTCTTCAATAAAGAGACTCGCAGAGTCACTCTTCAACTTACACTTGAGTTGTCTAGTCCGTTATTACTATCGACACAATATTACCAAAGTCAAGCTGTTCAAATCGTATAGAAAGCACATGATGTCGGAAACAGAACCAAGAGATGTACCGGTAGATTTAATATTTATTATATAAATGTTATTTTATCACTATCTACACTTTAAAAGCGAAGATAATTTTCATTGGCTTCACATTTGCACGCCATACTACATCAAATGTTCACCTTACCCCAGCCATAGAAAATTGTTTTCTTTAGTAAACACAATTTTCCAAATCTAACCATGTGTAACTAATTCTAGTTCTGTGAGACACACGAAATGAGCAAATAAGAAGGCAATTTTAATATCATATCATGGAAGGTATTTTCAACCATTTGGCTAACTACAAAAAACGTGTTTATCATGTCAACTACCTGAATAAGAGATGTAGCTGTTTCAACGCGAAGATAAAGAGCTTGGCTGAGTGTCAATTCAGCAACACATGGAGAAGTAGATCCATCCAAGAGGACTCGAGCTGTTAGCTTGGAGACCTTGATTAGCAAGTCCAGACATATGTCTGTCCTATATAATAGGAAAATAAAAAATGAATGAAAGATGGTCTTCATGATAAGCATGGCAAGGTATACACCAAAGAACAAGGGTTAACCAATCCACTGTTCATCACATAGGAGTATGGAAAAGATGAGACAATTTGAAAAAGGGTCAACCGATCCACTGTTTATTACATAGGCCAAGGGTATGGAAAAGATAAGGCATCTAAATAGAGAAGTACTGAATCTTTAGTCTGAGATTCTGGGCAGACCCCATGCTATTTAACTCCTTAATATGCCATGGAATAAGTATTCCCCAACAAGTAAAATAAGCTATTGGGACTGAAGGTTTGGAAATTGAAACTGGGAAAGAAAAAGACTGATTAGAATGTCGTCAATATATTGTTCTTTTATTCTTTCGGTGCATAACTTTCGTGCCAAGAAACTTAACTATTTTATGTACAACATACCTCGTCAATTGATAGCATAACTGTTACGGTATATATCTATTTTTGTCAGACAGTGCTGAAGGGCCTAACGATGTAATGATTTCTTGAATAACATTATTACGGTAATCAATTAAGGGTACATTTTGGTCAAATCACAATTAAACAGGTTTCATAAAATATATATGTTGTATACTTGCCTAGTATAATCTAGGGTCCAGTCCACTGCAAGTTCATGAACAGTGAGTTGAATAAGGCAGCCAGGTTGTGGTCGAACCAGGATGATATGGACATTATCGAAGATGAAGCCAATGAACTAGGAATGATAAGATCATAAATACAATTAATACATATGTATTATGCTGTAGAAACTAGTGTAAAATGGGAGGGATGTACGTTACCCAGGCCAAAGTTTCTCAGGGAAAAACCTGTTATGTCCTTAAATACATATCGATTAAGCTTTTCTCTCTTTTTGTTTTCAGTTTGAGGAAGGAGGAAGTTTCATTATATCTATCAAGCTTATTGGGATGTCATTCATATCATACAAAACCTTTATTTTCATTTTCAGATAAACCTAGACAAAAACAGAGACCTTACCTGAATATAGCTAAGAAGACTGGGCAAACCAGGCTGGCTATTTGCTTCCTTATGTGTTTGTTGTTTTTCTCGCTTAGGAAGTTCAACTTGTATTCGTATATCTCCCACACATATAGCAAACGGTTTCCTAAAATTGCGATAAAAGATTAGGGCATAGCGTTAAATGTAAGCTTGCTTCAGGTATAAAAAAGAAATAAGATATTATACAGGGATATAAGAACTACCTACTTGTATTGCTCAACATATGAGTTTGTATGTAGTATACTACGGATGCAGATACAGAATAAAAGTATGTGAAAAGAAGAATATCTGACAAACAGGTTTTCACCGTACACTTACCTTATTTCATTATTTATAAAGCTACTGGAGAACCAAAGCTTCTCCACTTCCTACAATAAACCAGGAAGAACGATTAACAGGCATTGAAAGATAAGTTGAAGGCACATAATTATCCTATCATAGTTAAAATTAATAATTGAGATACAACTGGGAAGCGTGGATACAATCTATATTTATTTATGTAATAATCCTACATTTAACCTTGCAGAGTGACATTCAAGCAACGACCAGCGAACAGTTTAACCAGGATTAATGTATTACTAAGTTTTATTTCAGATGAACACCATTCATATGCGAGATATGGTTGCATGATTTAAACTTACCAAACTGATTCCATTGTGAAGATTAAGCGACACTTGGCCAAGCGTAAAACAACCAACTTTTCCAATATTCAAGTCGACTTTGAAGATTTTTCTCACGACCCAACATAATAGCCAAGCAAGGCATCTGAAGAATAGAAAATATAACAAATATGTTATGTTATTGTATATCATGACTACGATTAGGCCTACAGCTGTGAAACATTATTTTAAAATCCATCGTTACTCCAAAATGTGGATGGATTTCTTCATGGCATAGACATAATGCTTACCGTATATTTTTATTTCAATAGTTCGAAAGAAAGGTGTTAGAACAAAAATGGTAGGCCTACTGTAATAGCCTACTGGGTAAACAAATAGTCTAGCATGAATATTATAATGGTACCATTATAGACCTATAGGCCATAACATGACATTTAAGATATTTGATTCAATAAAAGAGTTCAGCTGTTGATGAAGCCCGATAATGTAAATCATGGTTCATGGAGTTAACCTTACAGTCACCTCCCTTGGCTTAGTTTAATAGAGGGTTAGTTATTATGAATGATGGAAGTGGCTCTGGTGTTGAGAAAACGAAGAAAAAGCCCAGAAATATTTATAATCTAATGGATCATCTATGGCAGGAATTAGTGCCTACGTATGTTAGAATGTACACTCGTATTGGGACGGAAAGGCCCGGACTGTCAGTGCCTGTGTGAGCATGCGAGTGTGGTAGGAGGGTTGTGAAAGTTGGTGAGGCAACGATCGAAGTTGAATAAGGAAGACCGATACCAACTTCCACCCTTACAGATCGTGGATAATAGGTGTAATGGGGAGTTACACAGCAACAATTTTCCATTTCTACTGACCTGCATATGAACCATAACCCGACAAGCCCTCCCAGGACAAATAATGCAAGCTGCAGCATTGTCTATCGATTTGTAAACAAACTTTTGTGGTACATTTTCCTCACGGAGGAGGAAAGACAGCCATCTTTATTTTTCTAGGTCAAACCGTTCACGTGACTAAAAGGACCAATCAGCTTCAAGGATCCTTACCGCCTTGTTGTTCTTACCGAGTCGCCATTACTGTCGCCATTTTATGCGAAAAATTGTGGATTTGCAGAATTTTTCCGGATATATGGCCTAGCGCGCTCTTTGTTGGATTTATTTGATTCCTATTTGGGGGATAAGGTCATGGAGTTACAATGAGCCATCCGAACTCACAAGGAAACGGCTGTAGTCTTGAGGATTGCCATACCAATTTATTTGCTCTGGTAAGTCGTGATCCATTTGAACTATCTTGTATTAGCGTAACGATTGTTTGTTGTAAAGCGATAAGCAAATTTATTAAGATGACCACTCTAGGTATCTCATGTATTTCGGCTATGAAATCCCACAGCGACCGGCTCCATACGATCTCTATTCATTCTAGACTTTTGTATAACTATTTAAATTGGCTTACATCGAATAATTGTGGTGTCACCTGGCTAAAGCTGGGGTCGAGTTATTTTCAAACACCGACAAGTGTCCATGCAAGTGGGCATGTTTTCTGCCGGTGCCCTTTTTCTCGATTGATACTTTCACTCATGTTTTTCTACCATTATTACCTTTCAGACTGACTTAGACGGTATCAAATGGCGTAGATTAAGTGCCGAGAACGCCTTCTGTTTGGACCCATTGGAGGACCCGGTATTGCAATCTTTTACAAAGTGCATTCAAGCCGATGTGTTGTGCGTTTGGCGTCGCGTTCAGCGGAGTTCGGACCAGCGGGCATCGGACCAGCTGTCATGTAACAAGGAGTTATGCATTTTCTGGTATGGCGAGGAGCCACAGACGCTGAAGTCCCTGCTCTCTCCAGAACTTAGTGGTATGTTACCCTTTATTGACGATAAAACAACACAAAGAGCAAACGCTTAGGCAATGCCTAGGCCCAACGCCTGTTGGAGGTAGCCATGATTGTATGGTATCGAGTAAGGAGGAGTAGCCTCAGTAGGTGCCATGTGGGTGCCTGAGAGTGAGAGGGGTTACAAACATGGGGTGTGTACTCCAGCCGAGGAGAGAGGTTCCCCTTCTTAATTTTGACTGAGGTTAACGTGCGTTCTATCATGTTTAATGAGTGTCATGATTAATGTATTTTAATTTCCTTATTTGGGCTTTTCGTCTTCTCGGATCTCTTTCCTGGTAGAACCACCAAACATGGTTTTTGCCATTGATAACTTGGGGCTAGCTTTTCTACACAGCCTCAAAGGTCCATCCTAAATGGAGGGTCTTCTACGCAGATGTCTCTAACTTTATACTATTAGCAATGCCTTTATAGCAAAAGGAATACACTTCCACTGAAAGTGTCCGTAGGGCTAAATAATGTTATGCGTGTCTTCTCACGGAGATTACTGTACTTATCCTAGCAGGTAACCACAAATGTACTGGCTTCCCGACCCCTAACGATATCTTTATCTTACTGACCGAAGTCTTCTATATTATGCTTTGATCTTATTCATAGTGGCCCTCTGACCTAGAACATTCTGGCTAAGCCTAAGGTGGTAAAACAACCAAACCAAACCTTCTGATATATGAAACGAAGTTTTAATATAACCATAAAAAGGCAGCTTTTCTTTCCACTCGCGAGATAGATGCATAACTCATAAGCTTACAAAGTATTAATACACCAGGAAGAATTTGTACCTATTGGCCAGTTGTTATGTTCTAAGATAGCATTTACCATAAATATAAAGCCACTCATAGCCATGTTGGAAACATGAGCTTAGAACTGGATTCAATATCAGATGATAGGCTTGGCTGTACGCGATGTGTCATTGATATACTTGATCCATTCCAGTAAATGCCCATGAGACTAGTGTATGACTCCGTTAGAAGAAATAACCCTCGTTATATCCATGTATATCTCTGGAAGATATCTGGTACCCCGTGTAAAGCATAGATTGAATGGGCCATTATCTAGGATGACTGAATTGCATGAGCTACCGGATTGATGTTCGAGACCAAAGCATGGCAGATAAAAACGTTGATTTGCTTCATGTTAATGCATATTATGTTGAATATATTCTGTATGGACAGGATTAATAGGATGTTTCATTCATACTTCCTAAGACTTCATAGCTCAAGTTTGTTGAACCCTGCTTTAATTTATGACTTAAGGACTCGGTCAGAAATCCTAAAATCATACTAATTAGTATAAATTATAGTTACTGACACTTGACATAGGGTCCAAGTTTTCACAGACTGGAATCGGTCAATCAAATAATTTCGAATAATCTGGTAAAATTGTCTGAAATTTCACACGTTTCGGGTATAAAAATACTGAATGATATCTAGACCCTGCAAAACTATGGTCAGTAAAAACTGTTCTTCTTTGAATCGATTCTGTTCTTCTTTGAATCGATGTATGTGAGAGGGGAGCTCAATGGGAACTCAAAAGTGTTTTATTAAGATATATATATTAGTCACCTCACTAGGGTCAGAAAGATTTCAATCAATTTTGCAAGCCCCTATAACTTGCATCCTTGCATAGTGCCTTACTCCTGGAGTTTCTAACTGGCACGTGTGTACTAGGTCTATATAAAAAGTAGGGAAATAATATTCTGTCAGTCTGGACGGATTCATTATACGATTCAGTGGCAGTGTAAACACGCTGCTTTTTGGCATTGCATCGTTCAAGTCAGTTTCGTGAGCACCTACACTTTAAGTTAGTTTGGAGGAAATATAACAAGTTGAGTCATACTGGACTTGATTCATGAAGGAAGGAAAAACTGTAATGTATCATTCAAACCCAGCAAACTTAGCTGAAGGAAAAACAACTTGAGCCAAACATGTCAGTGGAATCCGGTTTACCTTAGTCAGCCAAGGATGACATCGAGTACAATTTTGCTGACATAATATGAGCTTGTGACATTATATGCCCTGTAGAATATATCTGCCTAATAATTAACGTTAATATCTGGCCTTCGACTTCTACTATGTGATATTTCAAGCACTTTTTATTAACAAAAAATCTAGTGTGAGTTGTGAACTTATGTGATTGCACTGACTGAGTGCAGAATGAAATTAAAAAGCCTCTCCTCGGCTAGCACCCCTCGTTATTGTCTCTGGGTCAATCAGAGCATGTCTTAGATGTGTTCATATATGGAAAATCCTCATGAATTTAATTACAATAAGGTTATCTGACAAAATTTAAAATAGTATAAATAATTACTTGCTCCATTTATTGTCAGATGTGGTTGATTATCAAATTTGATGTTATTTTGAATTATAATTCTAAGGTTTCATTACATCATCTTTAGTTTAGGACAGGCTATTTCCAATAATTACCAGTTACATGTTTCGAGGATCACACGTTCACACAGTGTTTCGTGGGTCTGCTTGGAAGAATGGGTTTATAAGATTTGATGAACTATATTATACTTGGTCTGATGGGTAGCTATCGTGGCTGGATAGATTCACAGTGATCAGATGCGAGTAACACCTCTTGAATGGTTGTTGATGTTATTTGCTCTCGAATGACGAGTCGATCCAGAAGTGAAAGCTTTTCCTGACCCAGTTCTCAGGTCTCGGTGCTGCTGCACTGAACTGTTGTTGGAAATCCAATGCAGGTGGCGCCTGTAGACTGGGAGTGTGTAAAATGGTCTGTAGAGCTGTAATATGATGTCCAGACAAACTCTCTCAAGTACATTTTTACACAGGATTGTATATATGTACGTTATCGTTAATTTCCCAACAAAAGTACTCTGATATCAACGAGTGATTCAAATCCTTTTGTGAGCATTAGTTCTTTTATTTCTGTGAACCTATTTCAAGTCATTCACAATTGATCGTTAAGTTCAAGTTAATTACATTCCTAATTTTTCTTTATCATCTTATAAATTTATAGATGATATTTTGACTTTTATGAACGTCATGTTAACTGTCACAGTCTGGTTTAATTGCGTACAAAGATTTAATTAATCTTGAAACTTGTGGTTCCACAAAGTATCAGGCACTGTTTCCTTCTAAAGAGGGGCAATTATCTTTAAAGTATGTGCCTTTATTGAGATATCTCTATATATAATATATGGAAAATGGACTGCAGCTGTTTTTGTCTGTCTAGATACCTTTGGGGTGATAAATAGTGTACTTGTTTCCAGTGGGATTAATATTGCCTCCTCCCACCACCACCTCCTCATCAGTTGGTACTACAGTACATCTGAAGATGAATCATAATATAGTCTTGTTTGACGTAACCCCTTGTATGAAGGCGGCGAGTGGTGATGTGTGTATGCAAAATACATATCCCAGTATACCATCTAACCTGCCGGTCGGTCGGTCTGTGCTACAACTGGGTCACTTTAATGAAGAGGAGAATGTGAGCCTGCCAGCTTTGTGTTCCATGCGGACGAACTTGGCATGGGAGGCTCAATTATTGCCTTACGGTCAAATTATAGATAGAGTATACTGTTATTTTGAGTGGGGAGTTGTTGAGCTCTGAAATTTTGAATGGTATGCATCGGGGGTGAGGTAGTTATCTAGCATTCATGTCATGATTTAGTCACACAAATTGATTTTTTATTCAGAGAGAGAGAGAGAGCTAAATAAAAGAATGTTTTAATTGAAGTGTTAATGGAAAGCTGGCCCCCAATACATGGCGATGTTTTATTCGCAGAATGGACATAATTGTTTTCCTCAAGATGGAAACAGCGGAGACATAATCCAGCATGATTACATGTTGGGTTCCACATGCCTCTGGCCAAATGGAACTAATGTAATCACGGACCTAGAGCGGCGGCGAACGACCATGATTTGCCCGATTGGAAAACAGTGGCTTTGTACAGTAGAGAGTTTGGCATCAATCTAGTTCATAAAGCAAGGTTCCTTTCTTTGCATGTTTTCACGCATGCAAACCCCGTTTTATCTCTCCATCTTAGCTCCACAGTCGGGATGATCGATGTGCCGCCCCAAAATAGATGAATAGTGCTACATAGTCCACGGTTTTCTCTCCATAATTGTGCCGAACATAAAAATAAACGACTTCTTGATGGAGGACTATTTGATGGCCCCGAGCTGGATCACTGTCATTGTGTTTTCCTCTAATTGCTTCGTGGACTGTGTGCCTTTGGAATAACTAATAAACCCCCATTTTATTCCAAGCAGATGTGGCAACGAATCGACTAGAGGATATATAGCAGGGTGGGGGGGGGGGGGGGGGTATAGATATATATATATGGGAGAAGGGCTGTTTGTTTAATGTCTAGCTCTGTACAACAACATATATACATATCCGTGATCCCCTCATCTCTGATCCTCACCGATCGATAAATCGTTCTACTCCAATAATTGGGTTCTGCCATTGATTTGCAAGTGCATATACGTCGTGGGATCCTGTTCAGAACAATTGGGGTGATCTCAGCGCTGTGAAAACAGACTCATGTATACATAAATGCATTACGGTACAAGTACATGACTAATAAAAGCTGTATTGGGCTGCAGCAGGTCCGAGAGTTATTTTGAAATAATTACAGCATGGGGTCGGGATCGATTTGAAACAGTTTAAACAATCCTCGCTCGGATCAGGGCCAAACAACATTGCTCCCACCGTCATCAACCTGACCCAGAACTAAACAGGCCCGAGCAGTTAAGTGTATAAATTATGTCTCCCCTCTTGACTCGCTTTACTGCCTGGCAGAGGAGAGTTATAACGTAGAGCCTGAGCTAGACTAGGAAATTAGGCCCGGATAATAGACGATGTATAGATTATTTATTTTCACTGCCACTGTTACCTCTGGGATTAAAGGTAGCCATTCCATATCGGTCCAATGCGCTGGCTTGTTTTTTTTTCATACCCGGTATATAACCACAACATGGTGCTTATCCATATTAATACATAATTTTTATTTGGCAGATTTTTTAATTCTGATATACGCAGTGTATTGACCCACAGTATTTAAAAAAACCTATTCAATTCCATCAATCATATCTCTAGTTAATAGTGCATGTTTAACTGTTAAACATGATTATAGCTATAGTATACAAAATGTTGCGGCTAATGTGAATGCTCTAAACCGGAGATGAACGTAGTCCACTCATTGGGAATATTTTTTTAAATTAAACTTCAATCCTTTAAATATTTTATTTGATGACTTAGAATCGATTAAAGATGGAAGTCCCCCCTCATATGACTTTATTTTATGGGTGGCTCATTCAAGGTATGTTGTTGTGGCTACTACTGGGAGTCCGACTGCTGGAACCAGACACAGGCAGGTGTAGGTTTTATGTGTCTTTTTTAATATAGGACTTCTCAGGTCATGCAATGCATAAGTTTTATGGTCTTGTTAACCTGCGATTATCCAATATATGCTGTTGAAGAATCTCCACTTTGCCTGCGCTATTTTGTATAAATATGGCCGTCTGTTAAATCACTGTTTAATGTGTATCATTTATTGAATGAACTCATCATTTGCGTTATCATTAACCAGAAAATGTCTCTTTGTCATGGCTTCGGTTAATGATCGTTATAGATCCTGTTAATAGTTGCATGGAATCCGATATAAGGCCCGCCTCAGAATGGTCAATCAGCCATGCTTTGATCGGGTTTCTGGCCCAGTCACCCTGCCTTGGTGGTGTCCTGGGGTGATGGGGCAGTGTCACTATCTGGGGTGAAGTGAGCATTGAAGCACTGGTTATCTGAGTGGTCAACAAAGGCCTGTAAAACAAGGGCATCATCACCCTTGTGCCTATGGGTCGTTTGTCCCTCATTGACACTGTGGGGTTCCTCTTATTTAAAAGGATTCGTGAGCCTCTTTCAATGACATGTGCTGAAGGTAGCTTATGTAGGATTTACCATTCAGTGTAGTACTCTGCCATCTTGAAAGTAAATTCATTTATACAACGTATTCGGCCGTCCAAAGAGGAGTGTCGATATTGAGACGGTGTTTTGTTGTTCTGATTAGATTTGTTTGTGACGGAATAATATTGTGGTTCTTGGGGGATTGTGTGAAATGACACATGGTGGTCGAGTTGAACCGAACCTGAATTCCATAGTCACTTTCCCCTCAATAACCAACCTGTTCTTCTCTCAACTCGAGATGAAACCTAAGTGCACCTGTGGGAATTGTGTATGTGTATGTGTTAGGTGGGCCAGCTAGGGATTGCGTTCAAAGCTTATTGTTGGCGGTGCGATTGTGATTGGCAAAACCTAGTCTCGGGTGCTCTGCCTCGGCCCCTCTTGATGTGGTCATTGAGGGATGTCTCCAACGCCGGAACGCTGACAGCTTGCCCTGGATGACCCTTGGTCGCCACCCTACCCACCAGCCAGCCAGCATATTCTATCCAGGCCCAGTAGGTGGTCTCTTGGGGGAACACACTCGGCCCGCTCTCGCACCAAAAGGGGCTTATGATACCAGCCCTCCTTGGTTTGAGAATGTGTCCTGTATGGTTAATGTAGTGACTACGTACGAAGCCATTGATTACGCTAGATCTCTGCTTAAATCTTCATGTTCGGTGGCTGGATAATATCCCCATTTGTTCCTTCCGAGCTAGCTGTAGAGTAGATGGGGGTCTTGTCTGCGTTTGTCTGGGAGGTGGTGGCTGACTCCCTGACCAGTCAGTTTGCTTTCCTTCCTTCTCGGGCAACCTTCCCCTCCCCCACCCTCCTCCTCATCCTCCACCGTGCTTCCTACCTCATCAACTTAGATTTGCTTGAGTACTGCAATACACACCGGGCGAATGGCCACTGACTGCTCTCCCCCTCCCCATTCATTGCCCCTCCTCCTCCTGCCTTCCTGCTGCTGTACACTACAGTGCTAACCTGATACACTCTAGCTGCTATGCCACCCCCAACACAACACTTCCACCAGCCCAGCTGCTGCCAGCCATGACTGACCACTTAACATCTAGCGAGTAAATACCGACCCAACCTCATCTCACGCCATAACATAATCAAATGAAACCTCCCCGCTCAGTCATTTTTATGACGATTATAATCGATATTCCTCATGTTTGACCACCATACCACCAGATTTGGCGGTGACGGGATATTTGAGATACACATTACGCGTATATTACTTTTCTTTTAAAATTTAGTATTTTGATAAGTTTCCCCATATTTATACACATGTCTTGGATTTTTAGTTCAAATTTCTGGCATCCATGTTCTAAAACAGGTCTATCTATGTGAAGCTATTCTTTCATCGATGGATGTTACCTGGCTGTGATTACTATAAGTGATCCAGTCGACAGATCTATCCTATTCGCCAATACGACTATGAGGAATTCTATGTAAACGCGGCTATGATCTTGATAGCCCCAGGAATGGGGTAAGCATTACCTTCCTCGCGGAGATAGAGACAGACCCTGATTTGAGGTGGCTAGCTTAACGCAAGGCTCTTCTAGGTCATTCCCGTACTGACACAGTGTAAATAGTGTAACCAGCGTGAAGCTCTCCACTTGATAGAAGCAGACATATTCCCTGCCTCCTTGCCTTTCACCCCCACAACTACTCAACACGTAGTTATCCCTCTAGCGTGTGCTACGGTATTTGTTCATGCAACGCTCCAGTGTAAACATATTCCACTGTCATCATTTATTATGATGATTTAGTTATGACTGATTCACAATATTATTGTACTGACCTAAAATATCAGTGTGAAGTTACTAGTAGTTTACAAGAAAGTCCTGGAATATAACATGTTTCTAAATACTAATAGTACGAATATTAATTCTTAGTTCAAAAGTTGTTGACAATTGACAAAGATTCTTTTAATGTTTGTTCACAGCAAAACCAAACAACCAAGTTTTGTTGATATGCCAGTTTTACTACGAAGTTTGTAGCATTGCTAAATTCCAACGTTTCGACTACCAATACACTTGGACTCTTTTCAGGGAGGGATTGATTGAATCAAATTTAAATCTTAAAAAGAAAAGAAATATTACACATATCCAGTGCATGCGAGACGTACAAAGGGAAAATATCTAGTGTCACAACGGTGTGAAGGCAAGTGGAGAGAGAAGTGAATCAAGTATTGGAAGTGGAGAATCAGTGGCGTGTTTAGGGATACACATTGTCGGGCAAGGCGCCATGGAGACGAGGGGTGGAGAGTAAGTGCAGTGAGGGGAAAGAAGACGGTTGTTGTCGGTTATTGGATGTATAATGACTTCATCTACTATATCGACCGCGCCATGTATCTGAATGCAAATGGCAATATATGTCTGTCCTAGTGGAACAATATTTATAGATGACGATCAGGTGATGGTGTATATATGTCGACATGTTTTATCATGATTTATCAAGTTTTAGGTCTTGTGTTACGATTAGAATAATCCAGGTCAAGCTTGAACTTGGAGTGCATTTCTAAGAATAACTTAAAAAATATATCTATTAAACCTTCTCTGATTTACTTACTGGTAGTGGCAGCACCTGAATTTTAAGAAGTGCACTAATAATTTTCAAAATAAATATTTTTTTAATATCGCCGGTTTTCTAGCAGGTACTAAGGTAGCACCTGAATAAAAAGTGTGCTACCTAACTTGCGGAACTTGGACCAGTCGGAAGTGGCCTTGTTCACCTCTGTGGTGGCAAAAGTAGAACGACCCACTCCCCA
The DNA here is from genome assembly GCA_942159475.1 of Sthenelais limicola. NCBI lineage: Eukaryota > Metazoa > Annelida > Polychaeta > Phyllodocida > Sigalionidae > Sthenelais > Sthenelais limicola. The sequence continues at coordinate 35,674,710 of OW804098.1, forward strand.
TCAGCCCCCCGTAGGCTGAAGTGACCTATATTTATACGCCGCACACGAACAAGTACACATACCGTGACAGAATGAATTAATGCAGGCGAAAGCGTTCTTTAGAAATGAAGTATCAGTGGATGTGTTGGCGGGCTGTGCAAAGTTGATGGGTTTGATCTGATTGTTGTAGAAGCCCGATGTCAGTCGCCGCACTGGTACAATGAAGTCTCAATGCAGCAGCAACGAGTGTTGCATTGTTACGCCAGAACCGCTGTGTAATTTACAATGGAGAACCTAATATTGAACAACCCTTGGCTTATGTTATCAGTGACTGTTATTATAGTGAATACAAAATTGAAAAATTGCGGCCTGTGTATAATATATCACAGCTTCTAGCGATTACTATTAGTATGCTCTTTTTCATTGCCGTTGTGTAGGTGAATGTGTCTGAAAGCTAACCCCTTTCTTGAAGGCTTATGGCCTAAGTAGATCCCCCCTCCTGCCCTCCCCCCTACTTCAACTGCCTACTTACTAACGGAGCAGGGTCAGTTGTGTGTATGTTGGCCCTAATACCTATTCTCTAACCCGTTCAGCGTCTAATGCCCAGACCACTGCACGTCTAGTCTGCTCCCCAAGCCCAGACCTGAGCGAGCACTGGCAGCATGCCAACTATCTGACCTCCCATCATCCGCCACATCTCTCTCTCCCCCTCTCCCTCTCTTTCTGAACATGAGTAGTCGTCGAAGCGGCCTTTTTACGGCTTTTCTCCAACTGTGATCATCCCTACTTTCTCTCTCCCACTGTTTAACTGCGAGCCATGTCTTCTTGCCGGTAACTTGCATTGTGTACTACGCCTTCCCTCCCGATGCAGATAAAATGTCCCTGTCCTTGGCCTTGGCCTTGCTTCTCGCGAATTCTTCACAAACTTTATTTTCAATCAAAGATTCAAACACATGCCCTATATACAACAAGTCATGTTGTTTGTGATTTTCTCCGCATAGGCCTAGTTTATTGCCACCCTTTTTTGGCGTTGAACATAAAAGGTGGGAGCGACTGCGATAAGATCAGTATACAGGTGTGTGGGTGCTAATTAGCCAGGCAAACACCATAATTAAAGATCAACTTTATCAAACCTAGCAATAGATATTCATCTAGCCTAATTTACCCTACAACTTATACAAGTGGTATTCGATCGACACATGGCATTATAAACAAGCTTTGTAGTATTACAGGAATTTGTATAAAGCATGGGGAGCAGCAATCGGAGATCATCATGATTCCAGCCTGATTTCCTGACGTAACACCACCGCCTCTTCCTGCTCCCTCCCCCGATCTTCTCTTGTAGTTGTTGGAGGCACTGCGTTGAGGCCTAATCTTTTCCAGGCGTGCTAGCACGCTCACCACGAGTCTGCCTAATTCCGGCTAATTACCGCCTGTCTCTGTAGGCGGTCAGTTGGCGGCCAGCGCCGCGGATCCCGGCTAACATTTCTCACCAGTCACTCATCCTCTCCCGTGGGTGTCTGTCTGTCGGTCTGTCTTTTCGACAAGGGGCAGCAGGCATTGCCATTGTTTCAATTGTGTTAAAATGACCGCAAATAACTGTATTCTGTCGTTATGCACTTGTTAATTAGTGGGTGACGGTAGGGGGATGCGCAGTTTACAGCAGTGTCAAGTGGAGGTAGCTGGAGGTGGGTGGCCCGGGTGGGGACTGTTTATATTTTTATTTGCAATAATAGTATAAATACATGTGCAAAAAATGCCTATCGAAAAATGTGCTCCATTATCTATGGGGTCAGGGATTGACACAATTTTTTTTTCGGGATTTCATCATATTTATCCAGGACATTCATCATTACCCCCAGGGGTCGGGGTCGGGGTTGTCCACCCCCGGAGTTGCCACAAGTGCATCATCGGACTGTGAGCCCGCTACCATGATCTCTTCTGTTATGTATGGTACTTAACTTTCATTTTAATTTACATTAGAGGCTCATGCTAATCATTGACGATTATCAAAGGAGCTTCTTTTTACTGCCATTCTCACCTCACTCGGGAATAATGCTTGCCAGACTCGTTTCATATGATGAGACCTGGTTTTTATAGGTAACATGGATGGGTAACTAACAGCATAGTGATTTTGACATGTTTCCTTGAGAAACCTACTTAGCCATACACGTATTTCTCATTCTCCAATTCATTCTCCTCCAATGAAGGATTTACTCGCCACCCATGAGCGCTTCGTCCGCCCTTCGTCTCTTTATAGGGGAGCTTAGCTCTTTGTTGTAAAAAAAAAGTGTGTCCGATCTGTATCTCTCGCCACGTGCTCTAACCAGATCTCCCCTTTAGCCCCTCTTCAGCTGTGCTGGGAGTTTTTGACAACTTGAGACACTGACAGCGTCATGCCACCTCTCCCCGCGATGCCACCGACGATTTGGCCCCGCCTCCCAACTCAGCGCCTCGGGACCTGTCTGTGTATATTCTAACCCTACCGTGTCACGGAGAATAAATTGGCAAATCACTTTACTGACTATAGATGCAGACGCAAATCTATCTTTTTACTCTGTATTCTATCTGGCAATTTGTTTCGGTTCTATACAATACAGCATCGTACATGTATGATGATAGACTTCTGTGGAGCCAGTCTCGAGAGTTAAGAGAGTCCCTCCAAACTGAGGGAAAGCCTCTCGCTCCAAACAGCATAATGCCATTATAATCCCATTAAGACGCCTACTCAGACGCCAGGAAAACCATTAGCGCAGTAGGCGTCCAATCACTGAATACCATTATTATCTGATCTGAGAGGCTGATTTGGACTCAAATTGTGCCCCTGGTATTTGAATAACTGGAGATGATGATGTGTGAACATTCACACAAAAGGTCACCTTGTTTGCCTGTCTATGCGCTTCTCTCAGTCACGAGTCTCTACCTCTGTGGCCTGATCAGATATTGCAGGTTGATATAGGCTGTTTGGCGCGTCAGATTGACCGTGATCCGCCGCCACAGTGTATGATTTAGTGATTGACTCGCTGTGAATGAGTGATTCGGTGTCTCCTCCATTATCACTGACCTAGCACCAGGCCAGCTGTCAACACTGACTGCCATCACCACCACTAAGTACCACCACCACCACCACCTACACTGCCACCAGCCGCCGATAACTCCTCCCTTACTCCCCTTGTCACATTTATTTTTGCTCTTTAAATCATCTCCGCCCAAATTGATTTTTGCGAAATTATCTGTCACAATGGATGCTTTTTTTTAAAAAATAAATAAATAAAACAACAACAAAACAACACAACTGTGTCGATTCAGTGGCCTATCATGATGGGCACGACACCATTTTGCCAACAACTTGGCGCTGTCAATCAGGTCATACACATCCTCATGGTCTTCTATAATAATACCTTTTGTGTATGTATACAGACTGACTGAGGTTAGTAATATTATAGACAGATCATAGTTGTTGAATCCGTCTGGAAAGCACTGTGTGCTTGACTGGGAAGGCATGCTCGTTTGCACGTAGAACACGGCATGCAACAATAGGCACTACACCCAATATTGTTGTTATCCTGTGCTTATTCATCAATCTATAGGGGTTGTTATTTAGGCATTCATATATCAATTCATTGATACCTAAATGATGGCTTGGCAGGTGACCATCATGAATAATTCGAGATGATTTGCTCTCACCTATAGTATTGTGAAAGATGGACTGTTCGCTCCGGTGAGCTTTTGAACAGGGAAGAAGGGGTTGTGAGGGTGGCCGGCAGGGTTGCCTCTCACAATATTGAGAGATGCTGGGTGGGGGTCACAGGGAGTTGGGCAGAGTGTAATAAGTTGGTGTTGGACGCTGTGATCTCCGGTGCTAAGTACAGAGCCGCTGCTTGACAGGTAGCAATTGTGTTTGATCACTAGCACCTCGGGTCAAACGAGGACTTAGCTGCCACGATCTCTCTCCTCTCTCTCTCTCCTTGACTGTTCTTGCTCTTGCCATTACATCACGAGTTGACGAAGAAGAAAACGCCAATGGTCAAAAGAGGACCTTATATCGGCTGGTGCCAAATTGAAATATCATTTTTGCTTGTCTCCTTAATGTATAGCTTTAAAGCAACAGGTTTTTCACTTGTTTTATTGTGGATATTTAACACCTTTAAGGAGCTACCACCATGCAGAGTACCACAAAACAGAGCTCCTATGATATCTACAGAAAAACAACGCAAAAGATCAATGTGTGGTGTATGTACAGTAGCTACAATTTCAAGGCCATTCACTGTCGCCTGTAGACCAGAAATATTGGCGGCATGAACAAACTCGGTATGCTTATGTCATGTAATAACCGGTACTGTGACATCATTACTGTCAAAACTTTGAACTATGATCAGTAGTGTGCCTAGTGCCCCATTCATTCCATTTACGGTATCCCCTCATAGTAAATAAACTAGTCACAAAAGCTTTAAAGTGTCAGTCAGCCATTGATGATCCAGTCCCACTGCGGATTATCAACATTTGAGTTTCAAGACAGTCCTCGTCTCCCACCTCTGACCTTTAGTTGTATCTCAGGACAACTTTAACTTTATAGTTTCATGTTTTATTGAGGAAGGGGGACGGGGGCGGATCCATTCTTGTGAAGGTGCCTTTTAAATATTAATCAGTTCTATCTTCTGTCCATCTTTAAAATATTGCGATGGCTTCAATGTATTTAATTAGTTGGCTTTTTAATATACACGTAGTCTATTATATGGGTTTGTCACAAGACATTTTCCCTATGTTGATGGTTAGAAATCGGACCTTTCGTACCTTCCCCCCTACAGACTACTAACCTGCTGGAGTTACCACTGTGTATATCCTGCTACAACAAGAGGCCAGCGATCCATCCACAAGGATCCAACCCCACACCCAAGGTAGCAAAACGCAGTGAGTGGTTGTGGAGGACGGAGAGAGTCCTCATGGTGAACTCTGGCCATGATCCCGAGTCATGTGAGGAATGCGAGGCATGTTGAAGGCCCGAGTTTCCTCACCTCCACCTTAGCTGCTGTGGTCGCAAAATGCCATGTGTAGACGAGGAGAAGGAAATGTTAGTCCTACTCCTCGTTACATTTTACCTACCTGAACATTTTCAAAACATTTTTTCAGGATACCCTAGGCCAGTGAAGCTTAGACAAGCACTTGATAGTTAGACACTGATAGGTGTTTATCTGACTATAATTTATAGTACCATGATAATACTATTGCACAAGAATTCATCTGTAGAGGAAGAGGAAATGTTAGTCCTTCTCCTAGTAACATTCTGCCTACCTGAACGTTTTCAAAACATTTTTTTAAGGATAACCTAGGCCAGTGAAGCTTACAGAAGCACTTGATAGGTAGTCAGTTCTAGGTGCTTATCTGGTTAGTACCATGATAATACTATTACACAAGAATTCATTTGTTCATAAGCCACGTTTAAGCATTTGATCTTATCAAGAGTGATTGACCCTTAACGGTGAAATACACCTCTAGGCTATTACTGTGGCCGAATACTTTGCACCTGAAATATAGATGTAAAACTGTCCGAAGGAAAGGGGTCTGGCCTCAAAGATTCTTTTACTCTGAGGGCTGGCGAAATACCTTAAAAAGTTTAAAGATGGTGCAGTTTGTCAATCAATCCCTACGTAATGCTGTACTGCACTACTGTTTTCAGACTCGGATGTTTATGTTTTTCCCACTGCCCCAACCCCCATAAGTTACAAGTTGTAAAGCACAATGTGAGTAGCTGGACGAGCGGGAGCAGCAGCCCTCTTGTTTTTGTCCTCACCCAAGCCTACTAGCGCTAATCTGTGGTAGAAAAGCGGGCGATAATGGGAGGAGCAAGGCCGAATTTATCATGCACTTTGTACCCATCCGAGTGGTGCTCCACGGAACACTAGCTCCCTCTGGTGCGAGCAGTCTGACACTCACATGCTGTACACATGGGATTAGCATGTAACCTATCTTATATCCCCACCTACCTATACCATGCACACGCTCTCAGTTGTGTTTGTACTCACTACTCTGGGTTGCTTATGATTTATTAGGGGTTCGGTGTTGCAGCTGGGGTCAGACCTTGATGCGCTCCTTTCCTTGGGTTGTGTTTTCGTATGAATTGTTTAAAGTGGTGTTCAATTGCCCTTGTGTGTCGCTGCACGGCGAGGTGGGAATGAGGAGATCCTGGACGGACTATGGCGGTGCTTGTAGCATGCGGAGAGAGCGTGGCGGGCGGGAAGCCAGACATAACATCTGACAAGTGATCTCTGCCTCAAGCAGGGATACCTTGCCCAATAGATAGAGGCGTACGCATTAAGTTGCCTATTCTGAAACAAGGAGAGAGGGATGAGGTGTAGAGACATAAGCGATAAATAAGCGACCCTCGGCCTCGCCAGAACTCATGGCGATTTAATATAATGCTGGTTTGGGAAGGGATTTCATTCAAGAAGTTGGCGATGTTATGTTGTGGTAATTATCATATCTAGTAATATAAGAAATCGACTTCTTATATATTCATATACCTCAAAGTAACAGAAACTTGAGTTCATATTCCCAGCTTCGTAATTAATTTGAATGCGATTCTGGAATAGCTAATTGAAGCCAAGAATGTAGGACCTGAGCAAGTCTAGCAAATTGTGTATCATGTAGAAGTCAGTAGTGATCTGGGCCTGCTATTATAGCGGGTCAGAAAACGATTTGCCACGAACCAGATCCCGGCTCCATACAACACTCACTCAGGGCGGGCCAGGGCAAGGGAAAAAATAATGCTTGGAGTCAGAGGCATACACATACGCGGACCTGATTTTAAAGGCACATCTTTCCGCTGCTGGGTCCTTTTACCTTGGGTAGAAAACCCTTTCTTCATGAAATTGAATTAAGTACAGCTAAAATGTCCATGTAATCTAGATGTAATTAATGCACATTCGCGAAATTATCTCCTCAATTTCCTTTTTATTGGGACACCCATATGCTATGAGATGTTGTGACTTGTCGTTTTGATTCTAAGTGGGACATTTGTTTTGTTTGGCCTAGAAAGTTGACAGGGAGAGCTCCGAAGCTTGGCCCCAGCTGTCAGTGCCTTGCACACACGGCAGTATCGGATACAAGTGAGAGGAGGCCAAGTAGAACACATCCCACTTTTCTTTCCCTCGCGCTCATAAAATAATGTTTGTTTTGCCGACGTAAATACGTGTACCTCTGAGTGTTAGGTGAGCCTATGTACAGTATTAATACACAAACTACGTCGGGGTGGCCTTGTTAGCTTCACGGATGCATAGTGTTTAACCCCTCCTGGCCCGCCTCCTTTGCAGTGTTGCCTCTACAAATAGTCCTATGAAGACACATGTATAATTCATCCGCAGCTCAACTCAGGGTGACTAGGGTCAATGGCTGTGAGTGACAACCTTGGGATATTTACTCCACTCAGGTGTTGTACTACGCCACTCAGCTAATATATCTAATTAGGGGTTTGTTTGATGGGGGAAACATCACTTCCTGGGTATTATAGTGGTATGTATGTCAAGATCTGCTCCTTAGGGTTCCTCCTCCTCCTGTCACTTTTAATGCTGTGAGAATTTTGGTAAATAAACCAGTGCATGTGGAATTGCGTCTAAATTATAGACATCTTGACGACCATGCCTACTGTCCGAGCATGGTTACTTCCAAACCAGTTGGGGTATGTTTGGGTGGGAAATAGAGGGCAACGGACAACTGAAAATCTGGTACTGATCAACCCATTAAACTGACCACTGACACTGCCCTCCGCCTTGCACTGCTCTGGGCTTGTCCTCCAAATTTGATTTGTGAGACCATGAATTCTTAACGATGAGCGTTGTCATGCTTGTTCAGTAATGTTGTTATTATTACCACTACGCAGTCTGTGTCCCAGTGAATTTGTAGGTCATCGGTGGTGCAGTGGCCGCAGTCCAGTTTTTTCATGCGGTGTCTGATTTCCTGTTGATCATTTACCTTTTCTTGTCTATATTCCCATTCTCTAGGCTCACAGTTGGGATTCCCTCCAAACTGAGGGAAAGCCTGCCCCTCCAAACCGAAAATGCCATTAGAACGCCTACTCCAGGGCCGGGACATACCATTCTTATCTGATCTGAGAGGCTCTTGAGCCTATAGACTGGATTTATAATCACCCCGCCCCCTCTTCCTTATCCTCCCGGTACCCCCTTTATAATAACATAACAAGTCTCCCCTCTCCCTCCTCCTCCCTCTCTACAAGCGGTGTATACATTGGTTGATGACTGGATCAGTTTGACCCGTGAACTGTGTGGATCACACACAATGCTGCCGCCACGGGGCTGAATGTACCGAGACTTGGCAATAGAGGGTGGGGAGATCCAAACCAGGGATACTCGGCCACCCCCTCCAGCTCAATAATACACACACCACTCTCCACCACCTCCCCCACAAGCCAACTACTTCACGATCCCTCGGTGGTTATCATACAGTAGTAATAAGCAGTATGACCCATAGACATGCATGTGCCTTCTAGTGTATTCATTGTGTGGTGTATCTTCTTAATGGTTATATAATGATGAATCAAAATGAAATATATCTCGGATAATTTGCCTATAGGTGCTATCCATTCTCACAAGTGGTGAAGAATCATTCTCATTTTGATGACTTCATTTAGATTTATTGCCGGTCTATTCCCTATTTGTTGGCTGGTAGTATTTTTAGTGGCGAGGATTGTAGGTATTCATTTGGATTTGATTTTATTAGGTCGCCCCCAGAGGGAATATACAATTTCCTGAGATGATTTACCAGAAAATAATTATATAAGACGTGGGTAGTGGCAATCGGTGCCGATTCTTCCTTGTCTGACTGTCTGTCGCCTGCAGAACTAAAAATCTAGATTCATTTCTCCAGTATTAGAAGATTTCCCAATTAGGGAGTGAGAGATTGGCATCTGCCTCATCGATCAATCCTCTTAAATATTGAATTTATGGAGCGAACCTTTACAATAAAATAAAAGATAATTATCAGTCCGACTGCCACTTTCTTTTAAAATCCCTCCCATCTATCTGGAGGCGTGTTGATTCAATATTCAGAGCTCCTTGTTATGTTCCCTGCCCAAGTAATGATGATTTTAATGTGCGATTTTCTTTTCGCTCTCCCGCCATTCGCACTGGTCTCTCTCTCTGTAGGGTGCAATATGCAGATAACATACCCAACACATGTCAACGCCTCACCATGTCCCTGGCCTTTTTTATCCCCATGTTTTGGTATAAACACAGGCCAATCCTTCATCTGCTGATGGTCCGGGAAAATAACCACCCGTTCCATGGCATTCCCCACGCGTATGCCTTCGTCCCTTCATTACCACTATTCCGCTCAGTGTCTCAGTCACCTCACCTAGATATAATATCACACTTCCCTATCTAATAGACAAACAATATGGCCACTCACAGTATGCTAGAAAAATGAGGTCTAGAAGAGGCAATAGATGAGCAAGAAGACCATACTGATGAATGTCCACCCAGCAAAACTGTTATTTCTTTTGGAAGGTTAGAGTCACATTATTTAAAAGGAGTGGGAAAACTTTTCTCGCCTGGGCAGCCAGGGTGTAGTATGGATTCTAAAGTGAGCGATGTAGTATGTCATTGGCGAGGTAGCAAGAACGTGCCTGGAATGGAGTCTTTGCCTGATAATCAGTTGCTGGGTGCTTGTTACTGGGCTTTTATGTGGTCAGACGGATCTCCAGCATCCCCCTACGTTCCTCCCTGCGTTGCCACATTTTTACTGATTCCCCCCGACCAAATGATTTTCTTTTTGGATATGATTCCATCTCATGAATATCGGTCGCTTCACGTTCATTTTTTCGTTAGGCTTGCTGTGTTTGCGAGACCGTGAAGACAGATTCTGTTTGCTTGTTTACGTCTGGGAAGCTCTTGAAAGTTTGTTAAATAGAACAGAAAGGGTCCTTGTAAACTGCTGAGCGCCTGTGGTGGCAAAGGCGGATTTGGTGATGTATCAGATAGACGTTTACATGCATACCTGGTAGACCAAAGAGTTAGAATTGATGCTATCCATGTATTTAGTTTAAAGGGGAATCTTATCAATCTTTCTAGGGTTTGCTCTGAATAAAAGTTGTCAAACCACTACCGGTTCCACTTTCACTTTCAACAAAGCCTTTAAAGAAGTTAACTACCTAAGTTGTAAGCGTAACCTAATTATAAGGACACTAGTCACCATTATCAATCATAAAAACGTGTACACATTGAGTGTCATTCAGCATCGATTGCCCCGGAGAATTGTTTGTATACATTACATAGATATATCTGTATAAGATGCGCGTCGAGTTAAACATTATACTAAATGTATGTTCATGTTTATCATTGCAGAGGTGGAGACCGGGGCATGGGACCAAGGAGGATTGACGTACGAGTGTCGGACGCTACTCTTCAAAGCGCTGCATAACCTCATAGAAAGGTAGGTCGCCGTTCACCACTCACTGCCTCCCCCCTTTCCCTGTGGCTTCTGAGAAATGACAAACTGGGTATCCCATGTCGTGAATGTTAATGAATGCAGCACCTGATGCACATGAATGTTCGTGTGTTGGGAGCTAAGAAGTGTGCTGCTACACCTGAATCCCAGCAAGAAGAAGAAAAAGATGAAGGGGGAAAAAACTTAGTCCAAGTTGCGTGTTTACCTCATGCATTTACTTGAGTCTAAATGGAGACCTAACTGTGTTTTATCGCTTATTAAGACTTATTATTTCAAGATGGGTTTCAAGGTGTAAGGTGTTAGCTCGAGAATCGAGATGTATCGATTTTCCTATGAGAGAATGACTCAAATATTTCCTGCAAAGAATTGGTTCAGATCGACACTGGTTTGGGGTAATTTATTCAGCAAGCCACAATCAGGCACGGTTTTGGTGGAAGTGTTTGTATCAGGTTCCTATAAATCATCCTCTTTTTCCGTGTGTGTTTCCCCAAAACTTGGAATCTCACTACTTACGCTTACCAAACCTGACACAATTATATTACGTAAAAGCCCTGGAGATTACGACTAGGGATCTGTCAAGCAAGATCCATAATTAACGATGTTGTAATTAAGACGACCCTTAATTAGCCAGGTGATTGATTGTCATTAAATACACATTTTTACAGAATAAATGACACAAGGCGTTAAAAAAAATAAGTAGTGGAGGAAGCCTTAAGGCATTCATTTGCAAGGTACAGCCACAACTTATCCAACTACAGCCACTAATATTTGTCGATGAGAAAGAGACATAAACTGCTAACGTGAAGGGTAAACTCTAGCCCTCGCTAACAAAAGAAATCCATCTCGAACTGGCCCGCCGCCTGAAAACATACGCAGAGGAGCACCAATATAACGTGCTCGGGCTCTGTTCATTGGAACGCTTATTGTGGCTTATTGGGTCTCCCATTGTACAGAGTGTGCTCCCCCCGGCTACATCACACAGCCACCAAGCATCTTCATGCACTTCTCAGGCGTTTCTCAGAACCTGTCCCTCCCTTTAGTGGCACTGTGTGACCCTTTCTCTTTCGTATGGGAAATGTAGATATTCTGGGCCGTCTTGAACTGGATCTGGGCAAGGGTATTAAACGGTTACTGGAATCACACTTCGTTAAATGTTGTAAGAATATTTTTTTATTCGGGATGGGATATCAACAGTTACAAGCTCGCTTGGTATAGTGTTTTTCCGCTGTTTTGTGACAGCTCAAATATAATTAATAGATTGCTAATATACGTATTTATAAGGGATGATATTCCAGACTAGAAAGGTAATAGTCTATATATCAACAAATGATGAGAATGGAGAAGAATGAAGCTTTCTTAATTGACCTGACTTGGGTTGTGTACGATGCAGAGCCTTGTTTACAACTGTTGTGTATATCCACCAAGCAAGGCGAAGTTTCTGCCAGAGGAATCATTTGATGTATCAAAGCAGTCCGGATGGGATATGAGAAGTTGAGCCTGGAAGGAGAGGCATGAAACAACCCAGGGCTTGTCCTAGATTTGGTTTCTCTGTGTACATATACACATACCATCCTACAACCATATCACACCGATCTGCCGACGGCCAGTTTAATTTAGTGGCGGTCTGGGATGGCTTGACTGAAATGAGAAACAAAAGAAATGGAAATAAAGTGGAAAATGAGGGCATAAATCTTCTAGCCAGCTACTTGAAGTGTCTTTGGGGTATTGGGGTGGGGGTGGGGGGACTTGTTTGTTTGATGCCCTCTTGTCACTGTCTTACTTCACACTTGGCAGGTAGAACTGGCTGAATATGATCCTGAAATTGATGCATACACTGGTTAATCTTGGTACAAGTGCGTAAAATAGCCTAGTAGCATTGATTGCTCTGCTCGATATAACACCGATCAAGTTGCACTGGTTTTTTCTTGGCGACGAAAGCCTTGGTTAAACGATTGCAATAAGATTCAATATCAAGACAAAAAAATTACATTCTCTGTCAAAAGAAAATTCTGCAGTAAAAACTACCCTGTCCATATCTGCGAACTTGTGTGGAGTTAATTCGTGTCCCTATCCAGCGCCCATGTTAGTGACTGTAATCCTGACAGGCGCTCTTAAAACTATTAGCATCATGTTGTTTCGAGTCCTCGTCCCCATATCTCCTACTATTGCTTTATCTGGGAGTCGGTAGCCATTGTTCCTCTTATCATTTGGCTGTAGCCGGAGTATTAAAACAACCATTAGCTCTGCACCGTCGTATCCCATGCCACTACCCGCTTGACAAAGCCTGTGATAAAATCTTTTCTTGCTAGCGATCCTGGGACACAATGACTTGTGTAATTGGCCTAATTACGGACAGTAATTAAGGAGGGACGATATTAGGTTGAGGTTTTCTTTAAGTTCTGCACAACCGTAATCGTTGATACTGATAAGGCCTGATCAAATGTATGATTGTGTGGTATCCGAACCGATGCCTCTGAGTCTGCTTATCTCAGCAAGGAATACAATGATATTGGCAAGACCCGTCTCCAGTGGTTCTTCCTACATGTCGATGTAGATATTATGGTTGAATCATTCATTCTATTATGGTTGGATCATTCATAAATCTCACACCAACAGGCAACGCATGCAGTGCCAGTGGTTACTTTATATAATAGGTAACCAGTGTAGACTCACAGCCTCTCAGATCAGATAAGAATTGTATGTCAGTAATTAGACGCCTACTGCACTTATGGTTTCCCCGACCCTGGAGTAGGCGTCCTAATGGAATTAAAATGGCATTTTGCGGCTTTCCCTCATTTTGAAGGGACTCGCTCAACTTTGAGCCTAGACTGTAACATTTTAGTTGAACGGACTAAACACTCGGGGAGGTGGTTGTGACACCAAGGAATTAATGAAGTGATCCATTATATGATAATTCATTTTTGGTAAGCCTCTTTAAATAACTAGGTGATATGAAAATGATTCCTTTACAACAATTCTTTTGGAAAGACTAAGTAGTAGTTACTATCCCATTTAGAAAGTTATTTATGTACCACTAGGAAATGTTTCTGGATTGAGCGAGATTATGTTACAGGTTGAAAGATTAAAAATAAAATCTCCAGACTGCACGACAACCCCCTTTCTCCTAGATCTTGATCGGACTATAGTAAAGGGGGATTTTTTTTACGGAAGAAAACCAGAGCGCCTGTCTCGAAGGTAATGGTTTTCTGGATTGAATTCCATGTATAATTCTTCTGGGACCGATCTGGCCATGTGTGTACTAAGCATGTATCTAAGCTTCTTCCTCAAAGGTCACGGAAGGCACACTCCCTAAGAACTATATGAGAATCTTGACAAACAAGATCATAACTTAGGCAGAAGATAGCAGTACGCATAAGTTGGCCTTTATTTTATTTTTTTTAAACAAGGAATATCTCAAATGAATTCTGCTGAGTTTTAATTTAAGTAATAGTTTCCCGATGTATTCTATTACTCTGAGATTATATAAATCCCGTACAAATATGATCTATTTTTCTCCCTGAGATTATATAAATCCCGTACAAATATGATATATTTTTCTCCCTGGCAGACAGATTAATATACTCCAATTAATAGAGCAAGGTGTCCGTGGATCCTTAATGATATTTAACAATCCAATATGTCACCCTCTTATTAAAATTACCAGATAAACTATACTATTTTTAGAATGGTTCATTGCATGTATGTATACATGCACAACCTGTTGTCTTCCTTAACAAGTCAAGAAAGGCGTCTTAAAAAGTCGGAAACGGGTCTTAAATGACTGACCCCAGCTCATAACCGCGGACACCTTGTAGAAGAGACATTTTATGAGGCGGATCTTTGACCCCCAAGTAATCTTTCGTTTGAAACAAGTTCATTAAGAAGAACCTTCTCAAATTGTGATGTGTTCAAATTCATGAACGATGTCATTGGTTTGTCCAAACGCCCGCGTGACAATCGTAATTGTTGTGACAATGTGTACATTTCCATGTAGTGCGTCGGTGATGTTGGCCCGCCCGCCCTGACCTAGATTCTGCCTGTTCATTTGATCATATTGTCCATTTCCACATGCGCTGCTCTAGAGGTGAAATCTACACGGTTCCCTGGATGAGCGGGGAGTGGTATTTACACTGGGTGTATAACGGCGCTGTGAGTAGCGTCGGCGAGTGATAAAATCACAGTATTGTGCCCGCTCACTTTCCCCCCGACCCCAACTTATAACATGAGCATAAATCACACCCGGCTAGAAGGCATCACATCTACTTGGCAATGCGTTGACCACCTGCTAACTCACGACCGGTCGCACTGGCCATTTGTTTCCCACTGCCCATGGGCCCCAATATTTATTGTCACCGTCTGATTGGGATTAAACCATCTCCTGAAGGAAGCATTTTATTTGGAAGCTCTCTTTGTAATTTGTATTACAATAATCCCCCTTTTGCAGTAAATTCTTAACCCCTGGCATCCATTTTGTGCAATGACTCCCAACTACACAGTAAATTAGTCCTGCATTTTTACCACCGCATCTCTGAGAATTTAGCAAAGGTTGGGGGCAATGTGCCTACCGTATTTGGCATTTGTTTCTTTGGCTCATCTCTTGGGGGCGGGGCGGGGCGGGGGGGGAGTCGGCTGAGATATTAGTATTAAGCGTGAATGTGTAGTGAGCATATGTATACATGTATAATCGCTATGAGTCATATTTGACCATCTCTAAATTACCTGATGTGTGTATACATGTCATGTTGGTTATTATAGCGTGCTGAATATACTAGGTGCGGCACAATAAATAATATACAATATTGACGTATCTAGCTTCTAGTCCTAGCAGAATTGCACTTGGGGTCGAGGGGTCATTGAGGGTGTAGGAATAGCTGCCCTTTCGGGTGGGGGCGGTTTGACCCAGTTGCATAAATAATTCGTGTGGGAAGTTGGGGCCAGACGGCTGCATCAACTGAGAATCCCTGCAAGGGTTAATACCTCTATGGGAAAATAGATTTCAAGTTCATCATCCACCAGTCTAGGATGTCAGAAATAGTCCTCTCACTTGACTTAAGATGATTACTTCATTTCATGGAGTCGCGGTTTCTATCTGATGTTATGGGTGTAGTCGTTAGCGACCCGCCATGTCGAGTCCTTGAAATAATGAAATGAAGTGTGAAACGATGGCCGAAGTCTCCAAGTCCATATTTGAAAAGCTTCCATAGCATGGTTATGGATAGGGCTTAGGTTAGTGCTTCTGATAGTCGTCCGATGAGAGTCGGACGGTTCAACATAAATGGTGCTGATAAATATTGACTGAACTGGCTCTCGCTTGACCTGATATCATCATTCATGGTGTGAGGGCCATGCGATACATAAGGAGAATATTTATATGATAGTGATATCATATGATATCTTAGATGGTATCCACGAGTGTATATGCATAAATGGCAGCAGGTTGCCGATTCTAAATCGTAGGCGCTCAATCACCCCTAAGCCTAACTGTCATACATAGTTAGCATTCTGTGGCTAAATAAATGCTCTACCATGGGTAATTTATTGTTCCACATTAATTCAACATTCAAATTATTTGTAGGCATTTCCTTTTTACAATATTTTTATTCAGGTAATGTTCACTTTATTCACTGTATCCATCACGTCATTTATGCCAACCTTGATATAATATATATCGATTTAGGAAGTATACACAAGAAGCAAGGCCAAGAAAGTATCCTCCCTATACACACAGATATACCTAACTACATGTGTACATGTATAGTTTGCTGGTTCAGGTGAAGAGGAGGAAACGTGCTGATTTACCTGGCCCTATGCTGCAGGTAGGCCAACAATGTGGCGAGTTGTCAATGGGGACATGACCCGAAAGTGGATGTAGGCGCCGTACGCCTATAACTTGACTCATTGTCAGTGTCTTGTGTGTCATTCGGCCGTCCCGCAGAAAGACGTCAAGCCCCCGTCATTATTGCGGTAGACTTCTGAGACGGGAACCCCAAGGAGGCTTTATGTTCTTACCCAGCGTCAAGATCCCTCTGGTCGGCCTAATAACTAGAGCGTGGCCGGGATGTCATAATATAAATTTCTGAGTGGAATTTAACCTTGTAGCAGAAATCTCTGGCGACATGGCCTTCAGCTAAAATGCATCCTCTCTCCGTTTTGTTCCTCGAGTCTGGCCGACTTTATTGTTTATATGCGGGTCTGTAGCCTGTAGCATTCATTTCCTCATTCATTGTCCATGGACCAGTCGAACCTGTTAGGTGACCAATGCCATAGCTAGGGATATAAGCGACACATAATGAAACGCTTCATTAATACTGATAGACAATTAAGGTATAATTGCTACTTGAAATGATCTTTTCAACTTAAGTCAATATCTTCAAATTAGTTGGATATTATAGCGCGTACATTCGTGGAATCTTTTATTTGGCAAAGTTTAGGAAGATGTACCTTAGCACCCTCTGATATTTTTTAGAATATATAAATACATTCTCCCAGTGAAAACATTAGAAGTACTTATCGGTTTTGCTGGGATGGGGGGGGGGGGGGGGAGGAAGGGGGCGGATAAGTAACAAGTGTAAATATATACTGCGCTGTATGGGAAACATGACAGGTGTGCGCTGACCCCCACAGCCGTCCCAATACCCTACTGCCATTCTGTGGATGTGCTTGAAAGTGGAATGGGAAAATAAATCCTAATAAAATGTACACAATTGGTCGTTCTTCTTCTCATAGAAATTCAGTGCCAAGAAAAAGAACAAAGAAATGGAACCTTTATGAGAGGATGTGGTTTCGGTACTGCACACTGGTCTCCCATTTTGCCCTGAAAAGTTTTTGTAAATTAAGGTTAGGAAATAATCAGAATTGTCATTTATGCTCGTGGATTTCACTCTTATTGCACTGAGGCCTATTTCACGAAAGCTGTCTCTCATTAGTGTCACTTTAAGTAAACAAATGTCAATAATCATGGTCGTGGGTGCCTGAGAGGTTTTATCATTTGAAAACATATTGACATGTGCTTTGAATCGCCTCTCATCAGTTTACCAGCAAGCGAGTTCATCCTCTGTCGATATCCTTTGCCTGCATGCCCCTGGTAGCTGGCCATCTTGTTATGGTCATCCCCTCTGGCTATGGGGATGATTTAGACGTGGTGACCAGTCGGTCAGCTTCTCCTTTCCCACACATTCATCCTCGTGTCAACGCCCCTTCCCTCCTTTTAGAAGCGCCAGCTCAATGTCTCCACTTTCTTATCAATGGGAGAGCGATCCTCAGCAACTTGACCAGACCGATGAAGATTCCTTCGACCTTTGTTGCCGTCTCTCTAAGTTCTGTGCCACCAATTAACAGAGCCTTTGAGGCGATGTCATGGGTTGTGCGTTGTGTCATTAGGTTCCACTTAATCCCCGTTCTCACCTTCTCTTAATTTGGGGATAGCATTGTTTTGTGTGAGCTTAGAGTAATACACAAATATTTCTATTTCTCTGAGGTGTGAGTGGGCATTGGCAGTTTAATGAAAAAGATGGCGATGCTTGGTAATGGTCGTACGTTGGTATTTTTCATATTTTCTTTTCATATTTTCACCATGTATCTCGTTTACATCCCCTTGATATATAATATGCGGATCTGCTTCAAATGATTTGCCAAGGGTGGTCTCTCATTCGTGCTAGTGTTTGCTATCTATCAATCCTGTGTTGCATTTTTGCTGGCGATACAAAACATCTTAATACACATATCGCCTGTCAGCCCCCGTCTCCTGAGAACAGTGGCGACAGACGCCTGTGTGTCGGAAGATGCATAGCGAAAATAGAGCCTTTGCACAGACGATTCAACCCCGCGGCACACATTGTATTGCCTGTAGTGTCTTTGCTGTGAATGCCGATAAAACTGGCTTTCCATTTCTGGCAATTAACCGTCAGCCGTGTTCTTAGTATGTTTTAAGTATGTGTGTGTGTGCTACGTTAGTATCATGTTAATTCCAGCCTTGACTTCTCGTTATTTTTCGCGTGTGTCCTTTTGACTTTAAATATATTTCCCGATTCACTAATATTTCCTGATTTACTAAGTAATATAATATATTTCCTCGGGGTACATCGCCATTCGCATGGTTGCGAACGGTTGGGGGACTGGAAGCAGTGTGCATCGTCTCTATATGAACTATATCGGTGCTGTTTCTAAGCGTCTGCTCTTACTGGAATCAGGGAATATAACTAATTTCCTCTACCTGGAATAAAATGTTATTATCCGCTGTTATGGGGACAATAGGTAGAATTGTTTTGAACCCCATTCCACACGAATAGACCCCACTCTGATGTAAAGTCAATGTAATAGATGCAACAGCTCACTTAAAAATTCACTATGAAGTATCCCATCCAACCCCGGAATTAACTTACACTAATTTAAAGATCGACGTGAGACTCGACCATGCCGCTATCCTACGAGCTATCAATCATTCGCCCATATTAGGAAGTGATCGCCTTAAAAGGAAGTGATTTGTCTCCCAGGGTCCGGAATTTGAATGGCAGAAACAGCATTATTCACCCGCGGTGCCTAGCGTGGTGAGGAATCTCTTAGATTCTAATGATTACCTGTAAACCAGTAGCCAACATATCATTACACTCACTAGCTGCTTGTTCACTTGCCTCCCCCGGGTTTGCACTATTAGAAGCTCACCCTGCATTGAGTTTTAATTAATTGTTTCATGGAATGATTGCCGATCCACTCCATCTCCTCTATGCTGGCCATATCTATATTTGCCCAACTAGTGTCTTCAAGTTCTACTTCTACTACTGTCCACCTATCTTGGGATCTGTCTCCGCTCCTCCCCTGTCGATCCCTCTCCCTCCCGAGGTGCGTTATTTACCAGTGATTTGTATGCCTAATGTCATTTTGTATTTGTTGATTCGTGTCTCAATCGTGCCTGATAAGGGGTATCAGATTTGCCATGCCCGCCATAGCATAGGGGCATGCATGGTTTAGAGATGCTGCAATATTCCTTGGTATGAATCCAGCAGCAGCGAGATAGTTTAGCTGATTCGATGTGACAATCTGGTGTACCGACTCCAGCTGTGCCAGTACTTATATTGCTTGTTGGTAATGCGATAAACCATTACTCCAGGTAGGCATACTTGCGGCGGCCATGGCATGGGCTTAGTGCCTCTCCCTTTTCTTGTATCATTCGTTTGAACGGTGTAAGCCCGTACCAGTTAACAAACACATGCCTCCTCACAGGGAACGCTATCACCTGGGCAAATGTGAATCTGTTTCCAATGACTGACCCTGCATATCTAATGGAATACTTTATGAAAAATCTAATCTCAGAAGATACCAGATTGAAGTTGTAGGTGAAATATTAATGAGTTGGGACTTGTCTGCCGAGCCCCTCTTAGGTCCCTGGGAGTGTCTGGATTTGGGGTTCCTTCTTAATTGTGAAAGTGTGCGGAAGCAGGAAGTAAAAAATAATGTTTGAATTTGAATTCATTCATTTTCCCCCAATCTTTCATCCCGTCTAGTGCCTAATGAATTGTGGCTCTATGAGAGAGAGAGCCAATTGGGAGGCTGCATGTGCTGTTAAAATGCGTATTTTTTCATGATTGATTCTGCTTGTCTTCTCCCTAGAATTGTATCGATAACAAGATGACTAACTTTGTGTCACTTTCCATATTTTCAGATGTTTACTCAGTCAGAATTTTGTGAGGGTCGGGAGATGGTTCGTACAGCCGTGCGAAGCCGGGAACAATTCTACGTTTACAGACAAAGGGTAAGTCAAGCAATTCCTTATTCCAAATATAAATTCATAAAACAGGGAGAAAAGTCAAAACATTCGCGAGGAGAGTTTGTAAAATGGAGTACCAATGGACGGGAAAGAAACTCACGCGTAAAAACAACAACAAACGCCGAGGTCGCAAGTAAGATTTTCTTTCACTTGAATGTTTCCATCTATAATTTTACTAATCGTTACGATGATGCTTAATGCTGAGGTATTTTGAAAACGTATGCAAATGTGTCGCTCGTCGAAGGCGAGCTCTGTTGTTCCCACGGTTTGTGATATTTGTGTGGGAACTTTGCCTAGCCGGAATGATCCAACAATGCATCGACCATCAGAATATTTAGCAGTTATGGTTTTCAGCACGAAGTTCGTGATTTAAGTATTAATGAGATTAGAGGGGAGATTTGTATGAACTAGGAACGAGCATTTGTTATGGAATGATCATTCGCAGACGGTGTCATGCAAGTCTATTATGTGGAACGTTCACTATTCCTGATGTGCGATGGGATACGCCACGCTGTATGATACCCATATATCAAATATTCGCTACGGTGTAGTCTAAACTAGTACAGAAGCAATCGAGAATAATTTAACGAAAGTAAATTTTAGTCCCTAAGTCAGTCTAGAGATCTGAAGGCTAATAATCTGTAGCAAGTTAATCCCTTACTCAGTCTAGGCTCAGAACCTCTCAGATAAGAACGGTATGTCTGTGATTGGATGCCTACTGTGCTACTGGCTTTCCCGGCCCCGGAGTAGCGTCCTAATGGAATTATAAGTGTCATTTTGCGGTTTAGAACCAGATGCTTTCCCTCAATTTGGAGGGACTGTCTCACCTGTGAGCCTAGACTGTACCTGTGTTCACTTTCTCGTGATTGACCTGGTTCCTGAACTCAATGAGACGTGATGCAAGGAATGTTTGATTGCTTCCATAATTTAACAGTATTGGATCATTGGACTTCCGCCTATCGCCCCAGTCGAGCTGTGTTTTGCATTCGTTAATAAAGTCTACTGTAACTTTGTTTACACGAATCACTAACGTTAAAGTAGTTTACATTACATTACTGGGGATACCAACGAATCTCGGTATGGAACTTAATAAAAGTTGGTTCGCATAAAGTCACTTAGCATACGGTATTCAATTATTCACTATGCTGGATATATCTCACTTGTATTAAGCTCTATCTGTGTTGTCTGCAGCATTCCCTCACCGAGAGAGAGGGGGAGAAATATTGACAGTGGTTGTGTGATACCTTCTCGCGCCAGCAAGTCACGCCATTGCTTAAATAGCATTAATGCAGGTGCTTCATGGTTAGACTCGGCGCTTACAGCTGAATAACGATCACCAGTTGTTGTGTGTCGATGTGTTTGTTAGTATCATCCCATTGCTGCCACCGGTACCTCGGCCACCAGGTTATGATCGTGTGTATTATGGCAGGCCGTTTTCCCCCCCTCCTCGCCCTTGGCGCCTCATTTCCAGTGGAAATGATGCTGGTTTCCTCCAAATATGTGCAAAGAGGTTTATTTGGAAAGCAGAGCTAACCAACGTACATCTAATCGCGGGGGTTGGCACCTGACCTCCCCCCCCCCCCCCTCTCTCTCTCTCTACCTCTCTACCTCTCTACCTCTACCTCTCTACCTCTCTTCCTCCCCCACTCCAGACCCCTGTATCAGATTAATGCGAGGGTCAGCAATATTTTTACCTCGGCCTGATGCAGGCTGCTATTATGGGACTTGGATTAGATACCTCCTAGCATATTGACATACAGACTGTATTACATATTATACTGTACCGTATATGAAGTTCTACCCAGAACAAATCAGAAAATACTTATTTGTAACTGCCTGCCCGGGTGGTGTGTATGTATTCATTGTATAACAAGTGGACTCGATCTTTGTTATGAAATAACTATGACCGAGATCATATGACCCCGACACCTGTTACCTCCCAGGTTTCCCTTACAGGTGGGGACGGAGTGTTCGGTGTTCCAGAGGTCTTTGGGGCATCTACGTGTATGCGACCGCTTATATAAAGCTAGAGCTTTGACTAAATTATTACACAAACTTGGGCCAGTGATGTGTTTTACCGTAGTTGACCTTTATCCTGTCACCCAAGTCCGCCGCACCTACTAAACCTTCCAATATTAAAGTCTGATTTTACATATTCTCCTATCATTCAATTTCAAAGGCGGGAAAGTTAACTCTGGTATGGCCCTTCATATACCGGTGTATTCAAACTATTCTGCGACTTGTCATCACTCATTTAATGCAAAGATTTCACTCTTGAGTCTTGGGTTTGAAAGATTATGGATGCAGGCCTGGGGACGTAGTTTAGATTAATAGTATAAAGTTAAACAGAATAGCCACAGTTGGTGTCCTGTACTCATACTCAACGAGAAAGGAATATTAGGAGCAGAAGCAACCTGTGGTACTTGTAGGTGTCCTTCGGTTGGGGGAGTAATTTACCTTCGTTCTGTGAACATAGTTGAGGGTAGGGCCAGCAGTTCATGCTGTGAGAAAGCCCTCACTGAGAAAACACCATTAATATGTTTGAAATCCACCCCGCGGGTGCCCGCCCTCAGATAATGAGTGACCTGCAGGACGCCCCACCCATGTGGGCACCCAAATGTGCTGGTGGTTGCCTTGACCACAAGGCATCGAGGCTGAGACTGACCCTTGCGAGTGGTCAGTTGTAACCGTTGACCTCTAGACCACCGTGGCGTGAGACCGGTATGTCCTTTCTCCTCCCACAACAAACCGCACCAATCATGGTTAATATGGAGAACTCAAGGTGTGGGAGATGGTATTAAATAATACTCGTGAATAAGCAGTCGTGCCTGTGGGCGTTTTACCAAACAACTATTGGCGCTAAAGGGCTTCACATCATTAGAAATTTACCCAGTGAATTTAACAATGAATGCTCACTTAGCTGTAAGATGGCAATTACCAGTTGACAGTAGTCAATCGTAGTATACGGAAACTAAACATAAAACAATTTCAATTGAGGTAGACGTTTCTAAATACACCGCTCCATCCCAGGCCAGATTGATCCCAATCTTACTGATAAAGTCGATGGTTGAGAATTTTTGTGCCAGGAAAAAATGTATAATGTATACACTTGAGTGTCGAGGGCCCGCCTATCGAGAAGCTTCCTTATATAAATGATTTTTCCTTCGGGTGCCATTCTATGGCCAGACGCAACTAATGTTTCCTCTGAGATCATTACAAGAATCAACTGATTACCCTGGTTATAGTTTCATTCCACATCGGATCGAACGGCATTGACGCACTTAAATGTTCCATGTGATGAACTAGAAAACTGGATGACGAAATCGCAATGTGGCCTTAAAATTGTTAGACCGCCAAGACCCTTATTGCATCACATAGAAGTAAATTATATTACACCAACGCCACAACCAGCTTGACGAATGGAATATTAAATCTTTGGGTGTGTGTATTCATCACTTAATCAAGAAGATGCAGCGCACAAGCAAGTGTTTGCTCGGCAGATCAGCGATTTGTGCATTTTACTAATCTTTGTAGATCTGCTTAAGAGTCGCCTTGTTTGTTTGTTGGCTTTTTTTCTTGACTCTAACGCTGATGAAATGTTTCTGCTGGCTTTGAGTTTGAGATCGTTCTGTTTGGTGTCGTGTAGGGTGTGGCAGATCCTCACAATGATTGCAAGTGATCGGACGACCGCAGGGACAAGATCAAATTCTTATAACTCTTAGTTAGGTCATCTCAGTAACAAATGGCTTGGGGACTACTCTTAGGTTCCCTTATGCCGCTCCAATGCCATGGATATTTAGAGGCGTTTATTCAGGAATGAAAGTCTTCTGAGATCAGAATTTTTTAAACGATATTAAACTTTTCAAATCTCTACCAAATTTCATCATTTTTTACCTAAAATAACTACAAAATTTCAGAAATATTTCACCAAATTCGTCGAACTTTCCAAAGATTAATAACCAGAAATATTACATTTTGTTTGCCATGGCCCCACTTTTACCCCTGAAGTGTAAATGTCCCAGTTTTCCCTGACATATCCTTATGGCAGTACTTAATCACCTCCCAGTAAGTTTAAGTACACGTAAACACACTCTAAAATACACTCTTCTCCCGGTGCTGCTCCCTCATCACCTTAGAAGGCAGGCCAGATCCGATTTAATTTTAGATCCTCTCCCCCGGATGCGAGAATACTAAAATTGGTCGAATACCGAACAGTGTTAGCGATTTTTTTAAGAGACGTCAGTTGTCCTAAGTGGAATTTATGTAGTACTACTACTGATGGCGATTTACACTTATTAAAAGGGAATTTTTCTGGCTGAGTTTGGAGAAAAATAATCATAGGGGTTGATTGGTCGATAACGGGAAACGCCAGAGTGTGTTACTGATTAATTTCGTGAAGGAACATTTTTCCATTATTGAATAAAACTGTCCCAGACGACGAATGGTTTGATCTTGGTAGGGAGCAGGCTATTTATCCAGTATTTTAATAACTCCTGAAGGGATCGGCATCTTAGGCTAAAACAGGATGTCTCCCAATGAAGTTATCCATTACAGGCCCTATTTGGACTAGGAGTTGTCTACTGCACTCAAATCTAGCCTATAAACTCCACTTAGACTGCCATTCTCTGGAAAAGTCACAGAGTATAATGTCCCATAGAGCCTAGCCTCCAATACGAGTAGTAATGAATGAATGAGTATATCATCGTGTCTATTTGGACCTTTGTATGCCTAGAGCGACATGAAGGGCTTGATGTCTTAATCCCCGTTTCCTCGTTATATCAGTCCCATGTTACAAGATGGGGGCTAATGATTTTAATCTTTCTGAATTACATGTTCCAACTAAAGCCCAAGTACACATAGTTCGAGGCGTGTAGCTATATTTCTTTTTAACATTAATATAGACCTCTCGTGACGAAAGGACATAGGTTTACATACACATGAGGGTATACCAGGTAATAAGCCTTTGTTGCGACCAATCTTAGAACCAGGTGAGCCAGGTTTCCTGTGGCAAGCATCCAGGCTTTCTGAGCAGCAATAACAGCAACAAACAAGGACTTTATAGAATGGTCCTTTTATTCTCCTGGGTAGAATTAACTGATTTTTATCACCAAACAGTTATTGTAGCAGTTTTTGGTCTAGGGTGGCATAACAAGGGTTTGGAAGGGGGATAGAGATGAGATCTGGGCGCTTGAGCAATCTGGAGCGCTTCTCTTCGCTCCTGGGTGCGCCAGCAGGTGTGGCATCTCCTCACCGCCTCTTGCTGGGCGCGAGTGGTACACCATAACTTGCAGGCTTTCCTATGGAGAGCTTATTAACCTCAAAACCCTTTGTGATCCTCCCTGAACCCATGATCTCCAATATGTATGAGGGACTTCATATAGCATTACGATAACTATAAATGGACAGGAGCCATATAAAGTCTTATAAGCCAAACTTTAAACGCTTTCTTTGTGGAATCATCACCACTTTAATCTACGACTAGATTTTCCAACCAGTTAGCAGTACTTACTTCCCCCCATCATATAACTATAGATAGCTATTCGAGGAGACCGTATCATACCGTTATTTTTTTAGTAGAAAGAGAATTGCAGTGCACATAGTTGATTAAAAATATTGAAAAGTGGTTACCGTTGTTGGGGAGTGGATACAAAACCAAAGCTTGTGGATGAATTACAAACAACATTTCCCATGCGGGCGCTTGTTTGCCTTTGTGCTCCTTAATAACCTTTTCGAACTAAAGATCCATGTGGGTATTAGAGAACATTAACTCTGACATTAACTATGTGTAGTTTCCCTCTTTCCTGCTAGTCAAGGAGATGGACAATGACAGGAAGTGGGCCGCAGAAAATACGATGTTCCATAGTGAGGCGTCATTACAATGTTACATGTTTGAAAGAAAAAATAAGAATGCTATCATATTTCTATGGAGCCTCTTTCGCTGGTAATTAGCTCTTCTTGTATGACACTTCCACGATTAAAGTACGCGTGTATACAGAGCCTATTACTTTGCAAGCATTCATCATACTGCCAGTAGTATCATTGCAATCTTCCAGCTCGCTCTTTAGAATTGAGTCAGGTAGGGTGGGGTTTTTTCCTAGTATGTACACACACTTACAGCCAGTTAGTTGTAGCCTTGTGGTAATCCGATAGCGCTATATGTTCCCATCCTGCCATTTATCTCTTTATGTTATTTATATAGCATAGACATCGTACATACAATAATAACATGGAAGAAAGGAAAATAACATTAGCCAATACTGTTAGAGCAGAGAGCTCGAGTGACTGATCACCCCTCCGTCCCAAGTCCCCATGTGTTCTCCAGACTTAATCTGAAGGCCCCTTTAATGAGCCTTCCACCATTTGCTGGGGCAACCTGGTCGCCATGGATACGTAATGGGATTTTCCCATCCCAAAAAGCACATTTGGCCATTACCAGGTGACATATATTGATCAAGCTGTTCAGAATACAGTCTGAGAAATGGAAGGGTGGAGGAGATAAATAGACAGAATGAGGGATTAAACAGCCCAGGTTTCGGGGTCATCTGACCACAGACAAGACGATAGAGAATACAGGGTTAAAATGCAAGTGTTGGGCATATACATTTGCAGAGGGATGACGATCTCCTTCTGCATCACCTTTCACACTTTGGTGGGGGTGTTGTTACAATAAAATAACCGCTTTTCTATGAGTTCATGCCGAGTTGTCCATGTTTACAGTAGTTTTCCTACAGTCTAGGCTCAGAGCCTCTGAGATGAGATAGGAATGGTATGTCCGTGAATGGACGCCTACTGCGTTAATGACTTTCCTTGCGTCCTAAAAGGATGATAATGACATTTTACGGTTTGGAGCATGAGGCTTTCCCTCAGTTTGAAGCGACTCTCCCAAGTCTGAGCCTAGACTGCCTAGCATCTACCTGGTATTTTATGACTGCTTTTTCATACCACCATAGACATTACTGGGGAGAAGTGAGGAAGTAGTACCATTGCCTCTTTCCATCCGTTATAGGAAGGTTGTGCCAGTCTGACCTGGCTATGAGGACACTTGGATGATCTAACTGCCAAGTGTTCTCCCATTTAAAGCAAGCCTTAGGCTTTAGATAGCATCCACTGAAGAAGACATGCTCCGATCCGATAAAGTTGCTGAAATTTTTCTAGAACAATCTAGAGTACCTAAACTCGGCATGACCCAGAGGATTCCAAAAGAATCTACAACTTATCCCAGGATTGTAAATTCATAATTGAATGCGGGTTTTTTTTATTTCTGTTGCCTTGTTTAAAGCCGAAAATGTCTTCATGAATTGTATCAAACTCAATGGAATGAGTTACATCCCAAGAAAATTGAGTCTGAGGACTGAGGTATTCAAACAGGAATATAGCCTGCTTAGAGCTACCAGGGGTGTGCAGACCCTGTTTATCTTTGAGCTTTGTACTGCACCCGAGACGAGAATTGAAAATGACTCCGCCAAAGAGTAGGAGAGGGATTGGCGCAAGAAAAAAAGCCCCCCCTAATGTAACCAGTAGCACCGATGGAGAAATTGACAGCGTTTCCTCAGAGAGTTGCTTGTCCATTCTAGAAGTTGCATGGATTCCCACTGCGTTTCTTGTCCCTCTCGCTCCCAAAGATGACGAAGGCCCAAGAAAGATGATCTGTACTTGAATCAAAACATGCAACTTTCTCCTGTATGCTTGCACAGAATTATCAATAGATCTGGGCCTGTGCGCCTTATGAATAAACTGATGGCGCCAGAGTGATCACCTCTTTCTACATCCATCTAGAAACTGAAGCTAATAAATGTCTTTGCTCTGTTGGCTGTTGGAGGCATAACACTGGCTTAGGCTTGATGCTTTCTGATGTGGCTTTAATAATTATGTATGCTGTATAGCAGAGCATATCAAATCCTAGTACAGTCCAGGCCCAAACCCACAGATCAGATAAGAATGGTATGTCAGTGATTGGACGCCTACGTCGCTAATTGGTTTCCTGGCCTAGGACTAGGTGTTCAGTTCTTATGGGATTATAATGACATTTTGCGGTCTTAGTGGAATTATAATGGCGGTTTGAGGCGAGAGGCTTTCCTTCCGTTTGAAGGGTCTCTCTCATCTTTGGGCCTAGACTGAGTAGCCTACCTTTATTCTTCCTGCCATTACTTCTCCCTCATCTCCCCTCCTGCCTCCTCCCTGTCATCCTTCGTATACATCGTCTCGTGTTTGGAGGGAAGGGAGATCGGGTGCTTGCCTCTGTGACTATGAACAAATAGCTCATCGTTCAAGGTGCTTGTAATTCACCTTGCACTACACGCGTATTTTCTCTCGCTCAAGGCATTTTTTTTTGTTTTACCTACTGCTCATTTGCTTCGAAACATCTGCTCTCGACTATTGCCATATTTCGAGATGTGTGTGTGTGTGTGTGTGTTTGGCTACCTACCTAGTCCTGCTCGCTTTGTGGTCTTGTTATTGAGCTGACATTTAAATGTTCGGCTCGGCTACTTGAACGCAGTATCGTGATGTGGATGGATGTGCGCCTTAACAGCTCACAAAACGGTAGCATCTTATATTGGTGCTTGGTCTCGGCGGGTGCAACACTTTGAAAAGCGGGCTCACTCAACACTAAAATGTTACTGTCAGCTTGTCTTGTAAAACAGGACAGCCTTACACCAATTTTGACTGCAAATCAATCGCGCTTCGTGACCTGTTGGGTAACACAACGTAAATTGCCTATATACATCGCTCTTTCTTCCTTTTCTATGGATACTGCCCAATCCCACTGCCCCGCCCCGGTGCTTGTAAGGGGGGAATGTAGTTGAGAAATTTATCTTTTTAAAAGAGAAATCTAAGTGGAATATCCAGGCGGGAAGCTATTGCCTCTCCAAGATGCTGCTGGTTACATGAATGCCTAATGCAGAGGCAGTCTAGCGTTACTGAAACTTGTCGTGATTTGAATGGGATAGCAGGAGTCTGAGGAGGGGATGTAAATGGGGCTGGTCAGTAGTAATTCTTGCTCGCAAAGCTGAAGGTGATTCCAGTCGACCGCCGTGTACTAAGCAAGGTGAACGCCTTGGTCTGATCTCTGCGGAAAATGATGCTCTGGTTAATTAAAATTCGTGCCCTTTATTTGAGGGTTATTTTTGCCAAATGACTATTTCTAAAGGAAATGAGATCAGGCGTGTTGACATGCTGAATGAAGATGTTGGCTAAATATTTATAAAGATGGGCCGATTTTATTTAATCTGATTGGTTTAGATGCTAACTGGTGAAATCGCAGGCCATAGGGCTGAATATGGTGTCGGAAATAGCAACAAGAAATGATATACTGTAGCCTGAGTATGTTGAAAATTGATGTTGGTGTGATAGCGACTAGTTATGAGCTTGGGAGGGTGTAGGATAGAGCTCCAGCGACTCTGCTCCAATAACAATCAATCACACTATATCTTAGCATAATTCTCCTGCTAGCAGGCTTAATACATTTTTGTTTCTCAGAAGAAACGAGCTTTTACTGCCAGTGTTCCTCCTTCTAAGCACAACACATCACGATTCGAATTATGAAAAGTGAGCTTTCTGGAATGTTAGATTGACATGTTCCGATGCAACCTGTCAATAGATAAATTCTCCAGTTGAATACGATTGGGCGCCAATAAAACATGGGTTGTTTGGCTCCACATAATAAATAGGGAACAAGTTTGGAACTTGTTGAGGAACAT
Source organism: Sthenelais limicola (assembly GCA_942159475.1). Lineage (NCBI taxonomy): Eukaryota > Metazoa > Annelida > Polychaeta > Phyllodocida > Sigalionidae > Sthenelais > Sthenelais limicola. Next base: position 35,704,608 of record OW804098.1, read on the forward strand.
CCCTCGCATCCTCCTACTATTGTGCTCGGTCTTGGCCGCAGTCTTGGCAGGCCTACAACTCCCTAATAACACTGCCTTTGTCTGCCTTCTCTCAGAGTTTTCCTCTTTCATGATTTGTATTAAACCAGAGCATCCTCTAACGGCTTGCTTGTATGTGGGCTGATGGCGGGGGAGTATGGGGAGGAGAGGATGATGAAGGGGCAAAAACTACCTGGCACGAGCGAACCAAGAAGATAGACGAGACAAAGGCCAGGGCCTGCTTAGGGATTAGCCAAAAATTACCACGCTGGAGAAATCCTTCTGATCTTCTCTCCCACGGCAAATTTCACCCTGCTTTTTTCCTCATGTTCTTCATGTATCTCGGTTCATTTGAAGAAAATGTTAAGTTGCCCTTGTTCTTCATTGATTTGTGCTGTATCGGACATGTCTATAGGTAACCATATCCTATATCACATGTATCTATACCCATATAATAAGCTTGGCATAGGCATTATTACTCATATTGCCTTGGCAATAATCATATGAAATCCCTTTAAATGAGAGGTTTTTTTCATCCCTCCCTCCGTCAAAGTAGCTTTAATTCTACTGAAGGAGATGTGTTCTTAGGCACTTAGCGCTGAACAGCCGAACATCAGCGCTGCTCTCCTGACTTGAGAGAATTAATCACACAAGGTTGAGCCATATTCAGGTATAAAACCGCAAAAATGCATAGTCATTTCACTCAGGAAATGATGCTGTAAAACATCGCCTTATGCAAATAGTTTTTACTCGCTTCCCACGGGCGGGAGATGGAGTGAGGCCTCTAAAGGAATTAATTGCGTGATGGAACTGCTGTAAATTGAACAAGCATTGCACGATATTTGTCCTGGGGTATAGGTGTATGCGATTGTAGCATTAGAAGAATTTATTTAAGAAAATCCTCTCACTTCGCTAAATGTAGCTAGGGTGCTTCTTTAATTAACTGGCTTTCCATTTTCTACTACAAGCAAAAACAATTAAAACTGAACCAGCCCAAACCTTCAGATCATATAAGAATGGTATATCAGTGATTGGATGCCTACTTCGCTAATCGGTTTCCTTGCCTACGACTAGGCGGTGTTAATGGAATTATAATGGCACTTTGCGGTTTGAGGCGAGATGCTTTCCCTCCGTTTGAAGGGACTCTCATCTTTGCCTAGATTGGTCAATAGCTTTTCTTTTGGGGAAAGTATGCTAGGAACTTATTGATACTGCCCACTAGCGTGAGCGGGGAAAGAACAGCCTCAAGAAACTAGCACTATAAACAAAATAGCACCAAGTGACATCAGTTTCTTCCCTTCTTCCAGACACCGAGTTAAGCCTGACTTTTCGTTGTCTAGGTGACCATGAAGTCTGCTGTTGCAGCAGTTGACAGGCGGGAGACGCGGTTGAGAATGTAATGAGAAGGACTCAACACTGTTCCTAATGATTGATACACATAGGATGGAAACGTAGTGCATTTTAATCAGGTCTCCCCATCCTCCCTCCTCTTGGTTCTTGTTACTGTGTGTAGGAGTTGATACTGTCGCTGATTGATTTTATCTCGATAACCTTTGTGTACTTGTATTGTCTTATTGGTCGTCTTCTGTGGGTCTGTGTATACGGACAATGGCAATGTCATCCTTTCTTAGGCCAAGAAAAATAGGTGTGTTTCCGATTTATATAGCTGAACACAAGGGAGCTGAACATTTGGAAATCACCTTCCAAGTACTGGGGAAAAAATGTCTCTTTTTTAACAATAGTTGATTTAAACAAGAGGAATGTACCTTTTATAAATGTGTTTTTGTTAGGGGAGAAAAAGTATGAGAAATCTCACACAAAGAGCCAAGCTCATAAATGTTATAGATGGGATAGGTTTTTCTAGCTAGAGGGTGGGGGTGGTAAATAGGAAACAGCCTATTTTTGTTTGCCTTATAACGGTGAGCAAATGGGCTGACCAGTGCCCTCCCTGAAGGTAGTGGGGGCGGCGGCGGTAGTGGTGGTGGTGATGGTGGTAGTGGTTAGCAGCAAGACAAGACCGTGGATGTCAGAACCACCACACCTGAGGGACCATCTATCTCAGCTCCCCAGCTCCAATTAATTTGTGAATTAAAATTGAATGGCCAGCATCTCGGTGATGCATGACCGGGCGGCATTATAACCGAGTTCCTCATATCGGGGCGTCACTGTACAACAGCACATGTAGGATTGATTTCTCCCCAGAGGTGTTGAAGATAAATGCACAAGGATTTGCATCCATGATTGATACACGGCTGTGTGTTGAATGCGCTGGCCGTATGTATAGCCAAGTAAAGTGAGCGGTCTTGCAGCTATTTGGATGTCTAGGTGTACTGCAAGGATTTGTGTTTACATTCCCTGCTCCAAGGACAGGTGGGGGGTTGATGAAGTTAACTTTCTGATATTGTGCTCATTGATTGTGGGTGCAGCCTAGGGTGGGATGAATATTTTAACAGTCGTGTGTAACGTTAGTCTATCGATATTGGCTATCTTATAGCTTGGTTCACAGTGTGTGATACATTATCCACGTATGATTATACCAATCCTCTAATAGAAGTCCCTACATCATTAGTTTTGGCGTGCCTCTGCCAATTTTCTCATTAATTAGACTTCATATATTTGGTTCTAACTTCTTAAATTTCTTACATTACAAAATAATTCCCAATTTCCTGTTGGAATTGAGCACTGTTAACTATTCGTCACATTAGAACACCAGTATAACTATCTATCCAACTATCTATCTATCTATCTATCTATCTATCTATCTATCTATCTATCTATCTATATCTATCTATCTATCTATCTATATCCGCTTAGAATATCCTCCTTCCCGTTCCCTGTTCCTCCTCGAACAAGCCTTCTTCTTATTCCTTACTCGACGGGCGAAAACAATCATCCCGTTTGTCTCCTTGCTTGGGCGGCATTGGGCGAAAAATTGATTTGGGCAGCCAAGTCATTTATAAAAGGAACCAGCCCCGACTAGCGTGTGTGGGTGAATGAGTGAGTGGATGGAGGATGGGTCGATGGCAATGAGTGGTTGTGTGGGAGAGTGAATGGGTACACTGGGTACCTGAGTGGGCGCATTTCCATAGGGATATGGATATTGATAATTAACGTGTAAATGCTGTTTAATAGTGATAACAGGATAATGAGGGTGTTACTACAGAGCAGTCTAGGTCCAACCCCTCAGATCAGATAAGAATGGTATGTCAGTGATTAGACGCCTACTTCGCTAATTGGTTTCCGGCCCTGGGACTCGGCGTTTTAATGGGAATATAATGACATTTTGTGGTCTAAATGGAATTATAATTGCGCTTTGAGGCGAGAGGCTTTCCCTCCGTTTGAAGGGACTCTCTCAACTTTAGGCCCAGGCTGAGAGGTACTGCGTTCCCTCACTGCACTTCCAGCTTTTCGGGTTTGGGTGGGTGGGGGAGGGGCGGAGTGCTATGGGCCAATCCTGTTGGAGGATACATGGGTGTGTTTTGTGTTGGCCGTCTGTCAGTAGTATAACCCTTGTCGGGAAGCCAGCACCGATCTGCTTGATGCGTCTGTTAAGCATCGGCTAACAATCACTCCCGCTCCCAGCCATGTCAGCGCTGATGACCTCGCCAAATCTGGGTACTACCCGCGGTTTTCATTATTGCTTCAATTAATTGCTTTTAGCAAGAAGGCAAATTGTAGCGATGGTGTCTTCTTCGCCCGGCTGGCGATCCGAGGGCGTCTTTTACTAGAGAATGACGGATGAGTGAGATGGCTTTGTTTTGTTGGCCATGCTGTGCCGCAGGTCTTATCATCGCCCTCCCCGAGTGTCTGGTCATGAATTATTTAGGTCTAGCCCGTCCTGGTCGCCACCGGGGAACAATGGTTATTTGGACACAGACATTCCGCTCTGTTATGAATGGAATAGCTCCACCATGCTGCAGTTAGCCCGCGCTCGATCCTGTAGTAGTAGTAGTATAGCTCGCCGGGCCAGATATGTCCCCATCTGATTAATAAGCGTTTCATTAACGTCAGCCAGTGTGCACACTTGGCCTCTCTAGTCAGTCACAGGTGCTAATCAATGGTTGGTAAATAGGGGAGCTGTCTGTCTGTCACCTGTGAAGTTGGTATCATTCTACAGACAGGTTACTGCTGCTGTACATCTGAGTGCTGTACACTGTTGTGTGCGAACTGGCCCCTGAAGTACAACCTCCGTCAATTAACGGTAGCATATAGTAGATGGTGGATCAAAGTTGAGCACACACACCAGCACTCCAGGCCGGGCAGTGGAGGGCTAGATCCTATTGTAAAATTACACCCACTTCCCCGGAGATGGAGATAAAAATCCCTGGTGCTTAACCCTCAAGGAGAAAAAGTATCTCCGTAGCTGCCCAATGTTTTTATCAATTGCCTTGTCAGAGAGCTAATGTATAGCGCCCAAAGTAATAGACGGACGGATGGATAAAAAAAGAAAGAGTTGGACGTTTTAAAGAGCGATGAAAACAAGGCAGTGTGGTGGTAGCGATAGCTGCCCTGGAGCTGACCCTTGCCTCCCATGGGAAAGGAGCTGTTCATTGTATTTGGTGCCTAGAATCAATTAACCCCCGCCCACCTTCAATCCCTCCCGGGCTGCCCATCCTCCGGGCAGCTTGTGCTCCCAACATTCTTTGATTCTGATACACCCAAGGTTGCTGCTTTTAGTATCCATTGCTACCTCTCTCTCTCCCTCTTCATGCCCCGCCCCATTCATTCTTTCCCAAGAAAAGTATCTGTGGTGGTGCCCTGTACAAAAAGGCAGTGGTGGTGAGTGAGGGGAATGCTCGGTCCCCCTGACAGGACATTGATCACATATTGCTGATAGACTCGATGAAGATGAACACACACCCCAGTCCCCTCCCCCATCTCTAGTGTCCTTGGGTGTGTGGGAGGGGGTGGTGGGGTGGGGGGCTTCTATCTACCGTTCCCTGTCCTGCCACTTCTTTTTACCCTCTCCTCACTTTGCTCTTTGCTGCTGGTTAATATGTCTCTGCAGCTCTTTTCCCCTCTCTCATCTCTCATCTCTCCTCTCTACGTACCCCCTGGCGCACATCCAAAGCAATCAGTACAGCCAAGTTGAGCTGCATCATGGACCCTCGGAGAAAAGGCCATGCACCGAGTGTGGCTCGCTGGACTTTACTGTCTGTCTGTCTGTCAATCACGAGGCAGAAGGCATAGTTTACAGATCACCATTAATCTCTGGCTGCCGAGCGAGCTGTCCAGACCACGGGACGTGTTCGGAAATGTGATCTTTTAATCAGCATTTCTTCATTCCCGGATTAGAGCATCATTAAATCTATTAATTACCAGTTCCCTTGCTCCACCAGTCAGTCTGTCCGCAAGTCTGCGAATGATCCACCATTCCATACGGCTCCCCAGCCGACTCTCTCCGGCCATAATTGACTGTGAAGCTCCGTATGTTTATAAAGTACCAGGTTTCCCTAATCTCGCCCTATCTTCCCAGGCTCAAATATATTGAAATCCTAGCGAGCCGGGGCCTTGGATATAGTGACTACCGCTACTACCGTCAAGCTAGATCAATAGACGAGCATGATGGAAATATGGCGGTTGCTTGATCAATAATAGCTGTAGGCGGAGGAGACTGGTGGTTTACTCTTTATATATTTCACCCCCTCATACCGCTGCCCCCCCCCCCCCCCTCCCCCAGCAAGTGATAGATTAACGTTGCCTCCCCCCCCCCCCTTTCTCTACCCATCCCCGCCCTACCCCCAGTGCCAATTATTGGCCTGAATTGCTCCTCAGACGGAGGGATTCATACATCAGTCAACACTCATTGTATCATCAACACTGCTTATCATTGCGCTCACTAAGGTACGAGCAGAAATCGGTGGGAGACGGAGACATATCAATTGACAGTCGGGGGACTATTAGCTAGACAGATAGGCGAGGATCGGACTTGGGTCCGTACAGAAAGAAGGATGCCAGAGGAGACAAGAGAGGGACTAATGCCAATTGTGTGATCTGGTGTAGTTGGCGAAATTAATCACTTTTTCAATTGTTAATGTCAACCTGGTTTTGTATTCAAAAGATCTGTTCGATATGTACCAGGTGTTCGGTTGTAATGAAACATAAAGTGGTGTATATCCATGACATTCTTTTTTTTAAATACAAAAAACAAATCAAAGTATTAGACAAGTGCTGATCCTGCTATATACGTTTAATTACACCATAACGATCCAGATTTGAAGTGTGGGAAAGACGAACTAGTGAGAGAGACACAAGAACTGTGCTCAATCGATTGTCATTCTTATCATGCAATACTGTGAAGAACTTTTTCTGGGTGATCGATTTTCTAAAATCGCGATCAAAGTAGAGATACATTCGCCAGTAATCTCACATCATGGACCATTAATTTTCTCACTTGTGCAAATGTCATCCGCAACCTGCTTCCTTATTTCCCATTCCCATAAATTCAGTCTGTCAAAAACCTGTACGCGAGTGGGATGTAGCTGGCTAAGTAATTCCATCAGGTCGCTTAAGAGAATTCAGGAGCATTGGCGCCTTGTGGTAATAAACTTACATTGAGTCAATATTGATTTACTGCTCGTCGATAACAAATTCTATTCTGATTTAAAGACTATATAAGTTCTCCCTTAGCTTCACGCTCTAGATAGATGTGTTGGGTTTCTGCTAGCACCTGTGTTTAGTGATGTGCAACCATGTAGAACTTGACATAATTATAAACGCTCACCCCATTGTTATGTGAACAACAATTCTTTCAGGGTCACATATGATAAACACAATCTATTCATGGAATCTCACTTCAAGCTCCCAGAAACGGAAAAAATCCCTGCCCCACCTGTATCAATCAGAACGGTGAATAAGCGCCTCCGCCTCTGAACACATCGGGTGTTTAATTCATTGGTATGGGAAGCAATTGCCAGAAAGCATATATTATATGGGAATTAAACATAGAAATGTCTCGCACCAACGCATTGTCTGACTCGGCTCGCAGCTAATGAGTTATAATTTGTGGCTTTTCACCGCCGGGAGACACGTGGACCCAATGGTATTACATCCTCTGCTACACTGCATACTCTATGCAGTGTGCCTTGTCTCCTACTCGCCTCTCTCTCTCTCTCTCCCTTCCTCCCCTCCAAAAAGTCCTCATCTGGAAATGCTTTAATTTGTCTGGGTGTAGACTTATAGAGTCTGGGATAGGTTTCTCTTTTTTTTATTTATTTAAAAGGAAGCTGAATGCTTGATTTCTGTAGCATTCTTGCCTGAATGATTCTTGTCCCCGGAAAGAAAAGTGATAGCTTTTTATCGATCAGTCTGGTGAGGAGGACGCATCGGACCATATAACGGGGGGACTGACTAGAGGGGGGAACTGTCATCTCTCTCCCGCTCCCGGAGCAGTCAAACATTTTATCCACGATCGTTTAGGCAAGTTTAGCGTCTTCTATATAAGTAAACACTGCCACCGTGAAGAGAGCCCGGAGAGGCTGCATGGCAAGGAGTGTTTGTTTTACGGCTGGGTTTTACAGGCTGTGGATATTGATCACCAACCTGCAGCCAATCTGGAATTGATGGAGTGTGAAACTAATGTTTTCTATTGGTCTGGCCCCACGCTCCAGCCCCGCGCCAGCCTGACTGTGGCCACGAGGCTTTTGACTATATCATAATCCTCCTCCCCCTCGGTGTCGGGAGATGATACACCACTCGCCGACCATGACAAATAGTCTCCCATTCTCTTAATATTATACGTGGCAATACAGCTTTATTATTACCACTGGGCTATTATTATGCCTTCATTGCTGGTGCGTTATCGTACCATTTCTCCTGTAGGTGTGTGTATGCGAAGTGCATACATGTATATATATATGCACACAGAGATGTGTTGCATATTAAGCCACATTGTTGTGTTAGGGGAGTTGGTAGGGAATACACATATGCACTGGCGAGTTGTATTCATTCACCTTGGTACACTCGCGGCGTAAGGAAATGAGCGCCATGTAGATTGGCCTCTGGAGTAGTAAATCCCGAGCGAGATCACTCGATTTTGTCAACTTAACGTTTTGTGTGGGGTATAAACATTCTCGATGGCAAGTAAAAGTTTGGGAAAATATCTTTTCATGGAGGGCGGAAAGAGGAAAATGACTCGCGGCTCAATTGATTCTGGCCACTCTGGTCCGCTTTATGATGTCATAAACAGGGGAAAGTGGCACCCTTTGCCTCCTTTTGGGGGGATCAAGGACAAACACTGGTTTTGCTCCTCTCTCTGTTTTAGATAATTCACAGCTCCCCTCTCCTCCCGTGTTCGCACCCCATGACCATCGCACCCCCACCACCCTCCATCTTACTCCCCACCCCCACCCCCTCCCTGGGGTGGGATCAGTGGAGGAAGAGGAGCTTGAAGTATGAGGAGCGAGGGAGACCAGCTAGAGACTGAGCAGTTCATGCCACAAGACAAACGCTATTCTGGCCCGAGCCCAATCTTGCCAATAGCAGTGTAAGCAGTTGCTCTCTCTCTCTCTCTCCCTGTGTGTGTGTGTGTGTTAATGTGTTGGTGAGAGGGAGTGTGTGTGTGTTGCCACAAATAGCTCTACTTACTTGATAGTCTCCCTACAACACCAACCAACACCTACCCCCACCACACCCACTTACCCACCCACCTCCCTTATCCTCCTCCTCTTCTCCTCCTCTGCTCCTTTCACATGAATAATGAAAGGCTTGATTTATTGATCCCGCCACGTGCTCGCGCTCCGGGGCCGAGCCGGAATTCCAGGATTGGGAGTGGAGGGACACCGGGGAACAAGGGAATCTGTCACGATGCTACAAGCATCCCTACCTTTTATATAATAGATCGGGGCCCGCAATGGAGGAGCACCATAATAAAGAAGCTGGCAAACTGAACGAACGCGCTCCTTCCTCCTAGATGGCTGGCTTGATATTACAGACCCCTCAACCCTGGCAGATTCAGAGGCAATGTGACTACGATCTCAGTCACTTTGGATTGTCGAGTGCATTGATTAGCACTGGCATTAAAAAAATACAACAGCAATAAAAGCGAAAACATATTAGATCATGCCATTAGTATGGTTGTGCTACCAAGAAATAATTTTTGCTTAGGGCCGATGATGGATTATTTGTTTTCGTCATGCAATTTGGCTGCCCAGTTCTCCTGGTCGTAGACAAACATTAAAGTCCCACTTTAAAGACTTGTATTTTCACCGCCTGAATGAACTTCTTCATTTGATATTTAATTACCGTCACAAGTGGACCCAACAGCCATTATTGTTGATCATTCTGATATTCATTATTGCCGTTAATGGTTCATACCTGTGACATAATCAAATATAAAGTTGTATAATGATGTACATAAGCTTATAATGTTGGTTGTAATTTGCTGGTATATATCAAGTGCCTGGGAATTTGCTCGTATTTCAATAGGAAATCACACAAACATCTCCAAGTGACAGTTTAACATGCCAATATCATTGCTAGCTGTTAGTGTCTGGCCCTGAGGTCGATAATTAATTGTACTTGTCTAGGCCTCGGACATTAAACACCGCATTTAATGTAGACGCTTATTTGATACTAAGAAGGCAATATTTACCTGTTGCTCGTTTTTCCTTCCACTTCCTGGAACTCACCTCGCGTCTGTCCTCGACAAACAAGCCATTGAAACATTATCCACTGGCAGCTGAACTTCCTTAGCGGCCGGCCCTGCCTCTTTTTGGCGCATTCATTTATTCAAAGTGGCATGGCCTGAGTGAAAATTGTGTAAAGAAAAAGCTTTCTTACATGTACTAACGATCCCGGCGTTAGTGTAGGAAGTATGATGGTAAGGAGCTTGGGGTGGGGGGAGGAGGGAATATCAGGAATATCATCACGCGATCAAGAAGATCTGCTGATTTGATATTGTGGGAATGATGCCAAGTCTATATTATAACTATAGGAGGCCTGCCTTCTGCTTCAAGTAGCCTGCTAGTGAATTGATGAAATGATCACATAGTAAGTGTTAAGTTAACAGCCCAGCAGTTCTTCACTTCATCACAGCGCCTCGATAGCGATACATGGGAGGCTGGACGACCCCCGCCTTGTTTACAGTCCCTGTAGGGCCCGGGTTAATACATACAGAAATGAGCTGTCAGGGGAAAAGCCCCGCTCACTCTTTAGTCCTGCGAGCACTCCATTCAATTTACCAGTCACCAGCGCTATCTTCTCTTCTGAGATGCATTTTATGGTGGCGATTTTACCGCTTGCCTCAGGAATAAAGGGACCTTTTTAAAAAATAGTTTACCTGTGACTGGTTGGTAATTTGTGAGAGGTGTAGCGATTACTATTACTATTTTATTATCGGGAGTTCCTAATAAATCCGCGTCGCAATTTCTCCTCATGACTATAGTCTAGGCGCATAGCCCCTCAAACCAGATAAGAATGGGGATATGATTGGACGCCTTCTGCGCCAATGGCTTTCCTGTCCTAATGGGATTCTAATGGCATTTTGCTGTTTGGAGGAACTCTCAACTCTGAACCTAAACTGACTAGCAATGATGCCCTGCGTTCACGTACACGTCTATGCACTTAAATCAAAATGTCTTTTACTTCCAAGTAGCCTATATGTCTTTTATTTCCAAGTAGCCCATATAACGGTTATTCAACTGAGCAATCCGACACTCGCCCATGATACTATGTGCGTAGAGCAGCCAGGTATTCTGGTTGACTGATAGTCAGATAGGTGGCGGCACTGTCTAGGCCTACTTGTATAGTAGTATAGGAAGCGGTGCCCTGGGGCATTTGTTGCAGGCAAATTTCAGTTGTCCCAAACCTTACAATCTCTCAATCAATCAGAGAAGATTCCCTACAGGGAAAGCGATGACTGCAGTCGAGGGCATTATATCAAGGACTACAAAACTCATTAGTACTTTTGACTAACTGGATGCAACGGGACTTTATTGTTACATTCTGCATCATAAAAAACGTTTTAATTCAGTTCGTGAGGAGGATAAGAAGAGATCCGATCCGATTTTAAAAGCATTTCTCAGAATTTTAACGGTATTTTTTCTCCTGGTTGACTGGGAAATCTCATTGGCCTTTGCGAATCATAAGCCGCTGCAGTGAATTCATAACAAAACGGTTATCAAGCGCTTGAGGAGTGGAATCAATATTTGAAAAGCAGCCGCGGGGTGCAAGCCAGTTACCACTGCTTCAACAAGTGGACAAGCAGCGGCCGTAACAAGCAATAGCCACACGTTACCCCCAGGGTCAGTACTTGTGGCCTTGCCCTCCCTCCGCCGCATATCCCATGAATAATATAAGGGGGAACCAGACGTAGCTTCCCCTTACACTACTGCTACCACCACCAACTCCTCCCCCTCGTACTCCCCCTTACCCCCTTCCTACCATTAGGACACCAACACTCAAGGTAGGCTGGGTTTAGGAGAAGCAGTATCATGAGGTACCACCTGGGCGAAAGGGTGGGGAAAATAGCCGCTTTCTGCTGATACAGCCTTTTTTTGACAGTCCGCGGACGACAGGCCCTCTCTCTATCTTTTCGCTCCATCCTTGAGTAAATCTAATAAAACCTAAGTTATTCTCAGCTAAGTATTGGAGTAGTTTAACATGGGGAGGGCCAGGCACTCGTAGCTCCCTGTTCGCCAGATCCAACACACACAAACACCCCGGGCCAAGCACTTGCAGCTTCAGTGTCAGCGTATCCTTGGGAATTCACTCTATAATGGAGTTAGGGTCGTGTGAGCCCCGCCAAACCGACAGGCGGTGATTAGATGTCAGAAAATTGTCTTCTCCTGATAAATGGAATTTCTGGGAATTGATTTACGATCCCTCGGCCGAGGCGTTTCTGGATCTGAAGAAATCTCGCCACTTTAAAAAGAAAGTGAAAAAAAACGCGATGTTTTTACGCCCCCCGTGTTGCATCGCCGAACAGATTGCCTCTTTCAGTTGTTGACTCAGGATTACTGTTTATTGGCTTCCGTTAAATAATCTTTTATGTTCAATGCGTAGGTTATTGGCCTTTTGCTCCCATATCCCGCAGGAATGATTGATATAATGTAAAAGGTTCTCTCAAGCGGGGGTGGGTGGATCTACTAAGTTACTACCTACCTACCGATATGTTCTTTCTCATTCATAGCCTCAATAAAAAGCAGTCTTGGATCTTTAAGCGATGGGTGTTTGGGATCTAAGCAGGAGAAAATGAGTGAGTGAGTGGGTGAATGAGTGAGTGAGTGAGTGATAGCATGAGTGAGTGATAGCCTGCTCAGCAATATTGGGACTCACTACCACCACAGACAAACGCCCAAAACGGTCTGTTGCCATGGTGACGATGGCTGCTTCATGGCCAGGTGCCAGCCTACGATAAATAGATAGGAGATGCTGTTGTAGTTGTAGCAGACTTCCAATGGTTGCCACAAAGGAGGAAACATGGGAGGACGGATAATTGGAGGCTGGGATATTTTATCAGCCATCTTCATTTTGCCTATAAATACCGCTACCAAACACTCGATCCTATTAATATTGCTAAGTGGCAAAAACTATCACCTTCATTAAGCGCGAGACTTTGGGAAGTCTCCAGAATAAATAGATACACAGGGGGGAGGCGTTTAGCTTTGGGACCGCCGTGAATTATTGATACATATATGAATGGTTTTGGCTCCTGGCCTCTAAAATTGAGGGCCACGTATTAAAAAGCGGGTGTGGGTGACAAAAAGTGCCTGCTGGTGTGGCTGGGTTCAGCTCCCTCTGCATTCACAGCACACGCCCTCTTGTAGGTCCGTTTCACATGGCCTGATATACATCAGCCTGCTTCTCTAGTGTGAGACATCACTCATATTCCCAAGCTGTCTAGGGAGGGGGCGGGTGGGGGCTGTGTGTGCTCCCCTTCTATAGCTGGACACAGTCTATCTAAGTAGTCGCCTGGTCTGATAGGATTTCCAGAATGCAATAAGCCACATGTAATTTACTTGTGTAATGTTGACGGTCACCGATTGGCCCTGGACTTGAGGGAAGGGATGCGGGCTGTGTGTGGAGGTGGTGGTGGTGGTGATTTGGCGAGGAGGAGGAGAAGAAGAAGGCAAGGCTAAAATGTGTATCAAGTGGTGCGGTTGCAGGGAGAGAGAGATAGACGTAGGAGTAGCGTGTTGGCTGAGGAAGTTGTTAGCATTCAAACGCTGGTCATGTATGTGCCCTGTGCAAAATAATAGCTGCTCATATAACATATTGCCTCAGCGGGCGTAATACCTTGCCTGGTATGCGCTCCTCCTCCTCCCATCGTATGCAGGCCCGGGGAGAACATACGGTGCACACCAGCGTGTGGCTGTATTGGATCCCCGAGAAAGCATTTAGACTAATGAATTTCCCCCGAAATTATTCATGGAAAAAAACATGGGTTCTTCTGCTGGCCCATCAGCATCTCCTTATCACATCATCAGTCCAGCCTTCCTCCTAAAATCGTGCAGTATTTATTGAACAGAGCTGTTTTTTATATTTGTAAAAAAAAAACCCATCCAGGATGTGAATTTTGACAAATGGCTCTGAAGACTGACCATGACTTGTGACCATTAGCAGGGGCTCGATCAGTCAGACCGAGTTGCCAACAACCAGACCCCCCCCCCCCCCCCCCCCAATCTTCCCAGGGACAGCCTCCCCTCCCACCCCAAACCCCCCTCCCCTCCCCCTCCAACGGAGTAATTCACTGAGAACAAAACGGGCGACTAGGCTGCTTTCCATGCCTATAAGAAGCAGCACATGGTGGCAGCGGGAAGAGTGGGGCTTGTCGACGATAGACGCTCGTGTTTATCTTTGTTGCTGTCCGGAGCTTCTCGGTAGGGCAATCAATCCTCCATCAGGGGTCGCGACTCCAGGGTGGCCAGCGGCAGATTGCTGGAGGCAATGAATGAAAGGGCTGGCCAGAAGGGCAACTGCAAAGTTGGGGGATCTTACCCTGGGTTTGGGGTAGAAGTAGGGGATGAAGTGTTTAGGAAAAAGGGTGCACAAGGAAGGTTTGGGGTTCCTACCCTGGGTTTGGGGTAGAATTGGGGGATGGGTGTTTAGCAAGAATAGTACACTAAGGAGGGGATATGCTATTTGGGGGGGGGGGGCCCAGACCATTTGAGAGTCTTTCACTTTTTACTGGGTTAGTGCTGTGTGAAAGCTTGGCCACTGTTAGTGCCTGTGATAAGGGATAAGACGTTAGGGTCGCTTTCACCAGATATTAAATAACCAGCTTTATTGACCGAGCTTTTATTAATGTTGGCCCACCAGGCCTCCTGGCGAAAACACTCACGAAACCATGGCAAATATCAGCTTTCAGCGATGCATGGTATTCATTCACTTGACTATGCAAACTCTTGCTCCTCCTAGATGAACATTGATGGCTCCTCATAAAAGTCTGGCCCTAAATTTAAGGCCATATTTATCAAGTGTTATGCTGAATTAAATATCCATGAATTGACTATAATTATTCTATAATATGTTTCGTATGTTGTCTGTAATAATTTGTTTCACAAAACAAAACTAATCGTTTCCATTTTTCATTTTTGTTGCAGAATGCATCTCTCAATCCGCTTCTCCTTCTTTCTGCACGGAGAGAGTCAAGTATGTGCCAGTATCGATGTACGTCAACATACCCCCTTACGGCGTCTCCAGCCCTTTCACATCCAGTACGCGCAGAACCGTACTGTTTCTGGCGGAGTCAATGGTAAATATCCTTATCTTTCCTAATCGGGCTTTGAGAAACAATGCTAGTGATCAGATGATCATGTATCTACTTTGGTAAGAAAATGGAAGTAATCATGGAACTGTAGAGAAAATATGTATAGATATTAAAAAAATACTTCCATAAAACTAACTACCTTTGTTGTATTAAAGTTTAAAGAAGCCCTCTTGGAAAACTTGTTTCTTGATACATTCTTTGCTAACTCAAGTCTTTCTAGGCTGAGAGCCTCTCAAATCAGGTAAGCATAGTATTCAGTGATTGGACGCCTACTGCGTTAACGGCTTTTCTGGTCATGGAGTAGATGTCCGGTTGGGATTCTAATGGCATTTTGCGGTTTAGAGCGAGAGGCCTCAGATTAGAGGGACCCTCCCAACTCTTGGCCTAGATTGCAGTGGTTAATTAGATGTTTACCCCGTCTCATTGGTGGTCATGTCTCTATTCTTCTCTTCCTCCTCCAGTGATCCTTGCGCCGTATGGCCTGTCCGGTGTGCTCTCAGGTGAGACGTACAAAGACACGGACATGACGACGCAACGTCTCCTCGATGAGTGGCGTCAATTCTACGTCATCAAAGACTGCGACATGCGTGAAGCACCCGAGGGGAACCGAGTTCCACCCGCAGTAGAAGTAATTGTTGGTAAGTACGACTATTTATAGCACTTGTCTTGTCACATCTTGGAGAAGGTTTTCTTTTTAGAAATTACTCAGTAGCATGGTAGCATTGAAGGGAAGAGGTCAGACTAGTTACATACACATAAATCGTTTTCTTCTTAGAAGTTTTTTATCCAGTTTCTTCTCTTTTTTTTACTGAAATGACAAGAAAATAAAGACTCAAAAGAAAGTGGATATCTGAACGCGTTCAAAGTTTAGGCCTGGCACTCCCGAATTCAAATTGCAAGGAGTTGATTGGTAGAATTAAAAGATATAGTTAATAGTTCTATAGCGTCAACTTGTTGATTAGATTAACTTATAAACATGTTTGAGTTGTTCGTGATTGGTGCTTTGTGAATCCCTTTGTGACCAAAGATTCACGAATGGAAAAAAGAGCTTATTTATTTTTAATGTCTGATGATCGAGGACCTCGGGAGGTTCTAGCAAGCTTATTCCAGATTATGCATATATTTTATGGAGCAAAAACTAGTTGTCCTGTGGACCGATTGGCACTAGCAGTATTAAAACGATCGAAGAAACAATCCTCAGGGAGAAATAATACCATAATGATACAGTCGTTATTGGTGACTTTTAAAAAAAGGTGTAGCATTCCATTTCATAAACCGGCCATTTTTTGTACAATTTATTTGATATGCCTTGATTGTTAATTGCCCTTCCCCTTGAGTTCATTGACTTTTTTAACTAGTGATGATGGTTTCCTCAGAGGCATAGGGAGAGCGCCATTTTTCTGGCTGGTGCAATATCCGTGCCGACCTAGCTCTGCTACAATATTCAATAAGGTAGCGGCCGCATTAAGCTGTCCATTTATTCCTACAATCATCCAGTCATCAGTCCCTTTACACTTGTAAGCTCCTTCTCGTTGCAGCATTGAGGGTGGCCGCACAATGATTGAGATGTGCTTTATTGGCAGCCTTAATTACCTAGTCAATGCAATCATGAGTGTATCTCCCCTACCTATTTACCGCATGTAATACCCTCATGCATGCCCTAAACTGCTATAAACCATATGCTTTGACGCTGGGAGCTCTGATACAGAGTCTATGTGGATGGCTCTGTAATTACTTTACACCGTTCGGATTGCCTTGGTAATGTCAGAGCGCTGTGATGGTTATGTTTAGTCAGTATGGCGAGCGGTCTATTAACTAATACTGGCCTTATTTTGCTACTGGCAGCTGCGGCAGGGCGAGTGCTTTATTGTTATAGCATTGCAATGCACACCAGCACGAAAACAATAGCAAAAAAGACCCGAGAAGCAGCGGTGTGTACTGCCCTTGCATTAAAAGGTTGCATCTGCATCTATTATGATGTTAGGCTGAGCGCTGAGGGAAAGGGGATTGTTGGTAGGGAGGGCGGGGGTGTCAGGCGGATACTTCAGAAGGTTGTTATTGATTGTAGAAGTTGGCGCCAAGATATGGATGGTGTAGAATTTCCTCTGCGTGTCTTGCCTGTCTCTCTTTCTGTTTCTCTCTTTTTTTTGTCTGTATGCCTCTCTCTCCTCTCTTTTTTCTCTCTCCCCTGTCTCTCTCTCTCTCCTCTCCCTCTCTCCTCTCCCTCTCCCTCTCCCGCTCCCTCTCCCTCTCCCTCTCCTTACCCCGCTCTCTCTCCTAGCGCAAAAAGGGGAAAATCTGTGGGTGTCTGTAATGTACTAAACCTCTTCTTGGTCCCGCTTCTTACCAGTATCACTGGTCGGGATTGGTGTTTGATCAAAAGGCGGGCATGTTTGTATGCATGCTTCACGGTAACTGCTCCATGGTATTTGTAGGTCGTCAAGTGGCGATTTCTTTACCTACTCTAAGAAGGAAATGCCTCCACTGGCACATTTCCAGGCCTCCATTCACGCCTCGATGCCCTCCGCGCTTCCTCTTCACGCCCCCGATACACTCTGCCCCCTTGCTTTAAAAGTTGATTGTTGGAACAAGAGACCCACAAAAAATGGGGTGGGCAGGGCCGAGGAATTAGGCTATCGATTATAAATACTAATAAGCAGGGAAGGAGTGGGAGAAGGTTGGATTGGCTGTGGGTGTGGTGTGTTAGTGTTGTGTGTGCCATACCGTCGTCACCAGCTGGAGAAGGAGGAGGAGTAGGCCTGGCAGATGTTGGGATGCTGGAGCTGATGCCAGCAAGAGAACTGAAGCCCATTGCCGCTACTGCAGCGGTGGCAGTGGTGGTGGTGGTGGCTGTGGTGGTGGGCTCTGCTATGGCATTACAACAGTGACAATCACACAGCAGCGCAACAAGGTCACATGAAAGGCACCGTGTGCTGACTTCCTGAAGGCGGACAAAAAGCACTCCGGCATCTGCTATTGCCTCACCCATAGTAGCTAGCTGCCTTCTCCGACACCGCCTCCTCCTTATCCTCCCCATCCTCCCCCTCTCACTGCACCTCTGCTTACTCCTCCATACACTGCTGCTTAGCTCTCTCTGCTCTGGCTTGAGATCCATGGCTCGTCTCATTGTTCTTCCCTCCGATCGCTGTTAGCGGTTACTTATACTTATACAAGTTTCCTAACCGTAGCCTTGGAGGGTGTGTTGGTAATGGTGGGGGTGGTTGAGGCTGGGAGGGGGTACAAGATGGCCCGGGGGGGGGGGGGCTATATATATATGAAGGGAATAAGGATAGGGATACAGATAGAACGCCAACGCTCGTTTACTACTCATTCCATTCCATTATCAAATAAAAATCCCCTCACCACTGTCTGTATTGAAAGCAAAGATAATGGCTCAAACGCTGTATAAAAGCGCTCATGTCATGTATTTCTATAGGACGATCCAACTTATGCGAAGACCCACAACAGACAAGTGATTAGTTCCCGGTGCATATGCTTAATAGAAAGGCCTGTCTGCTAGTGACATGTCTGGCCACTATATGCCACATCCATCTGCCGATTATGAAAAGCAGATTGGTAATAAATGTAGAAAGCTTGAGGCGAGCCTTTTGTGGGCTTTGAGGGACGCTAAGCTACTGTTATTATAACGATGTCAATACACAGAGAGCATTATAAGGTTGCACTCAGTGCCTTGATTACGCTGGATGCAATGATCCCTCTAACGCTGTGGCTATCACACCAGTCGATGTGCCTGGCTTGCTTTCATTCTCTTCCCTCTGTTTCACTCTAGGCCGACCGCCTTAAGGTGCTTAGAGTCCCCCTTCTTCTGTGACAGATGGGCAGGATGAGAGAAGGGGCGGGACCGTCAGAGTCGATACACTAGGGAGGGGCCAGCGACGAACTAGTAATACAGATCAATCGAGGATCTCTGCATTAGCTGCTGTGTGGGTAGGGGGCACATGGCCAGGATGGGGCTTCCTTCCCTAGCGTTATTGTGAAAAACCAAACTGAAAGCTCCAAAGCATTTATTTCCTTCTGCCAGATGAACTACATACACAGTACTTGATGCAATGCGAGCTGTGGTCGCGGGGGGAAATCAGGGTGGTAAAATCATCATGTCTATTTGTCTTATGAAATATGCAGCGAGCTTGCTATGTATGGTGGACGGGGAGATGGAGAGTGAGGAGGGGAAAAAACCCGATGACTGCATGGTATCTTTTCTACGATCCACGCCCGAGCCCAGTGGAACGCCAGGAGTGCTTGCATCATAATAGCCCTGCCTGGGAAATGATATGCATCGCGGTGTGACCACGGTGGTCAACCCTAGAGCGTGGCATTCAGCTACACACGGCCTGGCCGGGGGCCATTCTAGTGGATAACTGGGGGATCAATCCGAGCAGTTAAAAGCGCATGTTTCAATGAGCGAAAAACTTGCCACTGCTGCTCGCCGCAAGGGATGATGAAAAGATTGAAGTTAATGGGGAGAATATTTGTAATAATAAGCTTTATCAGCCCCGCGAGTGGATTGTAAAGCGAGCCGAGTGTTCATAAGAAAGGTATGGGGAGTGTACCGACCGGACTTGACATCTCTGTACCGCGCCTCTTAAATTCCCAGACTACTTACCAAACGAGATGTATTCCCTATTAGCTTGGTCTGCTGATTCTGGTCTATGCCATGCCACCGGGCCTAATCGCGGGTATGCCTTTCGATATAGGCGATGGGGCCTTAGCGAAATGAACAGAAGAGCTATGCGATAGGATGAACATACTTAGATGAGGCCACACCCACAATCTAGGAGTATTCCCCCAAGACCTCTGAGTCGAGCCCCTCCTACTATACTCCAAACTCCTATTTCTCTTCCTCATTCTCGTCCATCGTCCTCCTTTCTTACCTTTCTCCTCATTCTCGTCCAGCGTCCTCATTCTCCTCCCCCTTCCTTCCTCTCTTGCATCTACCTGTTCTGATATCATCGGATGAAACAGAAGGCTGGGGAAGGCACCGGGGAGCATTTAGTGGATGATGGCAGAGGCCACGATCTATTAACTCAATATATTCATATTGTCCCTCCGGTCTGCTTAATAAGAGCCGCTCCCCTGTACATGCACCCACTTCATCCAAGGCCTGTACAGTATACAACTGTGCTCTACTAAATCTCCCTAGCCATTTCACATTCATACACACATACATATATATAATAGTCTCCCCTTTTTCATGAGGCCAAGCAAAGTGTAACTCAACTCTTCCTTCTTGTGGTGGCTGTGTGGCTGTCGCGGCGGCTGTGTGGTGGTGTTAGTAGTAGTATAAGAAATGGCTGAAATGTTCAGGCAATAAAGCCTGTAGTGCTAAAGTGTGCTAAAGCAAGGGAAACCCCGGACTGATCACCACCACCCCCTATCCTCCACTACTTAACTCACCCCTTCTTCTACCTCTAGAGGTAATCCAGCGCTGGAAAAAGAAACAGACAAACTATATATTTATTCATATTGGGCAGATCCTTTTAGCGTGGCATTAGCATTGATTTAGCGGGGCGAGGTGTAGACAGCGGCGGGGATGAAGTGGACAGAGAAAGCTTTATTGATTATCCACACTCTGTGTCAAGCTGCCTGCCTCGGCACTATCTCTGCCCCTGGGATCAGCTAGAATTAACAAACGGGGAAGGCTCGCCTCCTTCTCCTCCTCCACATAGAGCTGAGGGGGGAGCTGGGTTCTGGCCTACTTGATAGGTGATCTCACCCGGTTAAGAAGCTGTTGATTCAGGAAGGGTTCCCTGATAAACCCCTATCTTTCACCGTGAGCTTACATGAGCAGTCCTGGTACAGTCAAGATAGAGCTCTGTCTGTCGCCAAGCCAGCGTTTAAATGACAGTTACTGATCTGTAATGGGACTTGAAACGCTTGTGATAGCCCTTGTTATTTCGTGGATTGGATGTAGTTATATCAATCAATATTCGACAGAATCTTTGTGATGAGTTTCCCATTTATGCACTTATCAATCATGGAAGAGAATCTATTCAGATTTACTGGCCAATTGTTTATCGTAAAGTTTACTATTATTATATGTTTAAAACATAGAAATAGTAGGCATTAGTGGCAGTTTTTCCGATGAGGGCTCACACAAGACTGGCCCATGAATAAACCTGTGGCCCGGTCCGCTTGTCTGGCCAGGGGACTACTTGCTGACATCGGACGATCAGTTAGGCGGGGGTGGATAGTCGTGCTGTGGTTAGGGGTTATGGATGTCAGCACTGGTGATTGTTGGTGCCAACCCGAACTACATCTTCTCATCATACAAGTAACTGGCGATTGCCTCGACCCATGCGTACCCAGCTTGTGATTAATTGACCATTTCTAGTGACCGGGGCGCCGCGCCGCTTTAGTTTAACTTGAACATTTTCGTTAAACATTCCCACTGGTGAATTAGTCGGTTAGTTGTTGTTAATATTTATTAGCTGCTGTGAGTGGGTGGTTGTTGTTATGAGGGCTGTTCCCCTCGAACAAAGCATCTCATTAGTATTACCAGGCGTAGTCGATAACAATTCATTAATATTTTTTTATATTGGGACAGACGTAAGTTGGGTTTGTTTATATTAAAAACAAATGGGAATTATATTGTCGGGTTTTTTTGTTGGTTTTTTTTAAAGTCGGCGGGAAGTTCATCATAACAATATGTAAATCAATAGATTTTTTTTTCCGAATGGAGGGCATAACATAACATTGCCCCCCTCCCGCACCAAGCTATCATGTAGGTGGAAGGAAAGCTTAGTCAGTTTCACATGCTCTGCCCTACCTCGATCATGAGCCAAGAAGCCGGAGGAGGAGGAAGAGGAGACAGGCTCTCAGGAGAACAGTGATGAAGTGTTACCGGTGCTAGTTCCGCTCTTTGATGTTATAAATACACATTGGATGGGTCTGAATAGGATGTGCATCATCCCCAACGTATGCTAATCAGGCTCTGACCCCTGACCTGCCAGGGTTGCCAGAGCAGCGAAACTGTTCAATAAAGATCTCATTGGAAAGACGGTGAAGACAGCAGACTCGGCGGAAGGATTGGGAGAGAATGCACTCGAGATGGACCAACGTGGAGTGCCAGGCAGCGCCTCTTTCTCTCCCATTTTGCTGGCGCTGAGTGAGTGTGAGAGAGAGAGGTCAAGTTATTAATTGCCCGGCGAATCCTCACAGGCGTTGTGGAACTGTACACTTGATCAGGATCGAAGGTGTTGGTCTCGCCGCCATTTCTCAATGTAGTTAGTGTCGGGCAGGATTTAAAATCCCCCGAGTGAATTAAAATAGAAAGTGGGAGCCTGCCCGCAAAGTACCCAGTGAATTTAATTTATATCGGGGAATATTTTCCTGAAAGTCATTAGCCGCCGTCTATTGACGGGTCCCTTTTAGGCATAAAGAGGAGATGTGGGAGGCGAAGACATAACCTCACAGGATTTCCTCATAAATAGCAATTACAGAGAAGGCGCGACCATCTATCAGTCCGCATGTGACTAGAAGCATGTCCGTCAAGGAAAACCAGCAGAAGGAATTGTTTCTCCCAGTCTTTAAACAGCTTCGCTTCCCCTTTGCGCTGAATATAATATCACCATAAATATATTTAAGTATGGTATACTCTGTCCTGTACCTTGAACTGTACCTGTTGAGTTTAATTGAATTGTAAAGCTAACAATAGGTTTATAAGCAATCAGAAATGAATATGTACACATCTATAAATTAATTGATTATTAGCTCACTTGTGAATTCTAGCGAGTTGAAGTTGAGACCACTCGGTACCAGTGTGTGAATCGAGCAGATAAGAACTCCTCCGCCCGCCGCTAGCTTTACAAAAGAATAAGGAGAAACCTCTTGATTACAGCTGCACGCCCCCTATTAATAACACTAACACTGACCCTTCCCAGTGTCTCAGGCTCGGGAGTGGGGGGGGGGGGGGGGAGGGGAGGGGGGGGGGGCAGAAAGAGCGGCTCACTTGGGGAGAGCAGGATTGATGTGTTGGCTGGAAGAGAAGCTCAATGCTATGCCCAGACCGAGTCCATATTATCGCCGTCCTGAGGCAAACAACACGCGGTGAATATTGAGCGCGCCTCCCTGCACACGTACATACAGACAGATATATAAATAAATATATACTGAAGGTATTAAAGGAGGGTACTGGAGGATGATTGAGATGGGGGTGGGGGTGGGCAGGAGGAAGGTGAAAAACAAATGTTTATACATGGCTCACATATATATTATATACACTTTACATAGCTATAGTACCAGTCACCCCAATGCTTAATATGTTCATGTTATATACATATATGGATACTCCCCACTGTGGTAATGTAGTAGTGGACTGGGCGTATTAACCCTGCGTTTATGCATTTGTGTGAAGATAGACCGAGGCCTTAATGGAGGGAGGGCTTGCAATGTAGGGGGAAATATTGGGGATACCAAGCGGTGTAAAAAAAAAATGGGAAGAGAACTAAAGCTATGATGGATCCATTAGTGCCCTTGTGGCATTGGAAAACGCATTACTATAAATCACTCACTAACTCCATATCTGTTGGGATGTTCGCTTTAGATCACAGCAGCCAAGCTAGACATTAAGCCTCAATAAAATGTGTGTGCGAGGCTTCGATGACGTTGATCTTATCTTAAAAATATGACGCTAAGTTGTCACGGGTTTTTTTCTTGTGTATATTGATAAAACACCTGCTTGACTGGGGCGGGTAGTGAAAGTGGAAGTCTCTATGATTTTCTATTGAAAAATTCTATTAATTACTCTCATCACTTGATTAAATTGTCATCTTTGTATTCATTGCAGCGGGTGTACGGATGCGGTACCCCTCAACCTTCGTACTAGTCACAGCTGACATAGAGAGTGAGGTGATGGGCCGACAGAACCCTAGCATCACAGGGCCCGTGAGCCAGCAGCTGCCGGCGCCTGTACCTCAAGCCAACCTCCCGCTCACCCCGCCCACCTCGCCCATGATGTACGGCTGTGACACGGCGCTCAAGGGGCCCCTGCCCCCTCCCGAGGAGGTACCTGTCACCATGGGTGGTAACACAGACATCCAGGTATTAAGTCAACGCATTATAGAGAAGGTGTGGGAGGACGACTCCATATCAGCTAGCATCCAGCCACTGAGGTCGGAAAGGTAATCATCATTATCATCATCACCTCTCATCACCACCTTGAATACTTGTTGGTTACTTCTCTAATAGAAACCGTAAATATATCCATATTAGCCTGGCAACGAGTTCCATCTCTGTTTGTGGGCGTTTCACTTGGCTAATTCGTTTTGCCATGAAATGAAATTAATTAAATGTCAAGTTGCTTATTATGCTTTTTATCAGCTGCTGGCGGATTTAGTTCCATATCACCAAGTTGACGTTATATCCTTCCGTGAATACATACATGTCTATTCCTTGGTAAATTTCCAATGCAATACAATTCAATTTCAACTTGTGTGTAGTCTCTCCACCTTATCTTTATATCCACCTGTTTCAATAGAGTGAAATGTGAACTTGCTGGAACAATTCCGGTCAGTTTGTGTGTTCTCGGTACATTTACTAAATGATGCCGGATTATTTTGGTTGCCAGAGAATGATTTTTATTCTTTATTTTCCAGGCTTCACACGCCATCAAGTGGAAATGATATGACTGACGACAGTGTAGCAGTCTGGGACATTTATGACCCAACAGCAAAAACAACATGTGCCTGTAGCAAGTGAGTTTTGTTCCTTCCTCCTCTGTGTCTGGCCTTTCTTGGTATAGCCAGAAGACTGTAACAATAAATCATTGCCTAGAGATTCTGGGGGGAATTATAATGCTTAATGTTCAAGAATTTACTTCGAAATAGGTTCATTGTGTATATATGAAGTCAAATTTTAAGTCCATGTACAACGATAAATCATTGAATCCCTAGAGATTATGGAAGAAAAACAATGCTTAATGTGCAAGAATTGTTTTTGTTTTTAACTTCATTGTGTATATATACGAACAAGTCAATTTTAAGTCAAATGTACAGCGATCATACCTCTTGCTATGCTATGTATGTTCACTGTTTTTATGCTACGTCCTTGAAATTAAAAAGAAACTTTTCTTCGCTTTGCAGGGGAAAGGGTGGAAAGAGTCGGACTGGCATGTCCTCTGGGACAAAGCCCGGCCTCCAGAATGTGATGAAACATATGAAAGGGGGCGAGAAGGAGAAGATAACGTCGCGACACATGAGGCCCTCCTTACCCTTCCACCGACGGTCCGCCCTAAATGACCCCTACCTGCAGGGTGAGGCGGACCTGCCCGTGCCTAGGGTCCCTCCGAGCTTCGGCTCCTTCAAGGGCCCAGCGCCCTCCAACGCCTCTCTCCCACAGTTACCAGGGAAGACGAACTTTGAACAGAGCATGGACTCGCCAGCCTCTGCTGCTCCTTCCCCCCTTGTAGCAACAACGAAGGAACCATCAATGAGTCAAAATGTTGACCCGACGATGCCCACCTTGAGTCCCCAGCGGTTACCCCCGCCAGGGTCCGATGCTGCTCCTCCACTTACTAACGGAGAAACACATAGTAACGAACCCTTACCAAGTAGTAATAACAACAACAACACAGAGGCCCCTCTACAAGCCACACCAGCTCCAAGTAGTACAAATCCCCCCACAGGCGATATCTACACGAAACCCCCGTCAGTTTCTGCGCCTAGTCGGCCGCCAGAGGCGAACCACCTCCCGTCCTCTTTCCAACAACAACAGGCACCCAACAACTCTAATGTTATGCCCGCTGAGGGGGTGATCAAAACAGAGAATGTGAACAACTGGTTAGAACAGCAACAGAAACACCAGGAAATTCAAGGCATCAAGAGACCCTTGCTGCCCACCAAGAATTATGATGATATCGAAGACGAGAACGCGTCTGATGCCCTTTATGACTTTGAAACGTTGCAAGCATGGTATGATATCTAGTCACAGTTTATGATAACACAGCACCCTTAAAAGTGGTGCATTAAAGATGTTCTGTGTGATCAAATATTATTTACTCAATTGATTCTACATTTGGCTGTATTCGGCAATAAAATGTGAAGAAGAGTACTTTTTTTTACAATACATTGTAATTAACATTGATGTAGTTACTTACATATATATCTTTTAACAATACTATTACTATGATATTTAAGTGACTAAATCAATAAGTCTTTTGACCTGAAACTACCATTCCTAGGGTCTGCAGATTTATTTTTTTTCAAAATAATTAATGAAAATGAAAATGCTCACTATTTTGTTTCACTACTATCAACCAGGTTGGATCAACCGATCAAGCGTCACAAATTCCAAGACTCCTTACAAGACTCAGGCAAAGGCTCGCGGGACAACCCATCAGGCCACGCTAACGGTCATGGTGGATCACAGATGTCTCGCCTCTCCAGAGACGCACCTCCCACGCCGCCCACCCAAGTGCATGATCCCTACGAGTTCTCCGAAGAGAGCTCCACCAACATGGACTTCACCAAGAAGCTCTCCTTCAACAGGAGTAAGAGCGGCGAGGACAACTTCCCACGTTCCTCTTTTGGATCCAAACAGGTAGCTAGGGTGGAGTTGTTTCTTTGTTTTCAAAAAAAAAATTTATTTATCAGGGATGCAAGTTCACCGATTATCATCTGTGTTAAGATTATTTGTATTAGTGGAAAAGTTGCGATATGTCCTCCAAAATACACCATTTTACACCAAAATGTACCAAAGTTTCTCAGATTCTTAGATAGCTGTGCTAGAAATATATACAAAAGAGTGGCCTTTACCATCTCTGCTTGACGAGGGTCAGGCATAAGTTGCCTGCTTTTCTCCTCGTTCCTGTGTTTGATACACAATTAGGGTTCTTTCAACCATAATGTAATACAATAAGGGGAGTGGGATGAAATGGAGGTCTGACAGGATAAAAACAAGATGGGAGGTAAAACTAATTTCATAAATGCATAAATATAATAATTGTTATTCTGTATCTCATCATGAGATAGGCCCTGTATAATTGATCGAATTAAGTATATTTTTTATGAATGGGCGCAGTGAAGATGCAATTTGCGTTACACGCGTCATTGTTTTACGTACCGGTACTTAGATTCAATGGACAGATAAGGCTGTTATTTTTTATGTATAAATGTGTGGCAAATAAAACTATTTTCTGTAAATAAGTATAAAAAAAACTTAATAACTATTAAATGTTGCTGCTGTAAGTTGATTTCATCATAGCTTTTGAAGTTGGAGGGAAAAGCTCAATAAAAGTTGATCTTGACGGACTCAGATGTCTGTTACTGTCTAGCTCACAGTGATTCAACTCAAGAACCTTTCATTGCAGGACGAGCCTTCGTCACGCCGGAGCTCAGACAGTAGTTTCGGCAAGGATGACCCTGACATGTCGCCCCCGCCCCCGGACGCCACGGCTGCCGTCCAGACTGGTACACACCTCATCCGTGAGCAAGACCTGAAACCCAATATCACAGATCTCGACAAACTCTTTGAGTCGTCGGATTCTGAAAGCAGCGAAACAGACACAGTATGTACCAACATATTACTACAGGTGAGGTGCACTGCTTGGTCTATCTCTGGGCTCGGGGGTTTGAGACGGAAAATTTGGGGTGGGGGGTTGGTAGGGGTCCCTCCCATGAAAATAAAAATAAAGCCTTTGTATCAAGCAATTTTCTCTTTATTGTTTGGGTTCCTGGTTCAGAATTTATGCTTTGAGATATCTTATTTATAAAATCGACCGGCCTATCCAGGTGGCCCGTGACAGACATACTGTGTCGGGAGACATGATTGGGGAAGGTATAAAAGAGGGAGACATCTAAGACTATATATTGTATCATTTCAAATTCATGAAATCGAAAATAAACATACAAGTGGCTTGATTTCGGGGCAAGTGAATAACATGCGTGCTACGAAGCAAACAAGAGCTGGAGGGACAGAAGGCCTAGAGCAGTCAGACAGGTACCAGTGCGGTGACACCTCAGCACTTCCCTAAGATTCTCATCCTCCTCGCTTTCCCAGCTTGTGTGCTGTTTGTGGGAACAGTGATTGTCCTCTGTTCTGGTTCCTCATATATATACACACGTGTCTTCTGTGTATATTGTACATATATACCTAGTATCGGCAACCTCCTGGGGTGTTTTGTGTATTGGAACCTGAATGTGGCGTTGAATGAGTGGATTAGAATGG
The DNA here is from genome assembly GCA_942159475.1 of Sthenelais limicola. NCBI lineage: Eukaryota > Metazoa > Annelida > Polychaeta > Phyllodocida > Sigalionidae > Sthenelais > Sthenelais limicola. The sequence continues at coordinate 35,732,518 of OW804098.1, forward strand.
GTGTAGCACTGGCCTCTTTGATCTGAGTTAAGCTTCGCTTGTATATTTCCCTGGCTGTTTCCTTCACTGAGCACTCTGTATATAATACGATTTTGAATAGTACTGTTTGTAAAAGCTACTTCTCTATTATGCGTTCATGCAGTTACTTTTTTCTTCATGCATTTTGATAGAAATCTTTTCTTAATGCTTATTTTAATAAATGGGGTTATATTCTGCCTAGATACATATACAGAATTTTCTTTGTTCATATCTTGCTGAATTTTCATATGTGTACATTGTGAATGTTAATTTGTTGAGCACATGTAAGAAGTGAAGTGTGTGGCAGTTATTTCAATTAAGATTATAACTTGTTCCTCGTGTCTAAAAGTTAAGGTGACTCAGTACTGATCTTGTAACGGGGTGCGCGGTAACGCCTAGCGTGAGTAGTGGGTTACAACTTTTGCCATTTTTCATGCAATGTGTATTCAATACATATAGCAGGGAATATCAGCATTATGCAGACGAAGTATGTATAATATAAACATTTCAGATAAAAGATTTATGCTGATTTTTGGTGTGGGAGTTAGTATCTACGATCCCTATACATCCATATTAAATTTCATTAATATTTATGGAGCCATATGTGTGTAAATCAAATATTTATCAAGAATTTTCTCATTTTTAGCCAATTTTCTCATAATTAAGTTGTAACATAAAAAATTTGGCCTAGAAATTCATGCTGATTTTTGGTGTGCGAGTTAGTAACTATGATAGCTGTATCCATATAGAATTTCATCAAGATTTATGAAGCCATTTTTATTCAAATCAAATATTAATCAGGAATTTAATTTTTTTTCCCAATTTTTCTCATAAATAAGTCGTAATATAGAAAAATTTAGCCTGGAAAGCCATCCTGATTTTTTGTGTATGAGTTGGCAAATACTGTATCTACATTCATATTAAATTTAAAAAATATTCATCAAACAGTTTTTTTTAAAAATGCTGATTGTCATCAGCCAAAGTCAATTTTGCTAGTGCCCCATACTGCCAATAGGGGGCTTCCAGGGGGCTAACTCAGGATCTGAGGAAAAAAACATTATCTGATGATAAGTATATATATGTTGAATGTCTGGGTGAAATTTGATGTCTGAATTCATGTCAGAACCATTTTAAACGAATTATGTTAATATATCACTCAAATGTAGTAAATATACTCAAATATGATTTATTATTTCTATCTCCATACCGCCATAGCATGAAAACTAGCCTGGTGACCTATGTTTTTTTTTCACTCAATAATGATTATTTCATGTCAAGTATCATTGGTAAAAATTTTAGAAAAATTCATCAATAATCAAAATCACTACTGAGTCACCTTAAGCCTATAGTATGAATTTTGCCGATGTATAAGATGTATTGTTACATGTTTAAGCCTCCCTACCCCTGCCTTGCCGCTTCCATTGCAGTTCCCCCTTCTTTAGTTTCCAGAAAATTGCTAAACAAAAAATTTAATTTTCTAACTTGTTAACAGTTTCAGGTTCCCACACCGCCTGGTGTAGGTAAGGAAGAAACAAAAAACGTGTGCACCAAGGAAGGTCGTCTTGGCCCGGCAGACATGATTGGTAAGCTTATTGATATTTATTGTAATGTATATACAAGAGTTTATATATTTCATACAGAGAATCCCTCCCAGTCATTCTATTAACCCTTTAATACTCGGGGGGTGCGGGGGGGGCTGAAAAGGGGGTCTTTTTTCAAGTTTTCCCTCATAGGGTGTGCACATAGCATTATAAAAGTGAAAACCTCTTTTTTATACTGTAAAAATTCTGATGTATGAAGTTGCATTCCAGTCAAATTATGTGTCAATCTGCTGTGTATCTAAAAGAAGATAAAAACCCTAAACTATCACGTCCAGACGGTGAAATAAATCAGGATAATGGACTATAGTCATTTTTTCAATTGTTTAAATTCAGTAAGTGTCATCTTTTGTGTGCCTTACTTCTACCAGTGATGTTATAAATACGCCTTTATTTGTGCTTCAGGTGAAGTATTACCGATGTACCCCACTCCTCCTTCACTGGACAACCAGCAAACTACTCTCTCTCCTGGCACCGGTGACGCCATGCCAGACCAAACTAATATCAGCGAGCAAGCCATCTGTCGAATGGACACAATCCCCTTCTTCTCTAAAGAAACAATCGAAGTAAGCATATATTTTTGTTAATAAATTTTATTCACAAATAACTGAAAACAGATGTACACATCGCTCTGTAGAGCATTTTTTCGTGGTGAGCTGTACAAAATCTTTATAGAATAGAAAAGAATAGAACAATCTTTTATTCATCAAGGGTTTACAGATTTTTGACGAACAGGTCGACAGGCCTCTGGGTACCATTTAGGGTATCAATATACCAACGTTACTTGTTGATATTAAGAGTACATTCCAATTCTGAGCGGTAATTTGTATGTTGTACTTTCATCTAAGAATTAGGATAGCCGATTTATATCCCTCGGGATATCATTTGAGGAGATGCCTTTTGAAATAATTTGTTAAGAGTCCCAAAACCTTTTGTGGAATCATGTTAAAGATTAAAACATTATTTCCAGGACTGGTCCTATGTTTACAAGCCACCGCAGCAAGCCGTTCTGCCCAACGCTCCACGTTATGGACCCATCGACCTTCCCAGCTCCCGCCTCAACCCAATCAACCCTAATGTACATTACAAGCCCTCGTGGATGTACCAACCACTGCCTATGATCGAGAAGCACCAGCATGCAGCCCAGACCTCCGCCCTCAACCACTACCCCAATGTCTCCTCGGTTGAGCAGTCCAACATGGGCCACAAGTCAGACCGCCTCGGAGGCCACGTGGAGGCCCCGTCTCCTGCCACATTCTTGTCAACGAACCAGCGGACGCCCATGTCCTACGAGCTCCAATCTCCAGCGTCCAACGCCTCGTCCTACCTGAACAAGAACATGAGTTCGGTGGACAACACACATACCAACAGTCAGATGCCTGAGGTGCACTCGCTGGCCGTGAACATCATGCTCTCAGACTCTGTGTTGAACATTTACAAGGACCACAACTTTGACAGCTGTACGCTGTGCGTGTGTAACATGAATATCAAAGGTGCTGATATGGGTGTGTATATCACGGACAAATCTAGTGAGGCCCAGTACAGGTGCACCTGTGGCTTCAGTGCTATCATCAACAGAAAGTACGGTGCCCGGTCAGGGTTGTTCTATGAGGATGAGGTAGACATTACAGACATGCGGGACGAGCGGCTGGAGCATCGGAAACCCCGGCTCCTGTCCCCCGAACTATTAGCTAAAGACACTGAGGGCAAGTTGCCTATGGACTTTAATGAAGCAGTGTTGACGCAGTTAAGGTTACAGTTCTCCACTTTGTTCCCCTCGTCCATAGTGTTACATAACTATTACAAACAGCGTGTAGACCTGGTGACGCAGTCACAGGAGATCAATTTGTTGGATCTCCAAGATGGGTGCGAAGCGTGCTACATGGCGCTGGAAGCAGGCAGACAGATGATGGAGCATTGTGGTTCCCAGAAGCTAGATGATCCTAACCTAAAAGCTACGTGCTTACATAAATGGCCATTTGTTTTAGGTGAGTCCCAATTTCATTGAACGTAATTTAAGTATTTTCACCTCGGCCGTCATAATATGATGTCCAAATTAGTATGTCTATGTCTGGGCTGATGGGTGGTTTTTTTTTAAGCGAGTGGGGTTGGACCAGCAGCAGCTGAGCCCTAAAATGGTGATTTTCGTTCCAGATCGGGGGTACTACTTTCTGTCAGCAGATCCCAATTGCTAATACAGTTACTCTACATTATAATATTCAAAAAGTTCTTGCAATTCCTTGCAGTTTTGGGGGTTTTTTTTCAGAAATTGGACAGTCATTCTGACAGTTTAAACTCTATAGGGCCGATGGCCTGGCTTCATTTTTAATAGTCATGGGGCAGAATATCATGTGGTGAACTTTGCATTTTGGGTCATACCAATGTTTTCTGATTGATTCCATATCTCGAAAATCCCCTGATTCCGAATTTGCCCAAGTGCCACTTTGTAACCCTTGAGGAATTTTAATTTTAATTTCTAGCCACATTTTGGGGGCTCAGCTGATGGAATATGCCCATGTCCCTCCTCTGTACTTAATTCCATATTGTGTGAAAGTCCGATATATATGTATATCTTTTAGCTGATAAAGGGCAGTTATCTTCTAAATATTTCCAGAGGTATTGCATATAATGGATGAGGTAAACTTATGCACCATGTGCTTCCCTTTCTCTTCACAGAATATGCAGTTGTGCCCTCCAACTCTCAGGTGGTGGTGCGATTACTCAAGTCACTGCAGCCGCTCCTGCAAGACACGATACAGAAGAAGCGCGGGACCATGTTCTGGGAGTCGGTGTACACCGTGTCTGGGCCCCTCACCTGGAAGGACTTCCATCTACTCGCTGGTCGAGGTGCAGAGGAAGCCAGTGAACCGCAGCCCATCCCCTCAGTTATTTTTGGCTACGAGAAAGAATGGCTTTCTCTCTCTCCATACACCTTTGCTTTCTGGGTGAGTGCTGGGGCTTGTACTGCATATATGTGGTCTTATTTTTGCTGAAGGGTCACCTTTGTAATTTATGGAAGCGATTTTCTTCAATTTTGGCCGCCGTTTTGAATAATGATATAATATGATATTATTTTCACCTTAGTTGTAACTTATCAATACAAAATGGTTCCATGCATAATCCGAATGTACTGTATTTGAGTATCTGGTCATATAAATAATCAATCAAATAACGGAAAACATTCATTAAACTAATATTTCAAGATCATATGTGTGGCCTGTAAAAGTGTCAAAAATTAAAATTTAAAAAAAACCGTCTAGTCATGGCAAAAATGCTTAAATTTTACTGGTATTCAGTCGAATTACCAGGCGAAAGTTTTTAAAGACATACATATTCAAACTTTTGAAAGTTTCAACTACTAAATTTGGTCAATTTCAAATTTTGTGAAATGTTCCATACTTTGCACATTGCAGGACAAGTTATTGTTAGAACCCTATGCCAAACAGCGGGACGTAGCCTACATAGTGGTGGCCCCTGACAACGAGTTCATCCTCACGCAGCTTCTTGGCTTCTTCAAGGAGCTGAGCACAATCTATGAGCTGCTCAAACTGGGGCGCCACTGCCCCATCAGTAAGACGCTCAGAGACGGCATCATGCGCGTGGGCAAAAAGGCAGCACAGAAAGTGGCGGACAAACCTGTGGACGAGTGGTTCAACTACTTGAGTACGTTCTCAATCAGGTTTTTTCTACAGTAGCATGACTATATATAATTTCTATTATTCATATTAGTTTATATTCTTTAGAAAGAACTAGTGGTTCAACTAGATCAGGGTTCTTCTACTATAGCATTGTACACCGAGTAATGTTGATTCAAAACTGATAAACAAACGATAGCAGTGACATTGTTTTGACTATTACTCTCTATATCATTTCTCTTATTCATGTTAATTTATGTTCTTTAAAACTATGAAGTAATAAATTAAGCATCAAGAGATCCACTTTGGTAATTTTATCACATAATTTACATTCTTATTTTCATAAAATGATAAATAAAGTTGTTGATATACATCATCGTAACATGTATTTATTTATTGATTTATCATGGAAGGTACATCGCATGTTTAAATATGTTTGTTTTCTTCCCTCTATAGACAACTCCCCAGTCTCCGCCAAACTAAAGTTATATGCTCAAGTATGCCGCCATCGGCTTGGTACGTATATTAGTAGAACGATATGTCTTCTACTAGTTAGTTTTATACGTTCAATTTGGGTTAATGTAAATATGGAGGGTTTTTTTAAAAAATGGAATTGAGAATACACACGCTGTACTAAGTTTACAGTTCTATCCGGAAGGTGCATGCTAACCGGCACTTGTCATATTATCGTAAAATTATAAATGCAGGAGATGATATATATTATAACAACTTATATAATGTCTCAAAGTCAACACATTTAGTCAATAAACTTGCAATATCTACCACAAACAGCACCGTATTTGGAAATGCATGCTGTCGACCAAAGTCTATTCGAGGGGTCCACTCCATCGTCATCCACGAGGCCCCCGCCCAAGCCGCACCCTGAACCGTCCCCTCAGCCTGCCACCCCACAGGATGGCCAGCCTGCCACACCTAGCTCTGACGAGAAAGGTGAGGATGGTACGGACACACAACTACTACTATATCGGTCTTGTGCTTAGTAGTTGGTGTTGTTTTGTCATTTATTTTCATTTTCCATACATGTGCTCTTGAACAAGCTGGATTTCAGTTGTTGCAAGTGTTGTCATCATTAGGTCCAGGGATGGAAGTCTTGTCCACACACACACACACACCAAAAAAAGAGCAAATTTTGAAAAGCATTTCACAAAATTAACCAAATTTCGTTGAAACTTTCAAAAGTATGAATGAGTGTTTTCAAAACATTTCGAAATTCCCCTTATGGGTGTTTTACACCATGCCAGTAACATTTCAGTATTTTTGCCATGACCACACTTTCATCCCTGTTATGTCATAAACCGTGTTTATACCTACGGGGGGGGGGGGGGGGCTATTTAGTTTGATCTTTAAAGAAAACTTTTACTGTTTATGAAGACAATCCTTAACACTGCCTGCCAGTGATGTTGAAGAGCACATGGGTATTCGATTATATTTATCGTATATGTATCGGTATCAGTTAGCTTTATGCTAGTAGATCAATTTGCTAGTCCAGAAAATTATATAGTTGATTACGTATTAAGTTAGCTTCTGTTTATTGAGTTATACTTAGTGAATTGGTGGATGGACCCACATCTAGCGAAGTGGGGCTGTATGCATGTAATTGTCGTCAACCTAGTGCTTATGATTAGATATTGTCAGTGTTTTATTTTGATTTCTATGAAGAGCAGTTAAGAAATCAGGCGTGTATAGAAAGCAGCCTTATAGTTTGTTTAAATGTTGAATGACTTCAGTTCTGGTGATAGGAAGTCTAATAGAATCGAGCTGTTGTCCCTGATGTTGTCTCTTAAGGAGAACAAGATTTCTTTGCTTACCTAAACAGTTGCAACCATAATTTAGACAATTACTTGGATTCTAAAGAACTTTTAGTTTTGGGCGATATGTTTCAATATAAGCTTGTTCTACATTGAGATTAGTGTGATGACAGTTATGAAGATAGTCTATGAGAGGGACTGCCTACTGGTTAACACTCCCAGTGGGTTGATGGTTATGTGGCAATGTTGTTTACTTTATTTAACTTAGTATTTCAGACCCCACAGGGACTTCTAAGTTATCAAGAGAGTTCTTTGTCAGTTTTGTATATCCAAGGCAGGACCTGAGGCTCAGTCAGAAGCATATCACCCCATAAGGAATAAAAATCAATATCTAGTCTTTGGCAAAATATAGAATTCAGGGAAATTCCGGGTGAAATGCCAAATACAAGAAGAAAGGTGGTAATTTATCCTATTACTTGTCCACAGGTGACGGCGAGTCCTCTAGCTCACAAAAAGAGGTGCCTGAGCCCGAGCTACCGGAGCAGGACGGAGCTGACTGTCCGGCAGTGGTCATCTACATGATTGACCCCTTCACGTATGGTGCTGACTGGGACGACTACAGGCGGTTATCTATGATAGGCCTTCTCCGCTGCTATCAGGAGATACTGGCCGGTCTCAAGAACGTTCATATGCAAAACAACATTCAATTACAGGTCTGTACTTAATCATGCTTTCGACTCCATATTTCTTAAACCTATTAATTGAAGGAAAAAAATCGAGTTTAAATACTGTCAAATTAAAATTACTTATAAATGAATATGTATGTATGAGAATAATCAATACATAATGTTAGAAGAAGACCCGTACCAATGGATGCATACTTACTGAATTAACCTTTTTTTCAACATGAAGACTTATCTTTTATCATCTCGTGCTCATTACCATATTTCATCTTGCTCTTATCTATAAGAAAAAATTCTCTGATCTGAAAAGAGGAAATCCAGATCCTAGCACTATCAGTATTTTCTAAATATAAGATATTAAAAAGGTAGCTGTGCTGTATCAATAGTTCATCTCTCTTTCTCTCTCTTTAGTTGGTGCCTCTACAAGCAGTGCTAGATTTCCGGGAGACAGCCACCATGCCCTACCTGAAACAGTTAGCCATGTCTGTCTACACACAATGTCGGAGGAACATGGTACACACCATCCTGGGACGCTCATTAACCGGCTTCGGACCTGCTTCCAGTGCCGAGAAACTACTTAAATCTGAAGCTGACCCTATGGTAATTATAACTACATTGGTCATTTTCCCATGCTGCACGAACTAGGCTCGAGTTAAATCAAGCTGTTTTATATCTGAACTAGTGCGATGGGTCGACTAAGCTCAAACTAATATTTTTTTATTCATCTTTTAAAAAATTCGTTTAATTTCGTTTATACATATCTAATGTTACATAATTATGCTATATCCTACACGGATGTTTTCGAGTTTTGTCTTGTATTTAAAGTCACGTTTCCTTCAGTTCTCTCCACTTACATTAAAGCTGCATTCTCAGCTATTATGACAAAGCGAATCATACCTAATTTACACATATTATGACTTATAATCCTGAATTTATCAATATTCTGCTGCTGTTATATGTTTATACATGAATTTGAAGTCAAATTAACCGAGCAAAAATGGCCGCCAGTAAGTGATAACAAAGTCACTAGAAAGGATTTGGGCGGGTCCTCCGAATACAAATGGGGACGTTTTGGAACCAAAATAAACTGGACAAAATCCTCCAAAATTTCGGTCTAATGTCTTTTAGATGGTTTGGAAAAGAATACAACAAAAAGGAGAAATGTTCAGTTCTTGACCGATGTTAGCGTTAATTAAACCCACTTTTCTTGCACTTTGCAGCCTATTTTCACGCCACCGTTCATCCTGGCGCCGTACAGGGAGCGCCCACTCCAGCTGACGGAGAACACCGAGCAGGCCAACGTGCTCTTCTGCGGCTACTGTCTGTCTGAGGACCAGCGCTGGCTGCTCACCGCCGTCACGGACGACAAGGGCGAACTGCTGCAAACGTGCGCCATCAACATCGAGATCCCCAACAGGAACAGGCGGAAGAAGGCCTCGGCGCGTAGGATAGGCCTGACCAAACTCTGGGACTTCATTCTGGACGTGCTGAGTATGACGACACAACAGTGGAGGCTCGTCATCGGACGCTTTGGTAAAATTGGCCACGGTGAACTAACAGGTGAGATTTGAAGAGGTATTTTACTGTTGTAAAGTAAATATCTTTTGCTAATTGAGTGCCCTATTCCTCTAATACATGCTTCAAACTGTAAATATACAGATTTGCAGATAGGATTGTTACCTAGCTCTCCTTCAAAGTGTGTTCTACCGTTGGTAGTACACACGCAAAAACTATGAAATAATATAGCTAAAAAATTTACATTCATTTCATTTGATATCTGCGTATTAAATTGACCCTGCTCTATTTGATGACCAACCACATAAAACGTCCTTGTAATATATTGAAGATGGTTGGAGTTGCGAATCTTCAACACCAAACATGGTGAGATTAGTATATCATATTCTCCTAATTTTCCATGCCTAATCATTGCATTTCCTTCTTGCAGGTTGGAATGGCTTGTTGAGTCGGAAGAACTTGATCCTCTGCTCTAAACAACTGCGGGAGTCGTGCAATCAGTGTAACACACTACCCACTCATGAAACGCCCTGTATCGTGTCCGCTTGTCTAGTCTCCATGGAGATCCACAACTCTATACACATCATGACTGACTCAGTCAAGGCTGAGGAAAAGCGAAGTTCTAACATACCGCTCTCTACTCCCAAGGATGCTTCGTGTACGCATATCCTTGTCTTCCCGACATCATCTACTGCACAAGTAAGTATCCAAAATATTAGATATTATTTCTATGATTAATTAATGAGTTTTTATTGTAGTTTATATATAAGTGTGATTGCACAAGTAAGTATTCAATTTTATGCAGAAATATTAACATTTCTATGATTAATAAATGAGTTCTTGTCATGTGTATAAGTGTGATTGAAATTTTAATTGTGTAAGTGTGCAAGCAAATTATTATAGAAGTTAATAGTAAATGTAAACGTAATGTAGTATCGATAATTGTATATAAAGAACGTATCTTTGTGAACAAACTGCGAAGGTAATATTAGAGCTATTTTTAGACAACTACATTTTTATCGTATTCGTACGTTAAAATGATTTTTATTGCACATCTGAAGAGGAATGCACGTATAATAAAGACATAATTGGAATACTTGCTGTAGATTCTTAACCACCCCTACATACCACTTACCAACGTCCATTGTTATGTTTAGCCCAATGCTGGAATGCCCACACAAGACATCCCCGACATGGAGGAACTACCAACAGAATTCCCCGGAGATCCCATCTTTGAAGGCTTAGACGAGTTTGATTTCCTGCTCAACTCTCCTGGCAACTCTCCCGGTGGTTCTCCCAAGAACCCCGACGACACCGGTATGCTAATGGGCGGTGATGGGGGCGGGGGCTCGCCCAACAACTCTGGTAATTCGAGGGAGAAAGTTCCCGACCCACAGGACGAGAAGCCCACCATGTTACAACAGCCGCTGGCCATGGGCTTCTACGCCTCGACCGCTCCTTCAGGGCCAATTCCCAAATGGTTCTGGACCTCGTGTCCCCACAGACAAAACATGTGTCCCTTATGCTTCAGGGTAAGTTGTTGTCTCAGATTCCTTTGTTCTGACTTTTCAGTTAATTTTAGTACATGTTCAGTTGATTTGAAAATTCTTTATTTGCCAATATTTTACAAGGGATGAACTTGACAACAAGGTAAACGATCATCTGGATAAAATCCAGTTCTTCCAACTTTTGCCCTTTTCTTCTGTTTAAATCAAGAAATGTTCATTCCCATTGAATTATGGATCTCTAGATAGACTAGTACAGTCGGTACTGCAGTAGATGTAAATTCGTGGTTAATTTTTAAAATCTGGATAAGAGGAAATAAATGCTTTAGTTAGATCTTTGAATAACTGATTCGAAAAGAAATGTTTGATTAACAAATTGTAATGGAATAAGCCAAGCTGTAGATGTATCCTATAGTGGCGCCTCGTAGGAGGATATGGTGACATTCTACGATAATAATTTTGCGACACTAGGGGTCAGCACTTTCGACTTGCATACATTTCAATGCTAATTTACTTCCATGTATATAATATAATTGAACTTTGAGTGGAACCTGTCACTCATATATTTGGAGTCATGTGGCTCTTAAGGACATTTCTTCGTGGTCCATCATTATGCTAGGTCTATATTCTATGTGATCTATATTTAACGTTGTGTTCTCTTTATCAGGCTGCGCTACATATCCACTGTCCAACAGTGCAGCAGAATCAGGAGGAATTCACCCACAACACACATACACGCAACTCCCATCCCTTAGATTCCACGTTTACATGCGATGTCTTAAGGTAAATGCCTACAATACTTGTAATATTTCTTTTGTCTCTGCATCTGACGTATGTTTTACCGATTATCTAGATATTTTCTAATCACTAGGGTGTCTTTTTTTATCTGATGCAAAATGATTCATTCGCTCTATAGACTAAAACAGACATTTTCAGAGAGATAAACTATAGATTTAGATACGAAAAACTAAACATGGTGCCTGTACTGTTAGTATTCTTGTCAGAGATAAATTATAGATTTAGATACGAAAAACTAAAACTAAACTGTACTGTTAGTATTCTTGTCATTGGTCCAGGTTAAGTAATCTTTACATTAATACTCATCTCCTCATTTTTGTTAACCATTTATTTTTCCGTTGCAGATATGTCCTTGAGACGTACAACGCATTGTCATGGTTAACAATGGACCCACAAACCAACGAGCGGAGATCCTGCCTCCCTGCCCACTTCATGGTCCTCATGCAGCTCTACCATGCAATGGACGCCTTCGTATAGCGACACCTGGCCACAAAACGTGAACACACACTCACACATCACCCATCCATCTCCTACTACACCACCACCACCACCATCACCACACTCGTTAGCATCTTCCAATCACCTTTAGCAGTCAACCCAGGCTTAACCTTATAGGTTCCCTTATGCAGATATACACATATAAAATGCTCTCTGATCCTGAGCTGGGAAAGATGTCTGGTTTACACTGAAACTGCTGAGGTGAGGGGGAGGAGAATGAATTGCTCGCGATCTGCTCACCGACATCCCCCACCCCGCGAAGCTGTACCGTGGATGAGAAAGGTGATCTGGAGATCTGGTTGATTGATTGGTTGATGGACGGGTGATGTTAGATGCTGAATACATACAGTGAAGGAAATCTTGTTGTGGTGGAAAAAATGAATAATCAGTGCATAATCCAAGCGCTTACCTTATTTATCTACTCGCAGGATATTTCCTTCCTTCAAGAAAAACAAAAAAGGCTCCTTCATATTATGGCAGCGAAACAGTTCCTTGTGATATAAACAAAATTGAAACCTAAAACAAAAAGTGTAATCGCTGAAGTGGAAATCATCTCAAGGAATGTAGCTATTGTGTAGCTGTTACGGCATATGTCTCTGCAGATGTCCACCCATACATTACATGAAGACAGTTGTGTGCGTGAGTGTATGTGACCAGGAGAGTGGGAATACTAATAATGATGATGATGATAATGTAGAAAACTCTAGCCGATGGGTCCGGTGTGTGATACTCCAATCTGCTGGTGATAACAAACATTGAAAACAAATTACATTGTTACATGATAACGTCTTGTTTACAAATAACTGACTCTGGTCTCCACACAACATGTGGTGATGCGTTCACCCCCCTAAACCTGCTGTGATCAATACATTTTTAAAAAGATATCTTCATGGTGATGGCTCATAAATCATAAAACTAGGGTCTTAAGATGAGCTTTCTCTGCAGTTATTTTGCGCCAGCGTTGATGTAAATATGACAAAAAAAACTCAGTACCCTTATCAAATTAGGAAACTACCTATTGCGAAGGACTGGGACTGTTCTACATATGATTTCACGTTTGTACAGGGATGGATGCAGTATTATATTGTGACAGACTGGGACTTCACTGTGAAAAGAGAGAGGAAGAAAAACACAAGGGGGTCCTGGCGCAGAAAAAAAAGGTCGTATAGGAGACGTCTTGAGTGTTTAAAACAACGAGTTAGTCTACGCTGCTCAGCGAGCACAGTCACCTGGAGCGAAGGAAAACAATCAGTCGATAGGGAAAAAATAACAAAAAAAAGGCAGCATTCAACTTTTGCATTGGGATTTTTACTATGTACATTTTGTACTCACACGAGAAGTCATCCAGGGCGCGGGATAGTCCTGCTCGGAGTTCCTTAGTGGGCAGGGAATTCTACAAAAAGGCAGGCACACTTTTTTTGTGAAATCTATAGACATGTCCAGGCTGTGGAGCGCATGGACTTGAATTTTACTGACCAAGGCAACACGCTCCTCCTGGACTGGATCATTATGTGCAAATACTCTGACGAAGAAAAAAATAATGATAAAAAAAAGTGCATCATAGATGTAAAGTGAGCCATGCTTCAAAGTGGTCGTTGAAATATTGTGAATAAACTGATGTGGGTAATAACAGTGAGTGCTTCTTAACTCTCCCAACGACAGCAACGCATTCAGGGATCTTTTGTAATCATGAATAATCAAATGAAATAAGCAAAAAAAGAAAAGATAAAATCATTGTACGGGGACATTGCGCTGACTTTAAAATGATATTAATGTGAAAACGTCTGGCGAACTCGATATGTGAATTAATTAAAGGGAGAAATTACTCAGCGATATAACGAATGGTTATTGAAGGATATGAGAAGGGGGAGATTTGATTCTTACAGTATTGATGAGATAAATATACGGGTGTGATAATGTGAAGGACAACTGGTTGATGGCTGGAATTGGACGTTGAAGGAGACCGACTGTCCAGCACTTTGTAGCAAGCTGTCCAACAGTCTTAGAATCTTTAGTTTAATGATCTGCAAGCGGAATCAACTGTGTTACTTTCGTTCCTTTCCTCCCCCCTCGGTGCACAAATCGGTCTTAGGTTTTATTCCCTTTCTATAGATGTCATCATGTACGGGAGCCTTGCTCCTAGATGGTATGTGAACGAAGGCGCCTATCGGGTTTTGTGTCCTACCTATCTCGATGTCATGGATGTAATGTTTAGTATGCACTTTTGTATCGACGTTCTCCCAAGAATAGGTATATTGTGTATTTCCTGAACACTTGAATTTCATCTTTGAAATGCAAAATAATCATAATGATATTGCGAAGCAAAATCTTTTTAATAATTTTCCGTTCATAACAAGTGTTGAACCATATAGAGGCTTCCTTAGGTGCGAGTAATGTTAATCGAGATGATGTTGATTTCTATATATTTGATTTGGCATCTTTCTGATTTCTCTCTTCCATTTTTTTACTCCAATATTCTCAGGAAATTCACCTTTAGATTCTATTGCTTACTCTGTTTTATATATTTTTTTGACTGTCAAAATCCTCCCTACCTCAAGGAAAATTTTATCATTCTGCAATTATTATTTTTTTCAATTGTAATCTATCTCTAAGCGCAAGATTTATCTTTCGAAATTCTTCATGCCCCTTTATTATGGAGATCTGAAGTGGTGGGAGAAGAAGAGAGATGGTACTGTTATATCCATGCAGTAATGTGAGATCAGGACTGGTCGGTGATGGTTTCTCGATAGAAATATCAAAATTAATTAAAGCATGAGTCAGATATTGTGGTCAGTTCTCACAGAGTCTTCTGAAATAACCCAGGTCCTTAGTCCTTCGCTAGGAAGGGTTTCATTGAAGTGAAGTGACAATTAGGATGTAATCAAAGATTCATAGAATTGGGATGCCATTCGCGATTAAGTGCCTTTCAATCAAGTGAACTGGAGTTATTCTCTTTATTATTTGTTTTCCTTGAAAACGTTGTAATTCTTGGTTGCCAGTTTATTCCTGTTAGTCTGGAGGCAAAACTGACTCGTGCTATTCTCAGAAATGAAATTGAAGAGGACATTCCAGCAGAGAGAATCCCTCGTTCTTGGGATGGAAATGAGAGGTATCAAAATGTATAAAGTTAGTTGCAAGCTTAGAACTGTGGCTAAGTCACGATTTGCCATAATTAAATCTAATCCATGACACTAAATTCAGAAGCTGGTGTCTGGATGCAATGTTCGAACTTATTATATAGGAAGTAATCCATAAAGAATTCAATTGTAAAAACAGTAATTGGGGAAGAAGTTCGGTTATGCTAAACCAAACTTCGAGCTAGTTCAGATAGGTTTGACGAAGCAGACAAATAGGCAGTTGGTAACTGAACACCTCTTGTGAAGGTGAAAGCAAACTGATCTCAGACTGATATGCAGGATGAAGGAACACAAGCTCTGTCGGAAGACTCCAGAAAGAATGATATCTCCTATGGATTATACAGTATTAGATGGTGACCTTCAATTAGAATTTCTGTTATCTTTAATGTAACTTAAACTATTTAAAGATTGATGAATTACAAGGTCAATTTGCTTTATAAAGGTTATCATTTATTATAGCCTTGGTGTAGATATTGTTGTTTCCATGACAACAAATCGATTATCTCAACTGCCAAATAATTGTTGCTACTATGTGGCCGTATATATATAAGAATATATATCTATATCTATGAATCATAAACTGTTGCCTCTGCTTTTGTACAAAAAATGGCACGTGGTTGTTACAAATCTACACATTTTTACCCTCAACCCTTTTCCCTGTTGATTTAACCCGTATTTGTAAGTAGACTTGGACGCAACCGGACTAACGGCAAATGGTGGTTTTTGATAGAATTCGAAAGCATGCAAAGGGCGAAATGAGATACTGATATATTATCATGGTTGTTTTATACACAAGACAGAATAAGAGAGTTTAAAAGTATTTCCTCGTTCAGAGAGGCTTGTATATATTGCAGTAGTTGTGAGCCGTGAACGCCCATGGTCTGCGGACTCTTAACTTATAGAATTCTATTATATAACGTATACAATATAATATTAATGGCAAAATGCAGATGCGTATTTAGTATACAGAGGGTTAACTTATATGCAAATGACAGATTGATAAAAAAAGAAAATTAATAAAGGCATTAATTATATTTATATGTAATAACGAGAGAGAAGAAAAAACAGCCTGACGCCACCTAAGCACAAAAATGGCTTCCCAAATTCTATAGCACCTGGGCTTGTCCATCTAGTATAAAATTGGGTGGGAGGATGGTGAGTCTGGCTTATATGAAATGTCCTGTGGATGTCCGAGCCAGATTTTCAGGGTCCAGGTCCCCCTGGCCTTGACCTTAGACCTTGACCTAAGACTGTGAGGCAGGCCTTGACCTTTGTTTTGTATATAATATACAGATAATAAAACTAGAGGCGAGCGAGCACTGTCATCCGACTGTATGTATTCTATACGACCAAAAGTAAGTTATTTTTCGTAGATAGAGCAAAGAGAAGTAAATGTATGTTAGCAGATAAAAGAAAATAAAACATGTTGTCTTTTAATGCATATCGATGTGTGTTTCCTTGTGTTTTCGCATACGGTGGACGACCCCAGCAGATCCGTAACAAGTAGCCTATTTATAGATCTCTTCGATTTTAATTAAATTGTGTGATTTCCTATAGAGTGCTACAACTAAATATACTCATAATTTATCCCGTTAGAACCCTGACGAAATGCCAACTTGTAGCCTGGTGGGTTTTTTTAATTATGTCCCCACCCTCTACAACACAATTGCTAACAAACCTAAGTACAGTGATTTTTTTATTTGAAAAAAACATGGAATAATCCAAATTTTTCCACTGAATTGACATCGGCACCTATGTTGCTGCTTCACAGAAGTGATCGTGAATATTCATTCAAAACATTACAAATTATCCAATATTTACAGTAAAGCTCTTTGGCCTGTTTTAAAACGTCTACAGACTGGAGGCTTTCTCCTTTGGAATAAGCCTGATAATTACACTAGAATGGTGCATTAAATACTCGATTTCTCAGGCATACATTCAGATTCTCATAACATAATAAATGCATAAAAATATACCGGTATTTCCATAAATAAACTATAAATACATTAAATCGTCTTCAGATAAAAGCTTTTGGAGTAAGAGCAAAGATACTATGCTAAATGATCCTATTGCGTTATATGTTCCACTTGATATAACTGCACATGGAGATGGCTCCTTTATAATATTTACTTCGGTTGTACTGACGACCTCCTTAGATATGGAGACTTCGGTTATACTGACGACCTCCTTAGATATGGAGTCGTTACCATCCGTAGACCTAGAGCCCTTGCCATTCGCTTTTTGCAACGTCAAACTCAAAACTAAAGGTGGCCCAGTACGAACTGTCACTTCTTTTTTCAATGTTTTATATCCAGGCTTCCGAATCTGAAGAAAAAACCGAATACATGTCCCTAGTTCTCGTGTATCCCCAGGACCCCATGCGCGTTGGCCCAACTTAAAGCAATTTTAATACAATATATTGAATGATATTACTGAAAGATGTAAGTGTTATAATTTCGAAATTGAATGGCCTTGAACTCTCCCAAGAACTTGTGTTAATGTCCTCCCGATATCTTTATTGCCTTGGAATCTCGAATAGAAAATGGTTAATTAAATTCAAATGGTAATCAAAACAATTATCTTACCTCCAGTGTATACGTTCCTGGTAATAGTAATCGCCAGAATTCTCCAAATGGAGTTGTTCTTACTTCAAACCTCTCTCTTCCGACCACTCGTACTAACACATCCTTCAATTCTAAACCAATATCTGAGCGTACTATACCTTTCACACCTAGTGTAGAAAAATACCAAATATTAATTAGTTTCTATTAGAAACAACATACTTTATACAAAGGATGGGTATTTCCTTTATTTTAACTTAGTTTGCACAGGCAGAGAAACGAAAAGTCATATTTACCCATATGAGCTAACATTAGATAATGTATTAATGCATCCTTGTTTTCCATCCACTGTTCTTCAAGAACTGTTACCGGGGGAAATTTGCAGCAATGCAGCTCTAATGTTATTTCGAAACATCCCGCAAAGAAATAATTGTAATCCTGAAGGCCGCCTGAAAATCATTAAAACATTTATAATCGTTAATCAAAATACATTACTATCACCGTGAAAGGCATTATGGTATATATCACCAATAGAATGGCCATACTATTATGAAGCCCAGGAAAATAAATTTCATTGTTGACCTTGCTTATTAGGCCTACATATTTGACTGCCACGCACCCTAAAAAAATTGTGTTTATTCATTTGAGGCCAATAATATATTTAAGCAGTTTACAGAAAAACGCGTCATCCTTCAAAGAAGTTTCCAGGCGTTGAAGTTTAGTTTATCATTTTTTATTATACACGCATTGCTCTCAAAACAACGTATCTAGAGTGATTTTCACTAGTGATTTACGTGGGGTTGTCATGGCAACCAATCTGGTTTTTTTACTAAGATTACCCGTGAAATTAAAATTTGTGACTCGATTTTTTTTTCTATTTTCATGATTGAAAGCATGTATAATAAATCTGTTAACTAACGAGTTGGTTGAAGGAGCGTGAATATTGCACGAGTTGCGTAGCAACGAGTGCAATATTCACGCTCCTTCAACCAACTCGTTAGTTAACCTGTATATATTCTTTTTTGTTCTAGAACTCCAAGGTCAATGACCTGATATCACACCGGGGGGAAATTGAAATGATTTGTACTAAATACTCAATCCACGATCCTCAGTTATTGAAAAGCGGTGTGTTTATTGGAGGTGATCGCTGGTGTGCACTCGGGTTGCACGGACTCACCTGTTATGGGATACCATTGAGCACCATTGGTAATGCCGTCGGTGAAATTGTATATGTACTGCCCGTCGTACTTGCACCCCACTCCTCGGTGCATTGTATGGTGGCTATAGGAGTACACCTTCGCCATGTACCTGAATAAGTCATCGTCTTGGCTCCGGGAATATCTCGCGTCCCCTCCTTATAATGGAAATATACCTTGCTATTATTTATTTTGTTACAAAAATTTAGACATTAAATTGTCGCATGTTCACATGATGTTCTCAAGAATTCAAGTAGTTCAAGTAGTTTTTAAAAGGAAAATAACTCAATCACAATCATAATCATTCACCCGCTATAAATCCAGGTATATGACCATTATGCTTGGAAATTGAATTAAATTGAAAAACATTTTTATTAGATCTATATTCAGGCGCATCTTCTGGATCACTGGAAATGTTTCTTCGTTCTCTTATGACTGATGTTATGAGGTTTATTAAATTACCTGTCCTTACAACTGAAGGTGTAAAGCTTAGCCATTATTTTAATAAATTGCATGTCTGGTGAAATCTAAATTACAGATATACCACAGCATTTAAACCGAGGTTGAAAACAACTTTGTTACAAGGCAGAATAAGCAATATGAGCGCTGTGTCGGATATACGACTCAATTCCCAACGTTTGTTGAATGATACAATATGTAAAGAACAGGTTTTTACCTTCATCGTATCGATCAAGGGGATAGTTTGCCACCAGGGCTCCTCCATGCATATTTGCAGAAAGGACAAATTGGTAAGCATTCATCCATTCCATTACTGCCTGGGTTTCCGGCTGGCGAGGTGTATTGCCATTTCCAGTAACTACGTCAGGGAAATTTCTATTAAGATCGAAGCCATATTTGTTCGTCCTGGAAATAAACATGGTATACAAATCAGATTGGCATCTCACATATAATTAAAGTTCGAGACCTCAATCGGATCTCAATCTACACCATGACTAAATCTCAGCTTATACAACTTGATAAAAACCATTCTACAGTTTAAATTCAGGTCATTTTTAGCGATTCCTGATTGAATTATAAATCAGTATCATCTTGTGTCTTTTACAAAATCAATAATGATAGATATTGAAAATAATATTAATATTAAATACAATAATATTATTATAATTATAATAAATATAATAAAATAATTATTTTTTCTTCATTCTTATTTTCCTTTCATATACAATTCAAAAGAAGTTAGTGTTGAAACATGTGATAGTTGTATCTTGGACATTATTCTGTTAATGATGAAGAAATTAAGGAAATTCATCGACTTCACTGTAAACGAAACATAATAAGATGTATATCATGTATACTTATATGCTGACAGATTACCTGCCATAAACTCCGTTACACACATAATGCATGAGCGAAGCATTTGGGGATCCACTCCAAGTCTTTCTGTCCCCGATCACATTCAGTGAGATCGCTTTTTCGGCACCATCAGGGTTCACAGTAGGTAAAATGTGGACGCGAGTGGTTCTCAGGAATGATGCGATGGTAGAATTGGTGCTATATTCAGTTACCAGGTGATGTACCAGATGTAGTAGATGTACCTGGTTTCCTATCTGAAACAAGAGATTGCATCAGTTTAAACAAAATCTCAAATTGCATTTTTTTTTTACAAACTTCGTTAGTATAATTATATTGTATCAATAATCACTGCATGATTATTTGCTCTCGTGGACGACATCTTTCTCTTTTCTCTTTCTATGATATCTGTTATATTTTGTGAAAGTCAGGGACACATGAAAATATTCGCGTTATGTGGATATTATTTTCTATAATGATTGACCTGAAATGTAACCCTATTAAATATTGAGCCTGAATAAAACGTATTTAAACAAACAAATTGTTACTCTTTCAACTCACTGCAAACATGTTTTAACCAATATATATGCCTATAGGGGTCGTTTTCGACCCATGCAAGATGCTTTTTTCATAAGCATTACAAACATCTGGTAACATCTCTAGCTCTCTGCATTTTTTTCCGCTCTAAGCTATGGGATTATCAGGTAATCAATACAATTTCAAGAATAAAATTTGCACTGTAATCTGAGTCCAATAAACCGCTGCTTTATTGGTTATTATTATTTGACACTCTTTGTGGGTATATTGGCAACAGTGGAAAGTATCACTTACCTCATTACCATGCATATTACCCTCATACTTCACGTCAGGACGTAAGGGCACGTGACTTCTGGGTTTTTCGCCAATTGCCATCACCCATAGATCCCTACCTGAATGAGTAATTATAATATGGACAATTTTTGGGGAGAATTTTTTAAAATTCGCTGATTATCGCAGCGAAAACGCCATTGGGGCTATTTTTCTTAGATTTGAACCTCTCTTCTGTCCAAGAGGGTTTACACAATCATCTTTAACAGACACAGTGTGTATGGAGGGGAGAGGGACTATACTTTATTAACTATACATTGCATAAGTGGCAGATCAGTTGGGAGTTGATCCACTGCTATTGGGTCAATTCAAATTCTCTGACCAGCCCAGACGGGAGACTAGCTCCGGTTCTATAAGGAAGCTTTCGACAAGGAAAGAAAATTGGTTTATTTAAACCACATTACAAAATAGATGGTAAATTACCCTTAAATGCAATTCATGATTAGTAGAAATATTGTTGATATATACCTTCCACTGATTTCCCTATTGAGTAAAGGTAAGTAATGTCGGGGAAACTTTCACTGACGTCGGTCAAATAAGCGGCTCTCTCTGTATCCGTGTAATATCGGTATTCAGGCCGAGAATATCCTACCACACTTGTCTTCGGCAGTGCCAATATTCCCATTAGAAACACAAGATATTTCTTTTCGACCAGTAAATTCATCTTTACAGCTGAAATTCAATGGGAATGTTGATAATTATTTTTGCATCACATGCAGTTTTATTCAAAATATCCTTCCATCGGGCTTTGTCCTGTGCTGTTATGCAAGATAACGGAATCTTTTTTAATTTCTTTTACCTTTTCTTCCTAGTTCACTATAATAAATGTGATGTGTCACAGAAAAATGAGTCACAACTCGCCACAACAAAAAAATAGATTTTGAGATATCACCACAGTTGAAAAGATGAGATCAAGCGGATTCCAATGATGAGTGTAAACATGATACTAAATTCAAATTAAAAAATTCTTTATTGTGGATGTTGCTACAATAGGTCGGTCAATCCTGTACCTTGTCAGACAGGTCTTCCTATGACTGCCGACAATAATACCATCTAATAAGTAGTTCTATATTTTATTATGCATTAAAAAAGTTAGCAATATTTGTTTACGGTCAATCACTATACACTATATATATAGTAAAGTAGTTAAATATCTTACTTAGGATAACCTCAATTTTGCTACTTATGACTCACAATCCTGTGGCACATCTCACACAATAGCGCTCTTACATAGGTATCCGAAAACCATGCTTTTGAAACACACACTATTCACCTGCTTTACCAACACAATGATAAGTCATACATTATTTCTTTCTTCATATCATTTGATTTTACATCGACTCTCTTCTTTATACTGTTCTTTCATCTCACCTATCAACATCCTCCATTCCTTGGACTGAATGTTGATAATTTTAATTCATTGTTTGACATACTTAAATACCAAAGCCTTGAACAATGAGTGGGAAGGAAGCTTTAAATGAATTGGCGGAAAGGAGGACGAGAGTCATGCGGTCGAGTAGGCTAACTATCGCGGCTCGTGTCACCATGGTATATAATTTGGTGTCTATTTCTTTCATAGCCTTGTTCCTTTTTGCCAGGTTACACTTTCTTTGTCAGAAACAGCTGATTTAAATTTGGCGTTTCACAAATTATATATAAGTTCGCCTGACTCGAGATCAATTATTCACTATAGGCTAATAATGGTAAAATAGCATGAATATATATGATTTAAATAAAGCCATTTAAACTTTGTGCCAAGTCTAAGCTAGTCTATCCTCTCATTCTTCTGTTGATATTAAAAATTTCCAAGTATATAGGCCTAGTCCACGGTATCTATTGTAACATTCCTAGAAACATACTTAATTATGACTTACAGGCATGTCAACAGGCGCTAGACAGAGATTAGTAGGTTACTAATTAAAGCGTGCCTGGCCTTGATTAATTAGGACATGCATTCCATTATGTGGTTGTTTAATTCACTCGATACTTTATACTGTTGATATGGGCCGTGGTCATTGTACGAAGCGAATATCTCCTGTTTTGAAAAATTTGGTATCACTTACCCGTCGCGAAGAAATTGTTGGTCACACAGTTTGCTTGAGTGACTTACCCAAGTGTATCCGCATGGGTAACAGCAGACCGCTTAAATGTCTTTACTATGATACACTAAGGTATGAATGTATGTATCACGAATATCATATGTTGTCAAACTCGATCATCAGAAGAGGCTGCTATACCCAATACATAGTTCTAAATATCTAAGCCCTAATTATATCAATCCAATACACGACAATCATATAAATATGTTAAGGGACCCCAATTTAAGTAATCGGTTCCAAATAATGTGCTTACCTTCTGGTTTCTGCCTGCTCTAAAGGAACTCTGCAAACCCTACTATACTTTCCAAGTGTAGTCGCCCAATGATTATAAACGTGAGTGAACTCTGGCGTCCTAACAATGCATCCGTGATGCACCAACCAATGAAATCTTTCTCTTCCCACACTACACATGGTGGGAATCAGACCGTCACATTTTACCCGGTTCCAATTGGAAATTATTTATGCTTCCCAAGTCCAAGCATACGATGTTTGAAACACTCTAAAGTGTGCCAACATGAAAATATGATAACACAAACTTGATTTTCATGTACAATCATGGGGTATATTTATAAGTTTCTATCGGTGAAGATCCAACAGCGAACCCGATAATTATTCTGCCTGGCAAAGGAGTCTACACTTTTTATTTAGTCTTTATTTTCTGATGATGCGTGATCGCATACTCATGCATGGTATGAGTACAGTACATTTACTTCCTTTCGTCTCTATCTTTGACACATATAATATTATTTAAGTATGCCGCAATACATGAGTCAACCACGTCGGGTATATAAGAATAAGCCTAGTATTCACATGACGTCACCCCAGTCAGCGGCTCTCCTCACTGGCAGCCATAATGTGTGGCAGCATAGATAGCGGGAGACACTAGATCGACAGGATTTCCCGTTTCAAATGTTTGCTAATGGCAATTGTACTTATTATTCCATCATGACACACTACAAAATGGCCATATAACCTATCAGCATAATTTATATAACATTCTCTAAAACTTTCGGAGGTGAAAACTGCATTTTTGAGGCTTGGAGCACTCATGTCCAGCTAAAGTTGACCCACATTATGGCAAGCCGCGGCGAGCGCCGTGACGTCAGTGAATACT
This sequence comes from Sthenelais limicola, assembly GCA_942159475.1. NCBI lineage: Eukaryota > Metazoa > Annelida > Polychaeta > Phyllodocida > Sigalionidae > Sthenelais > Sthenelais limicola. Next base: position 35,756,822 of record OW804098.1, read on the forward strand.
ATATTATGAGGAAACATGGAGGTATTATGTCTAAAAGCGAAGTTTCGTGGGCATAAATTACGTGGATGAATAGAGTTCTATACATACATTTCATGTGGGACCTTCTTTCTAGGGTTGTACAGAGTATATCCCCTATGAATTTCAACTTTAACTTCACATGCTTCACAGGGGCATAGTTTATTAGCTATAACGGTATTCCTATGCAGCAGAGTGTGTTATAAAATAGTGTGTTGTGTGTAACAGGTAGTAGCCAAGGTGTGTAAGTATTACGTAATAGTGGGCGGCACCATAGCTACGGCAACCTATACCTGTACACACTTTTTAACTGGAAGCTTATAACACCTAAACTTTATTGCCTTTGTTACCTTCAGCTTTATTAACTGTGGACTTTCTTATTAAATACCTAAATCCTCAAACTCCATGCAAGTATATCACACTAGGTGCTATCGGTCCCAGTACTATGTTTGTGAATATTGTAAAAATCTGAATTTGACATTTTCTTTCATACCGTATTTGATCTGTACCACGGGTCGGGTGATCCTGATGTTGAAATTCATGGAATACTGATAATATGGTTCATTACCGCAAGAACAAAATAAACACAGAGTTTATACTGATGGTACATGTATATTTGTACAAAATGCAATGGTCATTGTAATGGCGAAAATAATTTTAGGCGCGTACATGTGTATGGGATCCAATGTATACGTATCCTATTACCCCGGATTTTATTACATTATGGGACTATCCGCCCCCCCCCCCCCCCACACCCCACCCCTCGTCCATTTCAGTATGCGCCCGATGACTAGTACTTAAATAGAAGGGTGCAAAAATCTAATTTGTACAACTCGGTCTGTGCGATTGGTGTGATTATATGCCGGTACCGGCAGCATCTCAGTAATATGACTGTGCACGTATAATTATACAGTAAATATGGAATAAAGGTAATAAAGTTATAATTGCGCTGCCAACAACACTACAGAATTATTATAGGAACCCAGTGGGGAAGATACTTTAGTGTGATGTATGTGATGGAACCAAATGTGTGGGACAATAGAGCTGCAGCGTGAAGTTAAAGTGAGCGGTTAAAATACCTTTTCTCTGGTTTGCATTTAGATTAATACGTTGACTCCTCGATCATAGCTATTATACTTGTCTTATTTATATTGGGAGTCTGCATAATTCATCATGACCCAGTGGCTAGATCAATGCTATTTCAACTGTTCTAATGTCCACAAGCGTGACTTTAGTGACACATTAATTTTCCTTAGTTGTTTGTCGATCCTCGATGCACGAATCGATGAATGTTTTTGCAAAAGGGGGCATTTTAGGTAAAATTAATGATATTCCTGTTACATCGCCGTTAGAAATGGTCTTAGGTCAAGGTCTTAGATACTTCGCATTAGGAAATAGATCGACAATTTTCTCGAGGAAATAAATGGAATAGCATCTATACCTATTTAGGTCTTCATTACTCTGCTGGGGGTGATTCAAACATATACATATCTTTCATATATATAAACATATTATTGTAAAGTCGTACTTACCACATTCTATGCGTCCGTCCTCCCCTGTTTGTATCGTGGACTTTTATTGCCACAGAGTATTCAGCTGTATAATTAAGAATATGCATAAGACGGATATAAAAATTCCCCAGGCGAGATCTTCTAATTTACATAAATGAATACTCACTGCATTGGTTGAATTATAAAAGGACATACAAACCCACGTTTCGCTGTAGGATTCCAGGAGTTAACTGTAATTACATTTTAATATCTTTATGAATAAATCAAGGCACAAACCGCCCATTTTTAAGCATTATTTTACACCTGTCAGTCGCTATCAAAGAAAATGCATCCAGGAGCCAAAGTCTGATTTATTCATATAATTGCCAGGTCAGGAGTTCTCAGTCATAATGGCGGCCGATCATGATGTATTACTTCTAGCTAGTATAAAGCAGTAAGCAATATGACACTTACCTCCTCAGCGAAAGTTTCCATGTACAATCCAGAAGCAAATTCATAGCTGGGTCGGTTTGACTTTCGCGACAATGGCCCATGGTTTAATGACATTGTAATGCAATATGTGCAAATTATGCATCTGAGCTGAAATTGTCTCCAATTAAGAACAACACTAAGGAAAGCTTCTTTCATATCAAGGCCAACTAGTGTTACATAGTATACCATAAGAAGCGCTCATTCAGTAGCAAGGTTGATACTAGTGAATAAATATGCTTTCTAACGAGGACAGGCGATAGTTCGACTGCATGTTTCGTTTCACTTACAGACTGCTGGTCAATATTAGCGAGGGGAAACAAATCATTTATTTAGTTAGCTCACAGGTGGTCTAACGTGCATCTGTTATATCGACCCGATAGATAGTTGGTGAATCACCCGCTTATGATTTTTTTCTCGAGAAAAAAATGATATGATGTGTGCCATGTTTGTTTCACTGGAAGCGAGTCATACTGTTACCACTGGGAAGAGTATATCGCATTTCAAAACATCGCCAACGCACAACGAATACAGTGATATAAACCATTTTTGTTAGTCCGAATGAAAATAATCAAGGAGAGTTTGAGAACATTAATCAACAGTAGATCTATATAGTGTAATATTTGAATTGAGTTTCTGTGACGGACAAAATTATCGGTCAGATATACAAGACGATTGAGTCTGTTTTTGGTGTTTTTAATGAAATGAATGAGGGGGCGGCTTAAAATGAGCTACATTGTATGATATTCCGTCTGTTAACGCATGAAAATATGCATCTTTCGTATAGTGATTAAATTGCACCAGGCCAATAAAAATATCAAAAAAAAAAAATATTTATATAAAGCAGGGTTGATCAGAATCAAGGATGTTCTCGGTGGATTTAAAGGGTTGTAAGTTTTGAAAAATATTATTTCTTTTATACTAGTGCACTCAAGATACAGATACTGACTTTTATAAATATTTAAAGATGTCACTCTCACTAAAAATTGCCTTAGAAAACCTATGAAATCATCGGATATCTTTTAGTACAGTATCAATGCAGATAGGCAACGTCTGAAAACTTCCTTGATGGATAGAACGTCTTTTTGTAACTGTTAAATGTACAATATAATTGGCCTTAAATTATTACATGTATACAATATATTATGTATATGCAGTACAGTGGAACCTCGCATAAAGACCACCTCCCTATAGAGACCACCCCTCTATTAAGACCAGTTTCACTGTCCAAAATTGCTTTCCTCTTATTAGATTAGGAGACCACAAACCGTTCAGTCCCAAGGGTGGTCGCAATAGAGGTTCCACTGTAATACACTGCAGGGGTAAAACTTCCTAAAAAAGTGTTTTTTCTTCATTCGCCCATCATGCTATAAACATGAATGTTTGCGAAACATCGACATTTTGTAGCCCTGAAGTTATTCATGCAGAGCCGCGTTACGGTAAAAAAGTACTGATTATAAATTGCAAGCTTAACCAGAACAGAAATGTTTAATTTTCACCGAAGAAGGAAGACCCCCCCCCCAATCAAATGCTTTATAACAATTTGATTAAAATAGATACATGTACACAAAGACAGTGATCACATTTAGGCATTCATTTATTGCAGACAGCAACGACATCAAAAACAGAATAAATACATGAGTGTAGAATAAACATGTTATAATGATATCAACATATCCCTTTCTGGGACACGAGACAACCAGAGTAGATAGTACCGTTCGTCAAAACAACACAAACTAACTCTGGGACAAAAAGAGCAGAAAGGAATAGAAAACACCGAATGTGTTTACATTGATGTGCTTGCATCAAGAATCATCGCTCTAATATCGACCCAAATACCCTGGAAACCTGTGGGTAGTAGTTGGTAGATTATGTTAGTCTTGATCAGATACTAAAACTTGGGCTATCGATAAAGATAGTTATTGGCGACAACAGTTCAAAAAAGGACATCGGCTGAATTGTTTAAACAATTTTGTCAGTAGTCAGGGCACCAAAGAAAGCTCACTGTTACATTAACATTAACTATTATTTCGGCATATACTATCTACCCAATAGTATATCATCACTGTTTAATACAGTGAAAAATCCTGTACATTGTCTTCCGTGAGGGTAGCTTAATAACACGTAAATAAGCCAGAAATAACTGAAAGAATTATGAATTTCAAAACGTTAATGATTATATGATTAAATACACCCTAATGTTTACGTATATTAAGCATAATTACATATATATTGAAGCATTTTATTGCATGAGACCATTACGAAGAATGTAATACAATGTATGTGGCAGTATGGTATTTTTGTAATACAGGTAAATATTGATTATACACAGCTTTTAATGCTCTTAAATCACCCATTCAGACGCACACGCATATATACGTTCACATTTACACAATTCATCTACTTCTACATATCAGGAAAGACATGGATTCAAAATATTTGTCTCAATAAAACAATCGATATGAACAAGGTCTTAAAACAACTTACGCAATTAATGAAAAAGAAGCCATATTCGCAGATTGAGACGAATTCAACATTTATGAAATACAGACGTAGTTAGGTGCTGCGGATGATTAAATGATACTTCGTGACATAACCAGCACGATGTCTCCCGTTTGTGTCAGTAAGTAAGTACCAGCTAAATTTAACGACCACATATATACATACACAAGTCCTAAATTTACCATTAAACGTTTGTTATTGATAACTGGATTGCCCAAGAGCTCAATCTGTAGATTCATCTGAGTAACGCTTCCTACTATTGCGGGTATGAGCATGAACTTTGACCCCAACCCTGACCTGACTTGACCTAGGGTCAATATCGTCTGTATCAGAGGATGTACTGGAGGATGTACTGGAGGAGTAGGTGCTTGTTGGTATCCGGGCCATCTTCCTGCGGGAGTGGGCGGACTTGGGGGAAGCCTGCAGGTGTTGTATGGCTGGCGGACTCGTCATGTCTGGACTCACAAAGCCAGATTCATAGGAGGAAGACTCGACCATTGCACTTCCCGAACTGGAAGTAAAATGTCAATAAGGGAATTCATAAGTCAATCAAGCAAGCAAGCAAGTATGGCTAAAGATACAGAATACTATCGCCAAGTTGTACAAGTGAAATGGTTGAATGTGGAGGGTGTTATTAATGGGTAGGTACAGAGGTAGTTGTACAAGTGAAATGGTTGAATGTGGAGGGTGTTAGTAATGGGTAGGGTCAGGGGTAGTTGTACAAGTGAAATGGTTGAATGTTGAGGGTGGTATTGATGGGTAGGTACAGAGGTAGTTGTACAAGTGAAATGGTTGAATGTGGAGGGTGGTATTGGTGGGTAGGTTTAGAGGTAGTTGTACACATGAAATGGTTGAATGCTGAGGGTGTTATTGATGGGTAGGTTTAGAGGTAGTCGAATGTGGAGGGTATTTTTATGGCTAGTTTCAGAGATAGGTGTACAAGTGAATGTTATAATATATTCAGCCTGGAGCTGAAATTAGAAATAAAGGGAGCTCCAAGAAAATGAAGAAATGTGTTTTAACCCTTTAAGGGCAGAGGGTCTGATAAGGGAGGTTGTCTTTTAATTGTCCCTTATTGTGGCCGTACCAAGCATTATAAAAACGAAAAAATCTTTTTAATACGCCAAATATTAGTGAAGTTATAGTCTTTCAAAGTTGCCTGCCTGTTAAATTTTGAGCTAAACTACTTAGCCTAAGTGACTTTTTAAAAGGAGATAGATGATGTAAAAGGCAATGATGTCCAGACAGTGAAAATTAATCAGGACAATGCCACATAGTCTTTTTATCACCATTTTGCTGTAAGAAATGCGATTTGTACTGAGTAAATTGCACATGAACCTAAATTTTCTGCTCTACTTGTTATGAGTTGTAATTTAGAAATTTCATGTTTTATGTCACCATAGCAACCATTTACCAGGTATACACCTTTTCAATTGAAAAAAACGGGCTGTTTGGTTGCCATGGAAACCATTCTAAAGGAACCATTTTCAAAATCCATCAACTTTTACGACCATTCATTTTATTCAGCATGAAAAACTGAATGAATGGCATTTTTTCAAAAAAATAAATTTAGATTTAGTTTTTTTCCAATTTAAGAATGAATATTGCATAAATAGAGTTATAATTCTTCCAATTTAGCCACAATCTATTATGGACACCAAATTTTCTGCATCTACCAGGCACAAGAACATTTTTTTGATTATTGGTCCTTACAACATTTGGGACACATTGACATAGGAGGAAGAGGGTAAAATAGCAGGTTTTATTAAATGAATAGCATGTCTTATAGGCAATATTATGGGGAAAATGACCCAAATAATAGTGCATAAATGCACTACTCGCCCTGATAGGGTTAAGCATAGCTTTAGCTGAGCAGAACTGTAGGGACTTGCACTAGAATCAAACATGTTTGATATTAGCCGGACACTGTAGGCTTCTATTCGGTTAAGGCTACTTTTTTTTAAAAGGTTTAATTCTCTGTATCCTGCCGTCGAGGCTCTTACAAGTTAAGGCTACTCTTAAAAAGATTGTTCCAAATCAATTCTTAACCGGTCTTTTTAGCATAGCAGTGGAACCCTATCTTTATACTGTTATTCTGAAAATGCTTGTTGAATTTTTAGATTTAACTATTTTTTAAAAATATATTGTTATTCATAAAAGATTTTAGGGGTATTAAAAGCAAATATCTGATAATGGGATAATGATGTGAGGAAAATGCTTTATTATTAGATTTGGTTAAAAACAAGTGTGTGGGGATCGCACTACTAAATGGTCTGTGAAACCTGGGTTGGTTGGTTAGGTTGTGAAGTCTCTGGTTGGAATTGGATTTGTGATTTTGTTTTATTCCCTGTCAAAAACAAGCCTTTTAGAAAGCCAGGTACAAGTAACTACACACCGGTACATACAGATTGATTTCCATGCTCCTATTAAGTAAGCCTGGAAACAGTAAAGGGCCTAATCCATCAAGCCGATTCTCATGCGATTTTGCGCCACAGAGGACTCTTTTGCACTAAATTCTGTGCGAATCGCATGAGAATCGGCTTAGTGGACTAGGGCCTTAAGTTGACAATACAACAAAAATAAAATGTGCAAGGCAGGGGAGGTTAATCACAGACATCATGGATGTACATTATGAAATTATAATCGAAATAAAAATGAAGCTGTTACCACAGGCGAATACCATCTGACATATAGATGGAAGGCACAAACAACAATCAAAGCAGCATCCATAATAATGTACATTTAAATATCCAGAGTAGGTATAGTGGATGTCTAGACTAGTTATTTGTAGACGTCTACTATCTAATGGGAAAACTCAGGCATGCAAAAACAAAACTAAGACCACGTCTAGAGTAAAAATGGAAACTGTACGCTTATATCTCTCTTGTGTTATTTCTAGATCTGAAATAAACAAAGAGCGAAGCTAATGGATTTGACCCAGTGGCGTATATATATAATATATGGCGTCAGAAGATCTAAAGAGTGAAATTAAGCACCTCCATTTAGCAAGTAAATATGTAATCGCTGCATAATACGAAGGTATTATTGTCTCAGTGATTGGATAGAATATATGCATGATAGAAATGAATTAAGATTTGCTTCATTGCCTGAATCTTATTTAGCTCAAGCATAGATGTCACCAGCCTTGCAGGGGTATTAGGATATACAGACACATTTCAATTCACTGACCTAGTGACACTATTTTTTAACTGAAAATCAGAATGATCGGGAACGACCAAAAATCAAGGCAGAAAAAGGATACTTACTTCTTGCTTCTCTTAATTGGCTGGGCATAGATCACCTCTTTATCCTCAGTTTTAGGGAACATATTGCCTTTGAAACAGAGGATCTCCATAGAATCGTCATGATTAGATCCTATGTACACGGCTTCCTTATTGAGGGCCTCCCCCAAGTACCGTGGGTTGGCAAGATTCAGCATTGTTTTGGACCCAGAGCTGTGAAAAGTGGTTTAAAATTATATTTCAGACAAAAAACACATACTTGCTTCAACACTCAAAGGGTATAATATTATATCATTTATTTTGAAGAAATAATCGAAATTTTTTAAGTCAGTTAGTTGTGAGTGTTACTGCATGGCGCTGGGAGACAATATGGAGTCAGTTTAAAATTATCGAGTCATGACAAAATAAAATACTCATTGTACCTGTGGTGAAAGTGACTTTCTGGCAGTTCCACAACTTGTACGGCGTTGAAGTGAATTATATACAAATATGGTCGTCGGTAAGCTGAAAACATATTATTCATATCAGACAAACATTCAACAGCAACAAAAACAAAACTAATGAGATTTTCATGAATGTTTATATGCGGTAATTGTCCAAAAAGCAAATTATATGTCACTTACCAAAGGCAAGGGGGAGTCCACTCCATTTCATATCATCTTCGCGGCTTCTCCGTCCTGTACTATCCACAAATACTCCGAATTCTACAACAAATCATGAGAAATGTCTATATCAAACGTAAAATTAAATGTACAGTACTATATATTACTAATAGAAAGTCACAGTTCACATAACGTGTGAAATTGCATGAATCTATTTGATGTTTTTAAAGAAGTATGTCATTGCTGTCGCTAATGAAATATTAATTGCATTTTTTCCCCGAATAGCATGGACGATGTTCAATGCTGAGTAAATGAAAGATACAATAGGATAACATTTCCGCGAAAATATGTCACTGGTAGGTCCTCACATTTGAATTACCCGAATAATTTACCCAAGAAAAAGTAATTCTTCTTCTTATCATTAAGTGAAGAAAATACAAAGAATTCCTCAGAATGGATATGGGAAACATCTTAATAACATGGGAACACAATTCTCACCCTGTAACCTCCCATAAATGTAAACCATTTGAGCTCCTGCATTTTTTTTGTTTTTGCAAAACTTATTTAATTTTTAAGGGGAAAATGTGAGCAAGATATAAGGATTTTGCATTTGCATTTGCCCCCCCCCCCCAAAAAAAAATAGGTGTGTTTCCGATTTACCCCCCCCCCCCCCCCCACCTAGAAAAACCTTACCCTACCTACCTAGTTTTCAGCCAGATAAATCGGAAACACACCTATTTTTTGTTTGGCCTTTACTGTCGTACAAGGCTTGGTGTCACACCTCGCCACGTCATTCAACAAAAATATAAATTTATAAATTATATATACAAAAAAAGAGAAAAAGAGTAACGTTACCCACCATGATAACAGAGTAGGAATTCGTTAGCCTCCGACGGTGGTGCCACCTGTAGTATAGCGATGGGGAAGCTGTGATAATGTGCTGCTCCAAATGCAGCGAAAGCCAGTGAAGAATCTTGTTTGTCTAACAGGTCTGAAATACAGAGAGCATACTGTAGTGCAAGGCTGAAGGTGACTATATCAGGGTCTCCGCACTTTTGGTCAGAAGTTCAAGGCAGGTCTTTCAGAACTCAAATGACAGGACCTGGGGGTTCTAGCAACGATTCTATAGCTATAGGATCGTTGGTTCTAGTTATTGTTGTACATAGGCCAATGATGTATTTAACAACTTTTATATTCAATATATTTTATATCAATAACCGTTTTGTACTCTGTGTGTCACTTTGTGTATGATATGACAGGGTTATATAACTAATTTCAGAGGAAAGTGTACAGTAAGAATCTGGGAATCGCCGAAAATTTCAAAGACATTTAATAGATTCCAACAGAATTCAAGGCCCATATGGTTTTCCAGGCCCGTAGACACTGAACATATATACCCACATATTTCTAGCAGCAGAGACCTAATCTACTCGACTCCTAGGAGTAACGCAGGGCCTGAACTGAGCATTGTTTGTTATTAAATGAGAAATAACATGTTTACAATGTGGCCACAGTGGCTTTTAGTAGCTCATCTGGTATTAAAGTAATGTTGCGCAATTTAAAAGTTGCCTCGACTGATAACAATTTGTGTGACTTACCAGACATTTCATAATTATGCAGATCAATTTTGTAGAACTTGTCCGTGCCTACAATAATATGATGCTTGCCAAAGTAGGTACAACTACAGGCTTGTGGCGTTAATAATTCCTGAAGCGAAAGAAAAGATGTAACTTCATATAAAATTTATGAAATCATGAACATTTACTATTAAGTAGAATATTGTATGGATTGCTATTTCCAAATACCATTTGTGACAGACAGATGTTCTTATTACTTCTTCAATATAGGACAACTTGGATGGAAAATAGTTCCACTCAACTTTGGAAGCGAAAGGAAGAGTAAAGAAATATACTATTGACTAATGCAAGTGACTATCAAGAAAAGTATAATTTTCAAATTAAACGAGACGTACCGTAGGGGAGGTGAAGTTTAATTTTAATTTAATCGAGGACACCACGAGGGGTGTGGAGAATAAACACACTCTCGTGGTGGCCGAGATTTAATATATATTATACAGCCTTTATAATCAATATAGACTAAAGTCTACCGTTCAATGACGGCATAAAATAACAGAACTAGCTTTAATTAAAGAAGGTTTGTGGAAACAGAAAGATCAAGCAACTATCAGGCACATTTTTAAAACTTTTATTACTTCTTCGACAGCCTCCTATAAAATCAAAAAGATTGGATAGGAAATAATTTCCTGCATCAATTCCTTGGAAATATCATTAAGGAAACCTACCTTTTCTAAAGCGAACATCTCCTGGTTCTCATCGTACATGTAGACTTGTATTTTCTCCGCTAAAGCCGCACACAGATATGTGATACCCGTCACTACGCCCCAGGAGAGAGTGGTGCAGGCCTCAGCATTAGGGATGGGGTAAGGTGTGACATAGGGGCGGCTTGAGCCGACACACATCTCCACCTCCCGCCGGCCCACCAGAACCACATGCCGCTCTTTTCCTACACACGAAATATAGAACAAATTACTACTAATCACACATTAAAATAAGAGCAAGGGTCGGTGTTGTGCTGCGGTATTTTAGAAGATTGTCTTCGAACAAATATGAGAGCCCCCCGCACCCACTAATGGAAGACCAAGAAAGAACTAGAAATAGACCGGTATTTGGAAAGGGGGGGAAAAGAAATAGACTGGTATTAAAATACAATATACTGTCGGGGAGTCAAACAAAATAAACATACGAAATTACAATTTGCAATCTGTTCTGATGTCACCACAGATCTGATCTTTCAACCGCAATAAATTGAATTACTGGTATATTTAATCATTGACAAATAAATGTGTCTATGACTGTGGTCATATAATATAGAGAGATTCCGATAAAAAGCGCACCTGCTAACATGACAACCATGTTGAGGCTATCAATAACCTCCATCTGGTAGACAGCGCTGACGCCATTAACTTTAGTGAGGGATCTATTGGGAGAGCTGGCACCCAGGTCCATGACGTAAAGTCCCTCGTCAGCTCCAACCAGCACATGCTGCAAGAAACCAAGCATTATATACCAATTCAATTCAAGATAGTATTTATTCGTACCTGGCGTCCAAATGGGAGTCGTACTTCTGAAATAAATTCCAGGTCTTCCAGTATGTTTTGTTAACTACTGGGAATTTTAATCATGAGAGGCCGAAAGAAACTATCAGAGGCTATTGATCTAAAGAAGTGGGGCTGGTTACATAGAAGAAATCAATGGAAAAATAAGCCAGGCTCTTCTAGGCTCATTTCAGAGATTCTTTTTATAGAAAAACTACTGACGGGACCAGTTATTGTTGTAATAAGCTAATGATGTATTGAACAAGTATTATATAGGATCCTCGGGGTAATAGAGTTAGGGCAGAGATATAAGTTTTAGGTGGATCTGTGGTAGTACAAACCTGATCAGTTACTGGTATGGTACAGTTGATTTCAAGCCGTCGTTCCCCTGAGACACTAAGGATAGTGTTTCCGAGTAGTTTCTGAAAGAAAAATAGAAGAATCCATATAGAAATACTTGGGAAGGCAATGGAAAATTATCATACGATTGTTTCATTTCAAAATCGTCAGGCTCTAAAAGATTTAAACAAACTTACAGCTTCTTTCCGCGAGGCGTTGTTGTGACTGTGATCTACTATTCCCTCCAGGGTGGCCACCCATTTCTGTTTGTCTTCAAAACTGAGCGCCATCATATACAGGCTCCTACAGTGATACCAGACAAATTATAGCATGCTCCTTCCTATACATGTAGCGGTAAATATGTGCCCATCGAACAAAAATACCCAAAACTAATAATATAGAAACAGAAGCCATACATGGATGAAAGTCGGGTCATGCCACAATTACTGAACAATTTCGATGGAAAAAAGTGAATTATTTAGGGTCTCTATTAACTACATGTACAGCATATTTCAAACTAATAAACGTCTCATCATTAAAGACTCAACTCAACCATAACTAAGAGTGATACAACCAGTTGGTAGTGTATCCACACATACATACTTAAACTAATAAAGATAAGTCCTTTTGATGACCACAATAATATAAAGATTTTGAGAATATTCATTTTTGAAAAATATAAATAGTGGAATTTGATAGAGATAAATTCGGTGGACCTTTCAAAAAGACCAATTTCAGTACGAATACTTATGTCTTGCGTAGTAAGTTTAGTTTTTAATCTGGCGATGGGTTGGGGCCAAACAAATTAAGGGACATGGAAATGCCAATGGAAATGAGACAAAAGAAGAGAATTTACCGTCCAGGCCAGCAGGTGGTTTCGGGTTCAAACTCAATCCTCAGGATGTAAGGAAGGTCCGAAGAGGCAGTGTTGGTAAGCTCTGCAGCCGTCACTGCACTGTGGACGGTTACTGTACCATTGGCAGGGCAAAGCTCAAACTCTTCCACGTGTTTAGCTGTAGTGTCCTGATCATTGTAGATACGCACCTCATTTTCTTTGAGTTCTACCCACTTCTTCTCCCACAACTGCTTGCCAGGCCTGTACGAATACAAACAATAAGCTTTGTTTTAATAGGCAATCAATAGTAAGGAAGCACTTAGCGTGGCGCTAATTTCACTGCCACTTTTTTCTATATATTTTTTTTAGCAACTTTTAAATAAGATAGTGGGGGCAAAAAAACATGTGTGTTCATATTATTCAGCTCTACAGGATCAGGCAGCATTTATTCAGGGACGCAAGTCGGGTCATGCAAAAATACTGAATTTGTATTATCTAAGAAGACCCCTGCCACCAGTTACTGGCAGTACAGAATAGTTCAAACTGATTTCATCAAAAACGTTCTGATGACCAAAAGATAATCAGATTCGAGGAGTTTGGGATTTGTAAAATATTTTGTGATTTATTTTTTATTTAAATGAAAATCTTCGAAATTTGGTTATAAAATGGTTTAAGTTGGGGGGGGGGGGGGGGGGAGATCAAAATATTTTGGGAGGTTTTCATAAATACTGATTTATATACAATAACTGAAGACTTCCATCCCTGATTTATTCATGACATGTTAATATTCCGCCATAGAAAAATATTTATAGATTGCTAGAGTTACACACCTGGGTATTTTCATCCAGGCTGTCAGACTGAGCCTAAGATCAGCCACTGAGAGGCTGGAAGAGGACCGAGCGCGCACCATCACATCAGAGAAGTGGGAAGCGTACTCAGTGGGTAGGCCACACGATGCCGGCAGCGAGGGTGCACACTTAGGGTGGCACACCACATTGCATTCTGAAAAAAGAAAGATTTAAAAATCATCATGGCCATTGCAATAGCAAACCCACTAACCTTTCTTTAGAAAATAAGTAAGGGCAGAATCAAAAGTATTTATATAAACCAAAGTTAGATTGACGTAAATCCACTCTTTCCGAAAAATTGGGGTTTTGATTTGATTCTGTACCTAGAGTTTATTTCATGTTTGTATTATCCTCTTCAAACTGTTATTTCAAGTTATTTCAAGTTAGTTCACTTTCCCTAAAAGTTGCTGTGGCTACATACCCCAACCCCAACCCAGTTTGGTGGACTTAAGGAATTAGGTGTCTCATTTAATAACTGAATACACAATGAGACTATAAGCCACCAATGAACTCTTTAAAATCAAGTTATTCTGAAATGAGAGTAAAACTGGCGATTCAAATATAACTTTTCCTACCTTGACATTTAGCAGCCTGTTTGACAAAGTGGACAGAACCAAGACAGAGAGCGCATTTGGTGGCTCGGCTGTTTAGTCCTGTCACAAATCGATGAGGAATGTTGTGGTGCATGCGTTCCTTCTTAGGCCTCGAGCTTCCTCTATAAAACTTGGGCGTACTTAGAGTGTTCCCAGAGAACACCTGGGGACTGGGTTGAGACGCAGGGGAAAGGGCTAAAGTCTCAAGTGCAGTTGTTGTGGGCAAATGTGTATTTTCTTCATGTCCGCGCAAGCCTGAAATTGTAAGGTTGAGTGAATATCAAAAACAGGAAATCGCCAGGCCCGTCTATACATTTAACATGATTGCAAGAGTTTGAGGGATCAGTCTTTAGACTAATGATGAATCCTGAATACAGCCTATGCTTACAGCTGTTCATATCAGATAAGAATGGTATGTCAGTGATTGGACGCATACTAAGCCAATGAAGCTAATAGCTTTCCCGGCCCTAGAGTAGAAATTCTAATGGCATTCTGCAGTTTGGAGGGAGACTTTCCCTCAGTTTGGAGGGAACTCTCGACTCTTAAGCCTAGAATGGAATTAAATCTTCCGAAAAGGAAATTACAAGATTTCTAAAAAAAAAAAAAGAACTTTCTTATAGCCATAGCTACCTGCAGCAAGCCTACATTCAAATTTTATATTTTGCTATTAAAAATGCGAGGGGAAATCTTTAACACATAAAAACTAACGCAAACTCACTGGTAGTATCTGATTGTTTCTGATATAGCTCGGTCTGTAGTCTAGTTATAGTTTGTCGCAGATGCGAGTTCTTCTCTCGCTCGTGTTCCAGGGAATGTTGCATTTCCCGGAATTGTATACCAGTAGTTGCGGCAGAGTTGTCGAATTTCTTACTTCCAAACAGCTGAAACATTTGAATGAAATAAATTATGAGAAGCGATACTTAAATTAATAGATATCTTGTCTTTGAAAAGTTCTCCTTGGTAAAAGATGCCATTTATATACCCCGAAAATGATGAAGACAAATAATAGTCCTTCCCATCTGAACGTAGACTTATTGAATTTCTTTCATATTACTCTCGTAATTACCCTAATATAAATATGATTAAAAGCCCCATGGCATAAGAAGACCAAGAGTTGGAGAAAATACTTACACCTTTCTTCTTGCGGGGTGGATTTTCTACCTTGATTTGTAAGTAGTCGATAAGTTTTGTTTGCTGACTAATGGTGGCTTGAAGTTTATACTTCTCGTGACTGAAGTTAGCCTTAAACAGAGTAAAGACATTAAAGTCGATTAATCAAACGTATCCATCCGGGTAGACACACAGTAAGCTATTCGCTTTTACAATACATAAATTGGATTGGAAGTGAGGAAATACGATTCACTGCGTTACACTCACCATGGTACTTTCTTGTTGATTCTGCAAGTCGGTGTTTTGGTTGGCAAGTGATTCATACCTGTCCATGGCTTCTTCTAAAGACTTGCTTACTTTCAAGTTAGAAACCTTCAACTCTGACATGGACGTAATGAGGGAAGAAATCTGAAAAAGAAATACGAGCAAGATGTAAGACTAACGAGAAAATATAGGGAAAGCTTCAGAGGTTTGTTCTCTTAAGTCATTCTCGAAAAATGTTGGTGCATAAATTCTATCCCAGTGGCTAAGTACTGTACTAACCAATACAACATGACGAATAATTCTTTTCATAATGAAAGTCGTACAGATATACGATGAACAAGGGTGGATTCAGGATTGTCATAACAGGCGGTCGAATCAAATACAAATTAGTATAAAGTAACAGTAACCATAATTGAACAAAATATAAATATGAGAACTATCAATATATATATATTGATAGTTCTCATATTTATATTTTGTTGAAATTTATAGTTATTGAAATTTTGTTTATCAGAGTTATAAATATACATGTATATAATACCTGTTTATTAATAGCTCTGATAAATAGCAAATAATAATTTTAGAGCGTGGGATATGAATCTTTCTTATTTTGTGCGGCAAAAAGGGAGTACTCCACCCCCCCCCCCCCCCCCCGCTTCCAAAGACACCACTAATATAAAAGCTATCCAAACCTCTTCCTTCAGCCTGAGATTATCATCATTAGCTGACTCCAGGTGTCTCTGTGTGGTGCGCAGATCCACGTCCAGGTGAGAGTTAGTCCTCTCCACCGCCGTCAGTTGATCAGCGAGTGTCTTCATTTTCTCCCGCGCTTCATTCACTTGGAACTGAAGGTTGTCCACCTTAGCTTTGCCGCTCTTCTTCATTGCTTCAATTTCTTGTTCAAGACCTTTGACACGAGCTTCAGCTTGCTCTCTGGAAAAAAAACATTGTATGAAGAAACCCCTATGTAAGTCTTTACTCATATCAATCAAGTCAATTTAAATTTTATAATATATAACTTTGTCTGTATTTTGTAACTTGTAAACTTTTAATTCCGAGATACCGGGCATGTACATGTGACTGAAAACCTGGAGATCGTTCAGTTATGCGACACTTTTATCAAATAAATGTCTAAGGACTAATATAGAATTATCCAATTCAATTTGTCTATAGAATGGAAGTAGTAGACCAGTTCTAATTAAACCAGTTCACCGCTACCAATATTTATCATCTAATCTTTTTTTCGAGGATTATTATCAAATATGATACCAAGGTGTGGGAAAATACAATGTAATCTCGATGGAACCTTCGCAAGAATAAGTGAGAAATTACAAAATCGTAATCGTTTGTTTAAATACATTCCAATGAATTAAATTTCCATGAATATCTACAGAAGACAAGAATTGAAATACCTTAAGTGGCTTTGTTTGGTGAGATGACGATGTGCCTCCTCCAATTCAGTCTCTCTTTCATCCACTGCTTTCTCGTACGTTGTCCTATAAAAGTCATGCAACATTGATAATATGAATGAATTGATTTAAAAAGTATTCCAAGATGATGTACTCGAACCAGTTATCTTCGTGAATGGAAATGATGGTATTAAACTGGAAGTATTAATTCTGAATCACAGACTATTTCAAAAACAAAAAAGTTATACCCTTACTTGTGTTGAGACCATTTGGAGACCTTCTTTTCATACTGGTCGCTGAGAGATTCATACTGCTGGAGCTGGTTGTCCAAGTCTTCAGCCACTTTCTTCAGCTCAGTATTTTGCTGCAGGTGAGAAAACAGAACAGAGTTAACTAGTATTCAATAACCTTAGGTTAAAAGCTCCTGTCCTGTCTTGTTCACTCTCTTTTATCCACTGTAATTTGTCTCACTTTACCTTCCTGTTTTGTGAATGATAATTCTGTTTCTTTTTTTTCCCCCTGTTTAATTCTGTTTCTGTTCTGTTCGGTCTGGATCGACCAATAACTTGTAAAGATTGAAATGTACTAGTCAAACTATATACATTATTAGCTAGTTGACAGCAATAGATCTTAGACCTTAGTAGAACTATAACCAAAATTTGTTTCTCAGACTCTTTAACTGACCTACTATTACTTTTAATTCTGACCTATTCCCTGTAGATAAGGAACATACGGGAAGACCTGGATTTATATTCAGATGTATTTGTATAACACCCCTAGATACAAATAAAATATGTTTTGAATTGAATTGAATTGAATTGGACGAAGCTGAACGAAACACACAATAAAACTTTTGGTGATGACACTTACGTGATTCAGCTGATCAAATTCCCTACGCTTCTGCTGCAGTTCATCACGGGCTCGTTCCATATCTATTCGGAATTTCGTCCGCTCTTCCTGGGATGTAGCAAGCTGACTTTCCAAGTTCTGCCAACAAATTATTCATAAATGTACATTTATTAATGCACTAATATTAAGGCCGGTAATTCTAGATCATTAGAGCACTGAGACATGAATAAATTTGAGGTAAAATGACTACATTGAAATGAGAGTAGGACACACGAGAAAGGTTAACTTGTAAACTTAAATGAAACAATTAATTTAAACACCAACAAGTTTCAATGATATACGAAGAATACCTCCACATAGTTCATATCTGTCACCAGTAAGAGTCTCGACTCAAGTCGGTAAGTATACTCTTCAAGATCCTGGACATTAGAATCCAAATACTAAATTATCTTTGAATAGATTATTCCCCCAATCTATGAATTTCATTCCAGAGAGAAAACCCAAACAAAAATCGTGCGTGCTTTAAACCCACCTTATTACGAGGTTGTAGTTCTTGACAACGTGACTTAAATTGTCGAAGCTCTTCCTCCTTAGTTTCAGTGGACTGAATTCGAAATAGAAAAAGTAATTGAGGTTAATTACTTCATCCACAAGTATTGTCGAATGTATGAGAAATCAACCAATCAATCAATTTCATTTACTGTGGTAGTCCATATCCATTTCCAGATCTTTCTAGGGATGCCAATGACGCGATCTTTTAATAACATTGCAAAAGAAAACCCAAACTATTTTTACATTAGGTTGCAGTGGGAAAAACAGTTCCAATTTAACATCAATGTAATTTTCACTTTGATTCAGACATCATAAATTTCCTTACTGCAAGCCTTGAACTTTGTGATCTGACTTTAGATTCCAAATCGTCCCTCTCAATTTGAAGGTCACCCAATTTCCTCCTATTCTCCATCTTGGCCGTATCATACTGTTCCTGAAGCCTCTCCAACTTGTCCTTGATAGTTGCTTCTTTCTGAGCAGAATTCGAGGATGTTTGTTTAGCCTCACTCAAGGCCAGTTCAAGAGAGTTTAGTTTCTCTTTAAGCTCTGTAATTTCCTTTTCCATACTTCCCGTTTTCTACCAAACGAATAAGAAAAATGTTAGTCAAACTGGGATGATATTTTTTGTCAAAATGTGCATTTTCATTTTTTTTTAAATGACACCAAGTGGTAAGTAAGTATACACACAAATATAATTAATGAATAATGATAGGAAACAGTGTAGAGAAAGGGAGAGAGCTATCTCAGCTATCAAAGTAGAAGCATTGGTTACAAGTTGATTGATCTTTTTAAAATAAAAAAATAGTTATTGGTCTTACATCCCGAAGTTCAATCTTGAGATCAAGAGCACGAATACGTTGTTCGTGTGCACTCTCTTTGTATTGAGCCACCTCCTCATTCAGATTCTCCACCCGCATGTCTAGATAGGCCTTCTCTTGCAGTAGATCCGACACCGCCTCGCTAGTGCGGCGTCTGTGAGGAAAAAGTAGCATTTCTCAAGAGCTTTTTCAAATTTTAATATATCGCTCAGTATATAAAATGCGTTAGAAAAGGAAGGATTATGCTGGTTTGTTTTTTTCATTTATAATCTTGAAAAACGTTATATGGGAATACCATATAACTCAGTTTACTGGATTGAATTTACCCTGTTTATGAAAACATACTGTGTAATTTGTAGGTAGAATTATATATCTTGTAACCAAGAAAAGGATACAAGAAACGCATGGCCGGGAAGACCTCTTATTGAGATCACACGACCGAAGCTTTGGTTAAATACTGTATGTTAAAACAGCATTATCTTGATATCTATACATTTGTTGCCCAGAAAAGTTTGCTGCGAATTGCATAAAGACAGACTCATGTATACAGAAAACTGCGCGAGTCTTCATGATTCAAATTGAGAGCGAGTTATTTAAAGCAGCATGGTCACAACTTACGTCTCTTCCTTTTCTTGAGATTTTCCTTTCACTTCATACTGCTCCTTGAGAAGGGAGAATTTCTTAGAGGTGCGCTTCTTGGGCGAGTCTCCATCCCCACGGTGTATTACAGTGTCGTTCATAGACTCCTCGCTGGTGGCGGTTGAGTCGAATGTGTCCTGTTGGATGATCCTCAAAATACTGCTTTCAGACAACTCAGAATCCTACGGGCGCAAAAAATAAAATCACGGGATGGCACCATCGATCAAAAAATAACACACATAAATTAACATCTTCTGTATATATCATGAAATACTGTCAAAAAGCCTGCCGCACTGACAATGCATGGGAATTGATTCAAGATATTTTGAAAGTTCAGAAGCTAACGTTACAAGTTGCAAACAGGGATAAAAGGTCATGGCAAGAATACTGAAATATTTCCGGCAAAGGAAAAAGCCCCCATAGGGGGATTCCAGTATAAATCCACACCCGCAAGTGATTTTTGATCATTTTAATTTTGTGGAATGTTTTTGAAAATTTTAGGTAAAAAATGATGGGATATGGGGGAAATTCGAAATTCTTTATAAGGTTTAAAAAATACCGATTACAGTATGAATACTGAAGACTTTCAGTTTCGTCTCTGCTAGTAGGTGAAAGGGAATTGATGCCTACCTCTTGATCGCCAGGTAATCCTTCCTCGGATATTGGACTGTCAGGCCCAGCACACATGGATACCTTGACGCGCACCTCTGTCTGCATGTTGTTGGAGCGGCGGGATATGATCTCAGTCTGTGTGTTGTTAGATCTGCGACTTGTGACGTGTGGGGAGGCAGGATCAGTCTGTGTGTTGTTGGATCTTCTGTTTGATATGTCCGTCTGGGCCTACAGTAATAAATGAAATATATTAGGCAAAAGTTACACTATGCGAGAGGAAAAAATAGATAAGTAAACTTTGTAAAACCAATTTTATTCACCAATATTTGTTCCTAATGGAACATTTTCAAAATTGAGGGCATGCACCATAGGTATTTATTTCACGAGAAATGTGTTTAAGAGACAATAAAGTTTTAATAATTATTTTTAATAAAGCTGATTATAAAATCATAGAAGACCTTAAAGTAAAAATCCTACGTAATTTAATTTTGTTTAACTTCTAAAATATGACTCTTGAATTGTTTGCTTGCTATTGACGAGAAAACGATGGGGCGTCAGCACATTTTTTGAAAAGGGCGACGGTTTAGTTGTAAAGTAAGTCATTTGACACCACTCACCTGGTTGGATCTCTTCCTTCTTGGGCTTATGTGGCTATCATCTAAGTTGACCTGGACACCGTTAGACTGTTTCCTGACAGAAGACCTGAAGTCCTTCTCGATGGATCTTTTAGACGAGGGCGACGCGTCGGTCTGAGTCTCCTCTGTCCTCTGGCCTTGGTGACGGAGAGTTTTCCATGGAGGCGTATCTGTCTGAGAGAAGCCAGATCTCCTGGATTTCCCTTTGTGGGGACTCATCACCGGAGTCTGAGCACCAGACACATGTTTATTGCTGCAAAGGGAAATGTATACAAACCATAAGCAGAGATGAAAGTGGGGATATAGCAAAATACTGAACTATTTCTGACAAGGGAAAAGAGAAGTTCGGGGTAATTGAAAAGTGATAATTTTAATCTTTGAAGTTTTGAAAAAAAAAAAAAAATCGTAAATCAAATTTTGTGAAATGTTTCTGATTTTTATTTTTCAGACAATGTTAGGTTAGAAATGATGGAATATAGGGGAATTTCGACAATTCTTATAACTTCAAAAATACGGAAAACTGTCATCCCTAAATAAGAATCAAATCAAGAGAACACTGTAGGTTTTTAAGACTGCCAAACCTAACAGTAAAACCGACCGTACTATTTTTAGTTTGGATGCTTAACGCTTGAGCATACAGAAAAAAATAGGATGTGGCGAAATTGACGAACCTGATATTTTCTTTCTGTTGTTGTTCCATTTCAAGATCAACCCGTATGGCAGCCAC
Source organism: Sthenelais limicola (assembly GCA_942159475.1). Taxonomy (NCBI): domain Eukaryota; kingdom Metazoa; phylum Annelida; class Polychaeta; order Phyllodocida; family Sigalionidae; genus Sthenelais; species Sthenelais limicola. The sequence continues at coordinate 35,778,507 of OW804098.1, forward strand.
CTGAGCTTCAAGCTTGTTGACGGTACTTCGGAGCAAACTGATCGTCTACAAAGATTGAACATGGTCCTATAAGTCAAAAGCATCTAAGGGTGTTCGGCAGGTTGGGGGATACATAATTGCACAGGAAAATGTGAAGAATTTTTCTTCAGGAGGAGGGTCTCTCACCTTTTCCAATATAGGAAAATATAAAGAGGAGAATGGAAAATGAATTCTCAATTCAGTAATATTTAAATGCCAAACGAGATGGAACGACCTTAAGCCGGTTGCCCATAAAATAGATAATAAAGTGACTTTTAGAAAATACACTGAGTGCCTTCTAGCCCCTGGGTGAGCACCCTCATTAGTATCAGCCTATTGCTCTCTTGCATGTACCAAGTACTACTATATACTTTTTCTCATTAATGTACCAAGCTACAACTTGGATAATCCTCTCTGGTCAGTCAGCTGCTCTTACACTTTTCTCTGATTTCCATAAATTTGTGTCCTGGTTATATTTGTACCTACTGCTTACTGATACTCTACTGTATTTCTAGTCTCCCCATGTGATACCGGAGCTTGTTGCGTAGCTATATTTGTATATACAAATATATATATTTATAGATGCCAAACATATGAATCAACTAGTTAATATGCTAGTAAACCTTTGAATTCTTGTAAAAATTCAAGTTACTTGAAATGTATGTCCCTTGCCCTATCGCAACTACTACTACTGTATACATGTATCTGTAATAGTATTAATATACTTTATTATCATCATTAATTTTAATCTGAGTATACTGTCGTCCGTGATTCTTTCAACTTGTAAACACTTGTACATATGTGTAATATCAAATCTCGTTTTAAATCAACACTACCGCGATTCCGTCCGGTAACTTTACCTTATATGCATAATACATGTTAATTAGCTCACAAAGCTAAGTATTGTTCCTCATCATGAGATGAGTTCATTAATGTTACTACTCGTGTTACTTTACTTTACTTGCTCAACTGCTTTTTTCTTTATCATTGTCCCTGAAACGAAATAATGTAACGGCACCCATAGGAAGATCTGGCACGCCAGAATTGGATAACCAATATTGTTTTGTACCAAAAAAGACAATAAAGAATGTTTGAAATTGAAATTGAAATTAATGTGGAGAAAAATTGCAAGTCATCCATCAGAGGAAAAATTAAACTATACCTGTTCTTGCTCATAAATCTTCTGTAGCTTTTCTTCTTGTTGATCATTTAAGAGGAAGCTTTGCTCCTCGAGTGAGCTTCTCTCCTGGCGCAATGAGTCCAGCATTTCTTCAAGTTCCTACATAGAGAATCGTTCAATTAAGACACAAGGGATTATTCTCACCTTCCGAAATAAATCTTATATTAGAAATGAATCTATAATAGTTTTTGGGACAAAGAAGATTCCACTTGATACCCCAAGCTTAGTATATAATGAATCATCAGAATCAGAAAAGATTAAATAAACAAAATGAAACAAAGAAAAATTCAAGAAAACGTACACGAATGCGCTTCTTAAATTGTGCTTCTCGTTGTTGGCTTAGTGATGTTTCTTTGGCCTGGTCGAGTTCCATTTCCTGATTCAGTTCCTCAAGGTCCTATCACAAAAATAAAATTTGGATATCCAACATTTGAGTTTTCCTCATTAAAATTAAATAACAGCCTAACAGCCTAATACACACATAACTGTAATCAATTATTCATAATGCATGGATATAAACTCCTTATGACTGAATTGATTCACAACGACAGCATTGGTCATATACATACAGCGATCCTTTCAGCCAACTGGGCGACGTGCTTGCTCTTTTCATTCAGCTGTTGTCTGAGTGATTCCTCGCGTTTCTCAACAAGTTCAAGGCGATGTACCTGCATCTCCAACATCTGTCGTGTATCCTGAATGACAGAATCATACCATTGGTGCATGTGGTTTAATAGCGCATTACTGTCAAGATCGAGCCTGTTTCGGTAATCTCACTCCTATTAGTTTAATATCTATGTACCAGTATACCCCAGATTGCAGGATTTAATAGCATTTACTGGTATATCTCGCAGCTTATGCAAGGTAAATTAAGTCTGGAAATATTATGTCCATGTATTGTAAAATCATTTTCGATATCATCAAATAAAGATTAATACATCAAAGGCGCTGTAACGACCCATGAAAAGAAAAAGATGTTCTTTCGTCCTGGCCCCTAGAATACAGATATATTTACCTCAGCATCAGAGAGCCTAGACATAAGCACATCCTCCACATTAGATTTCCTCCTCAGGGAGTACAGTTCTTCCTCTAGACGCGTCTTTGATTGTCTCATAGTGGAAAGTAGCTCAACGGCTTCGTAACGTTGTTGATTGGCCTAGAGAATGAAGTTAGCATTGGAGATCAATGTTACAGAAACCAAACTTGGAGAAGCCAATCTGGGATACAAGACCGTCATATAGTTCTACACCATAATACAAGCCAGTCATGACTTATAACTGGTCCACACAACAGCTCAAAAAGAGCTTTCTACGATTCAATTATATCTACATTACACCTCAAAGCGATTTCAAACTAAAGCGAATTCTCGAATCCACACAGGGTATGTAGATTCGCTTTCCCAATGTTTTTTGAGCTAGAATGAACAGAACCGAAGGGAATCAAATCGTATTTGCCAGCAGTTTAAATCGAAATTTACAGAGTGTAGTATGAACAAACGTCAATTGTCCAAAGCGCAACGATGTGCATTATGTACTCTAGTAGTGTAACCAGAACCGTTTTGAGAAATAAGTTCGCAACGATCCGTTTCAGTTCGCTTCGATTTTGTAGTATATAAGGGGAAATAGACCGAATTAAATCTTCAATAAATTCCAAGGGTTGACTGTAGATTACAGCCATGATAACTATGGACGGGACTCAAATACAATAGACGCACAACAGAAAGACTTTTACCTTGTCAAGTTCGGCTTGGAGCTGTGTTTCGCAATCAGATCGTGTTGTTCCTTGATCCCTCATAGATTGTTTCAGCTGAAGTAAATGAAAGATGACAGTGTTTTAACCGAATATTTCACTCATACTTGTTTGGAGGTACACAACCAAGAAATCAAGCAAGTATACGTCATACATGCATTTAAAAATAATATTACTTAACCTTTAATATATAACTGGCTTAATTAATATACATATTTAATAACTCATAATTAATAATCACTGCATCATATTACGTAACCAATTAACACCACAAACTGACAATACCCTTCTTCTGGCCATGGTACAGTAAATAAACAAATTTGGAACCTTAATGTATTCATTATTAGGTGCCAAGGAATTGGCAATTAAATATTTCATTGTTAATTAGCATGAGATCTGAAAATTCTGATGTTCATAAAATGTATATTCCTGAAATTCATCAAAACGGACGTTTCAGGTCACTTTCAATACATGTGAGGTTTGTGTAAAAAGTATTGATACCTACATCATTAACTTTGGACTTGAGCGCTTCAATCTTAGACATAGCATCGTAGTGTGCGGCCGTCTCCTCGGCTAGATTGTGTTCATAACGCGATATTTTATCACTCAGTTGCTGATTCTCTTCTTCCAATTGGCTAATTACTTCCTTATGCTCCTCCAACTCTTGCCTGGCAATTGAAAGAAGCAATATTGTTGATAGTTATTTAAAGTGACACTTCTCACTGTTGTAGGCTAGATTATCGAGTAACGGAATTTCTACTTCCTATTCTAGTATTTGATTCCCCTTCCCCTACCTAACTAACTGCTGTGAATATCAAAACTCTAACATTCATATTATATCAGATATTTGGTAAAATAGTGAGCAAAATCGTTTTTGCACTCCATACAGAGATGCAGAGTGGCAGTTGGGTTCAGGCATCTGGAGTTACATAATGCCAGGCTCGACCAAAGGTCGTTCATAGACTCCTAGGTTAAAGCTAGTTACATCCCTGGTCATTTAGAGACTTGACAGCTACTATTCGGTGATTTGAAATCTGGTCTATTCATGACACTTATTCAATGATTATTTAATGAGGAAACAATGTTGGTGCTCTATACTTTAGATATTGTCATACATATCCTATATGGTTACACTGAATAAGTTTCATGTGATTCTGTGACTACTCGTTTTAACTATCTTAGCCACTTTAACAGCATAAATAATAACATATGAAGTATCATTTGTTTGAGTTAAATTATATATGCACAATAGAGTTAGCGCCTGGCAGAATAGCATGGTGAACCATGTGAGCACTGGTTTTGACAAATAGTTATGCCCTGCTGTATAAATATGCTGAATACAAAAAAACCCACAAAAACTGAGAGGCGAGCTCTCTGCACTGCATATACATTCCGGAGTTATATGAGAATATGGACAAAAAATTACTCATATCGCCACATGGAAAAACCCAATCTCCAAGATACTTTCATTTGTTATTTCAATCATTCATTCATATATCAACTAAAGACAGACTCACTTATTGGTTTGTTCCCTAAGCTGTTGGGCAACTTCTGACTGTTTTCTGATGTCATCCAGGAGGTTCATAGCCTTGTCTTCAGTTTGTTGTCTGTCTTGCTTCTCCATCTCCAACAACCGAGTAAGACTCTGAAGAAGGCACAAAATAGAAATAGAATAACCTTGATAGCACATAACCAGGGATGAAAGTGGGGCCATGGCAAAAATTCTAAATATAAGTTATTTTGATATTAATCTTTGAAAAATTTCGTCGAAATTTGGTAAATCCAATTTTGTTGATAAAAATTTGAGGTAAAAAATGATGAAATTTTGGTGAAATTCGACAATTTTCATGTTTCAAAACTACTGATTTTAGCAGAAATACGGAAGACTTTCATCCTTGCAGTTCTTATAGAAATTCGGGGAAAATAAGCAACGGATGATACACGAACACTTTATATTAGATGACAGCCATGATTAGGGACGTAAGGGCGAATTGATTAATCTGCTTAATTAACTGACTAAAAATTATAATGTTCAGTACCTTCACTTCTGTCATGTAATGAGCTTTGTCCAACTCTAAGGTCCTTCTTTCAGCTTCAAGTTTCTCTATTCTTGAGTCGCGGTCGCCAAGCTGGTTCCTAAGTCGATTGAGTTCAGAGCTAGCGGCAAGATGTTTATTTTCCATCTCCTTGAATTTTTCGCGCACCTCCGTCAGCTCTCGACATTTTTGGTTCAAGCGGCGCTCAATACTAGCTTTAGCGGCAGGGGAAGACACCTCAGTGCTCAAAGATGGTCTGGTAAAAGATGAGGGTGAAGGTGGAGGTTATGTATTGTATTAATCTTTATTTCCAGTCTTAAACTGGTGACATAGCTTTTTATTAACTATTAGTAGGAAAAGGAGGTAGTCTCTGCTGTAGCAGTTCTTCCGACTACTCCTTTGCTACGAACGTATTTATAACAGGATAAACTTATTCAAGTCTTACCTAGTAAAGCAACTCATCAAGTTATAACAAAATTAACACGCTTCTTTTCATATCATTCTGTCGACTATTGACCTTTGGTTCTAGCATTACATGCCGTGTGTTGTTGATTGGTACTCTACTATACCATGTAAGTTGTTAAGAAAGTATTGATATTCATAAGCCAAGTATTTTAATACAATAAAGTGAGATAAATAAAAACACATGCATTGGTGTGGGAGCCGGAATAAAGAGCGAAGTAAAATATATTTTCTTCAGATGGACTGAAAGGAAAGAGCACATTATGATGAAAGTATAATGATGCCGAGTATGGATTTATAACATCGAGGACAACACAAGAAACATATCTCACCTCTCGTTTGAAAAAAGCTTCTTGGTAAAAGTGAAACCAACAAATGGCAGGTCTTTGCCAGTAAAACCGGTGCTCTTTTTAGAAAAGGCATCAGAGTAGGGTCCACGTTTCACCTTTTCAAACTCATCAAAGTTTGAAGTATCATCGTTACTGGTAACAGTTGGGATGAATGGTGGAGTGACTGGAACAATGAAGTAATTATAAGTGTCATACTTATTGTAACAATGGATGTAGAAATTGTTGCTGGGTAGACTAAGTTTTCCTACTTATGATTGTCATTGGTTGTATGATTATTCATATTGTAATTATTAGTTCATTCAAGAGTTCAATTTCTTAATTTGCGCACGTATACATTTCATATACTACTTATTACTTGTAACATACAAAAAGCAAGACTCATTCATGCACTTATGTTTCAGTTAGTACTTACTTACAATCACTTTTACTGTTAACAAGAGTCAATTTTCTTACCTTGTCTGATATTGTCAAAGTCGATATCAGCAAAGAACCTATGAACGCAGATTCGTTCATATTTTAACCGGGAGGCGGCGTCCGTCAGAAGCTTTGTCATGAGATCAATAGCATCAGGGGAGGCATCGCCGTCTTGTGGGAACTTGAGACATTTCTTGAAACAGAAAAGAACACTTTTGTAATAGGAACAGGGATGACAAGAATAAAATAATACTGCGTTGAAATTCCAATATAAGTTATAGAAATAAAGCCTATGGTGATTCTGATTTAAGTTTGGGAATCGGAATTTATAAATTCGATATGAGATGTACCATAATTATATACAATCACAACTAAATTATACAAACCTTTAGCAAAAGAATGCATAGCAATGTATCGACGTAAACATTTAAAAAAAAACTTAAAAGGAATAAAAGCATTGTTAAACGAAACTCAAAAGACCTACCTTATGGTTCATAATGTTGGCATATGTCACCACCATTGAACCTTTCTCATCAGTAAATGGAGTTTTTCCATACAACATTTCATAGGCACACACACCAAGTGACCACCAGTCACATTCAGCACCGAACCTGCCAGTAGTTTGGTTACTGTTCATCTTTAGCAAGACTTCTGGACTTATGTAATCGGGCGTTCCCACTGGCATGTTGGACACCGACTGCAAGAAAAAAGATCTCCGTACTTAGATATCCCTAAATGTTTAAGAGAGGGATACAAGAGACCAACCAAGTCTACAGACAAGAGGGAAATCTTTGAGAGAGGAGAATAGATATCTAATCTCGCCGTTTAAAAACAAAAGAAAGGAATACAACTGAATGAAATTTCTTTTGCAAGTTATTCTACCGTCCAAAATTACTATCTTGTCTTGTATATATATCGTAATCAAAATTCCAGCTCAATTGAGAAAATCAGCATATGTCAAAATATTGAGCTAAATAAAATAATGATAAATATAAGCATTATGTAAAACCAAAGCAAACGTTGAATTGAAATGTTATAAATCCAGGAAACGCTGCTACAATGCCCGTAGGTAATATGATTAGCCCCCAATTCAACATAAAATAAGTATTAGAACTGAAGCATGTTATCTTTAGCTCAAAGCTTTGAGGACATAGTTATTGAATTGTAGTTCAGATTGATAAGATATATTAATAGCTGGCACAGTATTTTAACTGACTTTACTTACACCCAACTGAACGTCACCCTGAGAAAAATACCAATCTTATGGTAAGTATTCATTAAACTTTATGTACGGTATATTTAATGCAAACAATTTCAATGAACATAAATTGATAGAAAATATTCAACAATGAACGCGAAAGAAAATTGTTTTGGTAAAAAACAAAAAAAAGGAGAACATTTAAAAGAAAATATTCAACAATGTATGTGTACAAAAGAAAAATGGAATTTAAAACACAAACATTAAAAACGAGCAAGTGTGAAACGATTAAGTTCATATTAAATACATGTACGAGGTGGCACAAACCAATGTTGAGCGATCAACCTGGGTTAAAAGAGAAGGGATAGAGCAAATGGGGAATTACAATTTGTTTGTTTCTTTTACGTTTTATCCAAATCGTAGTGGTAACATTTTCAATAAAGTTGACCAAGGCAAGATTGGTCGAACTTACCGCTGTTGAAGTAGCAAGTTTGCACGCAGATCCAAAATCGGCAAGTTTGATATGCCCTGTTCTGTCTATAAGGATGTTCTCTGGTTTAACGTCCCTGAAAACAAATAAAAAAAATTATAGTAAATCTTCATTTTGTCTTTTGAACCCAATGCTTGATAATAAAATGATGGGTAGAAAGGAGACTGGTAATTAGATCTTGGGTAGAAAGATCTAAATTCATCCTAAGGGACGAATGGTCAAGTTTTCAGTGAACAGTCTAGGTACAAACCCTCAGATCAGATAAGAATGTTATGTCAGTGATTAGACGCCTACTTAGCTAATCGGTTTCCTGGCCTAGGACTAGGCGTTCTAATGGGAATATAATGAAATTTTGGGGTCTTGATATAATTATAATGGCACTATGCGGTTTGAGGCCAGAGGCGTTTCCTCCGTTTGAAGGGACCCTCTCAACTTTGGGCCTAGACTGAACAAAATTGAACTACATATGCCAATCATATGACTTAACATGACTATCCATTACAAATCCCCTTGAAATGTGAATGCATTTCTACCTGTGCACATAGCCCATTGTGTGAAGAGAATGAAGTGCGAGCACCATTTCTGCCACATAGAAACGCACCATCTTCTCTTCAAATACATCGTCGAACCTAGAATGAATAAGCAATTGCTTAAAACATAGATTGCCAAGAGATTCATTAGTTAGTGAATTTAAATAAACTTACCAGAGCTGCCAACCAAATTAGAGAAATACCAGGAAAGTAAACAAAAGTATTCGTATAAAGGTCAGTCTATATTAACCTGGCTAAGAGTGAGAGGAGGTCTCCACCAGGATGAAACTCCATGACGAGATAGAGGTTCTGTGTATCCTGGAAGGCATATTGAAGCTGAGTGAGCCAGCAGGACGACGACTTGGCCATGATGTCTCGCTCCTCCTCATAAAAGGCAACCTGTGATAGACAAATAATAATAATTGTTATATTACTATATTATTGATAGCAGTAGAAAATGAACATAATGGATTCTTTATTTTCCAAAACTATAACGAACGAATATTAGGCAGTGAATATTGATTTTGAATATTTAGTTAATATAATCGAAATTTGGAAACTGGATGGAACCAATTGTTGATATTCTTACATTTTGCTGAGCAAGTGTATCAGCTTTCCGCAAGACTTTCAAGGCATATACATCGCCACTGTTCTTCTCTCTGACAACTTGAACTTCTCCAAAGTGTCCTCTTCCAATGGTGTTCTTGATGTTGAAATCATTTATGCTGATCCTAAGAGAACGGAGCTCTTTGACAGTTTTGCTATCTGTTAATTGAGAGAAAAAACAAAGCACCCTTATTAATTCGTTTTTTTCCCTTTCTATTATAGGTCAGGATGACTTGGATATGTGATTTAAACGAAACAGGCAATTTAAAAGAGAAAACGTACTACCGGTACAGCAATTGTGAAGAAACAATACACAATAGTGTAAATATTCATCAAGTATGTTTTTAAGATCTACCGTATTCTCCTGAGGAAAATAAAATCGTTACCCTACCATAAACTTATGGTTAAATATTATAATCATATAAGGTACATATTATTACTATGGAATACTTATAAGTTATTGAAGTATTCGTGTGGCATTTTGATTTTTTAAAAAAACAACCAATTGATGTGGATGGAAAAAATGATTACATGGTTATGGCTTATGCCTCTAGTGCCATGAGTAAAGAGTAACTTAGTCAGTAGTAATAAAAACTCAATGAACTACTCACATTTGTTGACAAAGCTTGAGATGTACTGGTTTCTAAGGAACTGAGTGTTGTTACATTCGTCAAAAAGTGCCAGCAGAGCATCCAGAAGACTTTCGCGACTAGCCTGAGACTGGATGACAGACTGGCTGTTCCTGCCCATGAACAGCTGGTTCAGGCGAGAGATGCGAGTCGCTATGGACTGCACCTCCCCCTCGTCACTTTCACTCATGTTGATCTGAAATAGAAATTATAAGATGTGGTACTATAATTTAAAACGACAAAGTCTAAGAATATCAATGTAACAGTATTACTTCCTAATTCAGGTCCCGGCGCGGGAACTAGTTTATCTAAAACATTCCAGGTGAAAATGGAAAATAAAGTAGTGAATCAGATAAATGTAAGCACAAACTTTAAGGACAATGTCACTGAATGTGGGGATATTGGTGAACATAATTTTATATAAAGTTCAATAGAATAGCGCATATTTTGGTCGAGTGGTGGGGATGTGGGCCCAATGGCCATCTATCTCCATAGCCTAGGCAGGGGCTTCACGAGAAATCGTTGTTTTGGTTGTTATTTGTAAGAGGTAGCATTAATTAAATGTGGGCTCACTCGGTTGCCTTTGGGCGGATCCTTATGATCTTATTTTTTGTTCTGTTTGTAAACCGGATGCCATGCATGTCAGACGTTCACGGATATCATAACTGGCATTTAAGGACACAATTAAATATAATGATAAGTTTACAATTATTTGAATTTGTTATTTCGTTGAGACAGTGCTAAACCTATACAAAAACAGAGGGACCCAGCAATGAACATAGAAGCCCCCATAATTGTAAATTCAAACTTTATAGTCTGCGTAATTATACTAGTATCTATACTAAATTAAATTATAGTAAAACATTATCAAACAATATTTTAAATGTCTTGAGATATTCTCAAAACAGAGTCATTGATGAAGGGATCAACTGTAACAGTATTTCCTTGAAGTGTGTGCACTTTCTGTAGTATCCCACTTAATATGTGGACATCCCTGCCAGCTGTTGACAACACTCAACAGCCTTGTATAGAATTAGAGCCCAGACTCAGTGTAGACTGGTTGTGCCAGTTGCAATGCCAATGGTGTTAATACTGTTATTGTTTTTGTACTGACGTCATATTCGCTAATTTGTATAATAAAAAGAGACTCGTCTTCGCAGAATTCTGCATCCCTACATGTTTTAAGAAATGAAATGTAGTTTCCTGAGAGATAAATACGGTTACCGGATGGCAACGTTTGAGGGGGAAACTTGAAAAAATGATACCATCGGCGACGATGGATGTGGCGATCGAGATTCGAGTGTCATCAGAACGGTGTATATTTAACTGTTAGTAAGCCAACCGTTGATTAAAATCTATAGAAAAGCGATACACATTTAGAATCAGTAGTTTAACATAAACCTATATGCAACTCACCAGAGATCAGGAGTGAACACGAAGAGGAAATTACTTAAATCTTAGAAATCATATCCTTCATGTGGGTCCACCGTTGATCGTATCCCTTTTCTTAGGTTCAAACTTTCCGCTCTGACCTCTCAGGTACGGACGATCTGATTGGATACAGAATACTGTCTTCGAGATGCTGATTGGTCGACTAAAGAGGTCATGGGTCACCGACATTACAGGGATTTGGAGCGAATGTGTATTCCGACGAGTGTAATGAGAGAAGTAATAAGAGTTAAACATTAAAGATATAGATTTTTCGCATGTGGTTTATAATGATTTGAAATCATATGAGGTAGTTAATTGAGTGTATCACATTTGTCACGCTCGCCGTATCATTTTTAGGACCAGTTTCGAACGAGCGCAGTGGCCACTTACGGGCCCCTCTGGTTTGTTTTCCCAGCCAAGCGCACCTGCTTTGAGAGCTGTCAAAGCGGGCGAGGATGAACAACCTATCCTCCTAAAGGCTCCCTTTCCCTGGGATTTACGCTCGTCCATGGAAAAGTACAACTCCCAAGAATATCGAGATCGGGAAGTTTAATGACGATACCTTCGCCTTTTTAGTTTTTTATTTTAGTTAGTTTCTTTTATTCGGGTCTATTTGGCATAAAATGTGTGCATGTCGCCTCGAAGCCTCTCCAAGCCATTCGACGCCACAGGCGGCAGACCCTCTTCAAGATCTTGAAGATTATTATAGTCCATATCTCTCGGACATGGATCTGAGAAGTGACGTCAATTCTAGTGATCCAGAGGATGTGTTTTGTCAGTTAGCGCAAAAAGAAAGAGATCTCATCTTAGCCGCAGAACTTGGTAAAGCTCTGTTGGAGAAGAACGAGGAGTTGTCAAAAAAGCACGAGAACTACGTGGAAGAAAACAACCAAAAGCTGGAGGTAGGTACAAGCGAGAAATCAATCATGAATGGAAGTAACTCTTATAAGTGCGAAAACCTTAGAGACAAAATATCTCTTTTTACTCTTCAAATGAATCTCGACTGTTGGTTTACCTATCAATAATTTAACTGTCTCCCATCGTAAAATAATTATTTTGTCCTGCTTTAATTGTGGGGGCGTGGTGCACTATGACTATGAATTGATGTCCTAGTGTGGACAAGTATATCGTGTAATATTTACTAGGCGAATATGTCTAAAATTTATCTTCAAGAAAATTTGTCGAAAATTTCTCGCATTCTTTTTACATCATACAATCAATTAATCAATGGTGTTGATTTACGGCCTGGGACATAACATTTCCATTTGGCCATATTGCACAATATATGAGTTTTACAGGAAAACTGAGAGGACCTAGGTGATTTAACACAATTTCCATTAATACAATTTTCTGCAAACAAAAATATAGCTAAAAATAAGAAAAGGTTGAAAATATCTTTGAAATAACTTTAAATGTCATCCCAGCTACAGGAAGATACAGGACGTATAGATAATTCCATGGTGTATAGTCGACCCCTGACTATACGCAAAGACATGAGGGCACACATACATTCTGATTATCATTCTGAATTTACAAAACATATACTAAGCTAGAGTGCATGCACGTGTTAGTGTCAAATTTATTAATTTGATTTGCGCGGAAGTTAGAATAAGGGCACAATTGTAGGCAATGCGTTCTCGTCACAGTGAGAGCAAATAGTAGCTATAGCCTACTCGCGATTGCTCAACCCGGCGACCCCGACATTTAATTACCAAGCCTCTCCATCAGTCTGGACATCTGTTCCCTCTTGACACAGTCCATTGAACAAAGCGCGTTAAATGCTTCTATTTGGTTCCCCTTGCAGCCCCACTCAAGGTTATTTGTATAATGATGTTCTTCTATGTTTTTGTAACATGTGGGCCTAGTTCTTCTATGTTTTTGTAACACGTGGGTGTAATCTCCCCCCAGTTTCGTTACAGCAACTGTCTAGTTTTCATGATAGAAAATTCAGATTGTTTATCAGATCCTTATTAAGGTTTCTTAATCATTCTCGTTGATCCTGAAAATTAACGATTCATTCAGAATAACACCCATGGACGAACAATGGTCCTAATTGTGCCATTAATCCCTTTGTTTTCAACGAGTGTTGATTGGAGACGCAATAATCACTTGCTTTGAAATTCGTTATTCGTATGAACAGGACAAACATGTAACAAAATTAATCATGCTCATAATTAACCCAACATTTATGATACTAGTCTATCGCCTTTGTAAAGGATCTCCTGTCATCGACACACTGTATAATGGGACAGTTGACGGTTAATTACCCTCTATTGATATTCCTAAGTATTTCCTAGGCAGGTTGAACGACCATAAAGTGCTACTCCCGCGATGTGCAGGTTTTTATAACTAGGTGCACCAGTTGCAGACCATAAGCATTAGTCCCAGCGGAGTTAAAGCGCTAGTAGTGTAGTAAAATGGGACTTTATTCCGGGCATCTCACATGAAAGCCCGGCCTACATCGCATGCTGGCTATGGTCACAGTAATGAATCGGCCTCTTGAACTAAAAGCACTGATACCATAAGTCACGTGAGATAGAAATATTGAGAAATACATTTGAGAACAAATGTTCTTGTTTGGAAAATGTTATTTTTTTCTCCACTAGAAGCATACGTACATAAAGTGTACCTATAAGGTAAAATTGATTCTTTAGGAGATGGTAATTGTACACAATTATTACTTGTTAGTGCCACGTCACGCTTCGAATATTCCACGTTCCTCATGATAATCATAGAAAAGGCTAAGGAAATAAAGGGTATCATTTCATAACCATTGTGGAATGAATATTGCCGTAGTTGAAATGAATGAATTAAAATCGAAAGTTATTTGAATTGTTTAATTACCCGTTTTTATCTCGATTCATTCAGGACTTTATATCAAAACCCTCCATAGAGATGTTATATCATTAAAATGACTAACCAAATGGCGTTACCCCGAACCCACGCATTGGGATTGAATCCCTGTATATCACGAAGGATGAGGTGTTTACTATTATATAAATGGATATATGCGTATAACGCTTCCGATTTTGCGGGAACAATCGTGCCCAGTAAACAATGATATGGAGTAGGTGTAGGTGCACGCAACCATGCGTCGGTGGCTTATGAAATTATTGTGTTTACACGTGGCCAGAGATCCCCCAATGAACAATGTTTTGGGCTGGTATGACTCAGATAAAACATAGACTACCTTGCCACCATTGTGCCCGTTGTTGCGTGACTGGTAGGAAGAGCCACATGTGGTGGTAGGCTACCGCAAAGATAATCACAATGGTAAAATGGAACAAAGAGAATATGGACAATGCATACAATCCAGGGTTTATTGTAAAACCATATCAAATGAATATATATATATATATCCAGTGAATGCATGAATAACAAATACTTCGGGTTGGTATTTGTATACATATTCAAATTTGCCTTTTGATTTGCATTAATTGAATTCGCGATTGGTTTGAATATGGAAGAGAAATTGCTTCATTGTTCGTCGCAGTGCATTCAAAGGAGAAAAATCGACTCATATTGACCAGTTATTCATGATCAACTGTATTGCTCTTATTTTCAATATATAGACTGGTACATAAAATACTCTCTCGATGAGACGTTTACAAAATAAACACACATGTCTCCTATCACCACCATGTAGAATCGATAAGATAAATAGCCTTATTAGACAAGGGTCAGTCTAACATTTGTGTGTCTTATGTGTCTGACTCACACCTCGTTATATCGTTGATACTAAACTCTACGACATAACAGTATTTTGCCATACATAGCAAACATTAGCACCAACGCTCCTAATTAATTATTCATAGCATATGGAGCCAATGTGGCATAATATATATTCCAGAATAGGGACCGAATATAATAACCTATTTTCTATATGGAAATATAGCGGAAACTTTGGAATATACTTATGGATGTACTCGTTAACCTTTTAGACCGAGGTGTCATATTTTATTGGCTTAACTATTTTTTTGCAATAGAATACTAATTAATTAAATAACTTCTTATTTAATATTGCATTGGAATATTCAGTTGGTTAAATTCATTCAGTTTTAATCTCTGGTGTTATAGTGCGCATGTGTAATCTTTAATTAGTGAATAATAGGAAAAGACTATTGTTTCTACACTAATTTTGCTCAGCGAAGTAATTTACTTAGTGAGAGTTGTTCACATATCAATTGTTTAGAATTAAAACAATTGGAGATCAATATAGCATTATTTGTGTGTATACAAGCCTGTGGTATTTGACGATTGCATGAAGCATAATTTTGTTATTTAATATTTGGCAACGTATAAAACAACTGTCGACAGTTATGATTATGTTTATTTGTTTGTTTTTATTTTCCATAAGTTCTCGTTGATAACAATGATCATTTCAGCTTAAGTAGAGAATTAATACATACAGAATAATAGCTAAACACCCAATATTATTACATAATATTCTAAGCGCCTACCCGAAGTATTACCGCAAAGATAATCACATTTCGTATTGTTCTATACGTCATACAGTTTACATACAAATAAATGTATTTTTGTATCGATAAATTATGTGACCAGAATAAAAATAACCAAAAACAGACACCCCACTTTTTTTAGTTTGTAGGCCAAAATCGCTTTTCAATATGTGGTTGCAAATTCAAGATTTCTAAATAAGTTTTTTTTTTAAAAAAACGCGAGTTACGACATCGCCTCCTTTCCCACATAATATATATTATAGTCAACATAGCTACGTATTTTTATAATTCACTAAAATATTATGAAATCTAATGTATTTCAATAATAAAAACGCATCGTATATGGGATGCGAATTCACTAAAATATTATGAAATCTAATGTATTTCAATAATGAAAACGCGTCGTATATGGGATGTGGGAGCCTGTGCGTCTTATGTACTTAATCATAAGACGTATGAAACCTATAAAGACCCTGAATATTGAGTGTTTTCACACTTAGCCATAACATGCCCATCCTTGCATTGTTTGCTCTGATATCAAGGTTGATATTTGTTCAGATCTATCTGTTAACATAGATGACACGGTCAGCAAATGTTTGAACCACACACGATTCTAAAGCATATCAAGAAAGGGTGCCGTTTTGCATTATATATACCTACTTTAAACAAACAAAACCCAAAATGAAAGGGCCGATACCCCAACATTCACCCACAACACTTTCTTTTCATATTTTCCAGTATGATTACTTAATTACTCTTAATATTAAGTCTTACTTGGAGGCAATAGTATAGCAGTATTTTTCTCTGTGCGGTGATATTATGTGACTCGATATCACCCACACAACGAAAGTTAGTATCATTCAGCAGTGTAGCATTTAGCAAATAGTACTATCATCATATGACGGCCTCTAAGGGCGAGTGTTAGTGGAAACACAACACCATATTCTATATTAGACGACACTGTACAAATATTGTACTGGTTTGTGATGAAAGGCTAGCTGGTCTATGGATGTGAAAATTAGCGAATATCTGACGAAACATTGTGCTTTGGTCCGGTCTCACATGTTTTCTTCTTATGCTATGGTTTTGAGAGTATTTGGGGATACAGATACAGAGGTAGAGTGTGCATTTTTAGGGTTTAAGTGATATTTGGAAAAAGGGTTTTGAAAAACGAAAAAATTTAATGGAAAATAACGTTGAGTGGGTGAAGGGAAAATTAAGGATAAATGAGTGGACTATTTCAACCATAAATAATCGATGTAGAAAAGTCAAAATCGGTGTATAATATGCTGCTGTAGATGTTATCTATAAGCAAACGAGACAGATAATAGATATAGAAGTAGGGGTATTTTGATAGCGGACATTACGCAAAGGAATTACACTTTTCATTCAAAGAGCTCTAAAACTGAACGACTGGGAGAAAAGTGTAATAATTGGTATTGGCAGAAAGCTGAAAATGTGCCCTTTCGAATTAAATTGGTTTCTAAATATAAGAACTTTTGCAAAATTTCAATCATGGCACCCTCATTGTACATGCCCAGGAAATCTGACCCATATATGTCTGCCCAACTAGGGCACACTCTGAAAGTTGTGGTTATCGTATTTTCTCCAATTTACCAGGTCAGCTGTGAAATATCAAAGGGAATTTCGCCTTTTGTTTGTCGTGCAAGACTTAACCACTTAAGCAGGCACGAGACCCTCCTTTCGTATAGTTTGATTGTAAACAGTCGGGACATATATTTTTTTTCATGTATCACTTTCCCGTTTGATATCATTTATGTCACATTCATGATTACGGTATGTTAGTTTTTATAGTGATAATTATTTGCAGCACCGACATGATTTTAAATAACATCTCAGACACAGATTAAATGTTTCATTTTATTTTTGGGCACCCTAACACATAATTTCTACACCTGTGTACGCACCCATTGACGTACATATATCATTAAAATTCAACATCTTTTCCATTTTTTGTCATATTCAAAGGCAGTGGATGAACAACTGCGACACACACTTATATATCCAGTTACATGTACATGTTAGAATTTCCTAGCTCCTTCACTTGGGCTCAAAGACATTCTACAGATCAAACAGATAGGCTGGATCAAACAATTGTATGGATGCCAATTCATTCGATATACAAAGTCATTCTCTTTATGGGTATTGGTAGATATCTCGTTTCACTGATATTACAGAGCCCTAGGCAAACGGCACCACATGTGAGAAGTTATAACGTAATTAATGGGTCGAACAAGGAAATATTGAGATCCTGATCGACCCGAACGCAGTGACTCGTGGTGCCGAGGTGAGCAGGTGCTCTCCTTGGCTGGTAGGCAGGTGTGACGATGACCTATTTTTAGAATAGAGGAAGCATTGTTAATTCTAGGAGATTCCCCCTGGGAGCTCACATGTCACGCTGATGTGAGTGTTTGGAAGTCATGTAAAATCATGTCAAACCTATAAACCCAAGGATCCTCCAAGATATATAGAAGTGGTATAGACATGTTAGCTGACTGAGAGACATGTAGACTCAACAGAAGGATGGCGTACCTTGTTTTGTTAATGTATTACTCTGTTTATGTTTACACGGTCGCTTAGAGGTACACTGTACTAGTTTAAATGCCCCTCCAATGGAGATCCATTGCACTGCGGACACCATATTCTAGTAGATTATAGATTATGGCTAAATAAAGGTAAATATTAATCCTTCTGAATGTAGATTTTATCATCCAAATCTTATTGCTGACACATCATTTTTCCGAAGCTATGAATTATAACCCATTTATAGATCAATCACTGAATATTGAAACAATGGTGTGTAGCCTTGCCAGAGAGAATGCTTAGTTCCAGGGTTGCAGGCGTAGTGACATCCATAGTTTTATTAATCGCCCGAGCCTTCCAACGTGCTGAAGCCAGCCGCTATGGCCATAAATCCAGGCTAGCTTATTCCATGGATCACTTGCCAACGCAAAACAAATAAAGTCCGTCATGTCCCATTATAGGGTGGCGAAAGCCGTAGCAAATGTGGCTTTAGGTGAGACATGAAAGAAACAGGATTCACTTTAGTTTTGGTCACACTAGTGTCAATCCATTATTGGGGTGGGTTTGTGCAAATTTATTTATGTTAGCGGGATTAGCGAGACAGATTCGTGCAGCTAAATATTAGATCTCTTGCCAGTGAGGCATACAAGAAAATCTCTCATATACAATGCGATTAAATCTTTGATAATTTTTTTCCCTTTTTTTACCACCCGAACCCGCTATGCATATGATACTTAATTCACACAGAACATTATGAAGTTGAAATAGTATATCATATGAGCTTGAGTTAAAATCTCCAATTTTGAATAGGGGACGAGTTTTTGGATCAAATCACTTGTCTTATTTGACCTACTTCCCATGGTCGAGAAAAATAAAATGCAAAAACAGCGCTATATGTATGTATATTGTAGGTGGCTATGAATAGTTGATAAAAGGGGAAACCTTGTGGAGCCGTCTCCAAAACTGTAGGAGGCAGATCGATATAATCAATGGATACCCACGCAAAGTTGCCTGCATATCTTTATTCCTGGTTGGCGTTTCAACAACACCTAGTTGACCACATTTACTATATCTATGCCAGCGTTTTCTAGGTCTGTTCCTTCCTGGAACTGTGCTAGTCCCACTTTCCTCTGCATGATTGGCAAAATATCAAAGCCATTTATTCTCTGTATGTGGTCTCAGTATCTATAGTGCAAACCGTTGGCCAGTTTTTAATTAAAACCTTTGGGCATACTTGACATTTTGATAATCTCTTGAGGTATAATCATACTTTTATTAACTCACTATTTTGATGAGGTTATTGTTGACTCGTCGGTTCTCCAATTAAATAATGTCAGTGTATTCGATATGATATCATCGGTCCGAAGCGTTTGTTCCTCTGTAGTATCATGCCTTTGAGTCACCTCTATAGCTACGTAGCTATTTCAATCCAAAGGAAGGCGTTGCTTCGGTCCATTTAGATACGTATGAATAAAGGTACAACTATAAGAATTCACGAAGAAATTGAAATCCCAATATCTCAGCCTAATTGGCACCGATGTCGTTCTCAGTGAAGAGACTCTCTCAACGTGTTTTAGAGTAAGGAAATAAAGATAATCATAACTATTAAATTTGATAGTGAAAATATTTATAATATACCAAAGGCACAGTGGTTTTATACCAAGCATGCATACTGTGAAGTTAAATATACATAATTCGAACTTCAAAAGATAATGAGTATTAAAACCGTGGTATGTTAGTAGTTAAATGACATACTGAGATCCCCATATATCTGCCACGTTATTCGTACCAGTTTATCCTAACACATATATCCAGAATACAGAAGAAGATACTAATTGATAACACCTAGCACACACATCGTATTTTGAAGAGCTACATGGGCGAACCTATTACCCACGCTGCATTAAACTGCCATTATATAATAGGATAAAGAAATATCTATATTTTCGGTCATTATCCTACTAATGTCAACCACTGTCCCGACAGCTCTCAGCACAATCATAGGCACCGACGATTATGCAGTGATCTCCAGAGCCAGGAGGTCGGGAGGGATATACCATTGATATCCAATCAATAAATCGAATACGTGGTTAATAATAGATACACACATAGACATCTATATGCAATGTTATCGAAGTAGTAGCGGGACTTTTTTTTATTGGTCTGTTGTAATCATACAATGTATGTTCCATTTACCGAGCGTGTCTACCAATGTGTATTATACTAGTCAATGTAATTTGTTGAATGGCAACAACTGGCTTTAATGGACCCCTAACGTTGCTATTCATTTATATTGCTTTATTTGTGACACATTCCCATATTGCCCGACCCCATTTTTCAATTCCTTTTTGGTCTTTTATCAGGCTTTTTGACTTCTGTCCCAATAGAAATTCATATCCACCGTGAATGTTGCCATTATTCAGAATCAGAGTTTTTTTGTTCCTCTATAATAGATTTAGCCTAACAGGATACATTAACCTTGTTCTTTTGATGTTAAGCTGGCTTTAGTCGTTTTGGTTACATAATCTGCATTACGCCTCTCTTGGGTGATCTCAACACTCACATCTAGGTTAACTAGTGGAATCATCGTGCTACTGTATAACCTACATATTAATTCTCATGTGGGTCGAGACCTTATTAACCTTCCTATTTCTTGACCTCCAAACCCTTACATCCTTCCAAGTCAATATTGGCCGTAGAATAGTACCAGCTATTAACCCCTTTATTAATCGTGTCTCGGATGGAGCGGTCAGTGAGGTTGTCATTGATCTATGGGTGGGCGATGACGCAGCTCATGCTATCCCTGACTGGGTCAGATCCTCAGAAAATGTACAATTCGCCTTCACCAATCCTCTCAAATAACCCACATTTAAGACAAAAAATGAGCTTTAAAATGCAGTTTAACATAACAGAACTGATACTTTAAATCAATGTGCTACCAACTATACTCAGATATACATGGTATTCATAAGTTTTCAGCCTAATTTAGCAGAAGTTCCCAACTGTGTAGAGCTGCCAATTGTAAATTTTCTGAAAATCTGACCCGACTACCCTGAACACTCGCCAAATGAGTTGCTCTTGGTCAATACACGGAGCTGCTCATGTCGCACTTACAGACGATGTATTTTGTGTTATTTAGTATTTTTCGTCCGTTTTCTTTGGAGTCGACGAACCTCCTTTATTTCCTTGTTAACAGAATAATATCCAAGATACAACAACATACATGCATGTATTCTGTTTCAACAGTATATCAACTCGAATTTGTGTTTCTTTTTGAGAGAGATTTTATATGAAGGAAAAAGATAGAGTAAATAGTAGAAGATGCATGAAAAAAGTGTGTTTATAAATACTTTCGCACAGTAGACAAAGGTGGAGCACTTCTTAAATAAGTGGAACTAGGATTTATTTTGTATTTGTATACAGTAAAGCTTCCAAAGATGACAGTTGAATTACAAACAATCATGCACAGTGTACCAAGAGAGTTATAATCATTTGAGGTCGTTTACATATCGAGATATGGGTTCATGGGTGATAACTCACTATAGAATAACAATGGTCTTCTGCCCACTGCTGTGTCTAATTACACATGGAACCAAAAGATCCTACTCGAGACTAATACAAAATGCTACTTTGACTTCATAAAAATGGATTTTCGAAGTATGGATTGGACATTGGAACAATTAAACAATCCCAGATCTTAAGTCCCGATTTTAAGTTCTTCATAAACATATTATTCTAATTCATCTTCATAAGATAGCCAGGGTGCCCAGTCCACTGATCCCATTTGCTGTGTGCAAATGTACGTCTTTTCAACAAGAAATATTTACAGGAACACAATTCTATATTCAAACAATCTCGTATCAGTAAAATATGGACGAAAGCCATGTTTTAAACTGCACTGAAATAAAGGCTCTAATAGCAATGAAACCAATGACCCGATGCCAATACTGACAAAACCAGACATAAAGGCAGTTAACATTTGCGAATTGGGGGGATGGTGACAGGGATGTCCTTGTCTTGATGGAATTAAGTTACTGCATATCGTACCTACAGATTCTACATGGTTTCGTCTGGCTCCGTATGTCTGAGATGCTTGCCAACTAATCAGAAATCTGTCCTTTATGGCTAGTGTCATCTAGCATGGTCAGCTGTACAGTACACATATCCAATACATTCCCATGCAGGCCAAGGTCTAAGGCTAGTGGTTTATACAAACTCCGGGCATATTTTATTTGCTATAGGTTTAGACAACTGCACCTGATCATAGTCTGGTTGACACTGGAGTGTACTCCACTATAGGTTCAGAGTCTCTCAGGTCAGATAAGAATAACATGGCTGTTATTGGACGCCTACTGCGTTAATGACTGCATGTCCTGGCTCTGGAGTAGGCGTTCCAATGGGATTATAGTGGCAATTGTCGGTTTGGAGCGAGAGGCTTTCCCTCAGTTTGGAGGGACTCTCAACTCTGAACCCAGACTGTACTGGAGAACGATAATGTTCCTCCGTCGATGAATATATTAATATTAATATTAATATTGAATCTGCATTTAAGTGGAGAGATTTTTTTATTTTTCAAACAAAGATTTTATTTCTACTTGGTGTTCAGGTCCTCTATTCGGGATTGTTCACCTGTCCCAAGTGTTTTTTTGTTGTTCGTACAGAAAGATATACCCTAAATATACCGATATGCAAGTATGGATAATTACTGTATGAACGAAGGATTCTGTCTGAGGACACAATTATTCAAGCATACATGATGAAGGAATCCATAATACACAAGTATCTAAGTTTGTACGAATGTATAACCTTTATTTTGCATAATACATTATTATATATAATACATGTATATTGAAACACGCCATAAAATGGAAATCTGCCTCGATTAAACTTGTGTCATATATTTTGAACCTGGAATAATGTCATTAAAAGTGTCACCAGGGCAGCGATACAGAAGAGGGAAATGATAGCATTTAATGATTAGGCTATCGACTGTTTCAAATGACAAGAGATTTATATCTACCAGTACGCCGTACATTCAAGTGCTTCCACTCAGTAATGCTATTAAATGTATAGATTTTCGATGTTACTAGTTTTTAAAAGTGGTTGGTGCTTAAATCTTTGGGTTCGTAAATATTAAATCGGGTCGCCATGTTAAGATTTAAACATGGTGTAGGATGCCGATAGACCTCAAAACACGTGTTAGTCATTATAGTTATGGTTTTTTTAAAATAATTATGTTGATAGAAACAGTCCTTCTATTTATAGGATTGACTATCTGGCAAGAACACATCTGGGAATCACGTTTGTGCAAATGGACGAAATATATTGTTCTGTTTCCATTTCTAATCGGTAATAGCATTCATATTCAGTATATGGGCCAAGTCGTCAGAAAATGTACAATCAGCAGCTCTACACATTTAGTCCAATCTGTTAATTTATGCTGAATATAATTACTAAAAATATCTGAGTATATTTGGTATTGCCTTGATTTGGAGCATCTATTCAGTCACGTTGAACTCAATTTTGAACCTCAGCGTCGTTTTAAATTTGGGTTATTTGAGAGGATTCTGAAGACTCATTGTACATTTTCAGGGCGACTCCACACATAGAGTACGCCTTATCGAGGTTGGCAGTTGATGTCATTTTCACTTAATGATATAATATAGAGGAGAGGTATGCAAAGTAAATAAATAAAGTCAATTAGCCCACCTCGTATGAGACAGCCGTGAGCACTTATCTAAGCGGAAGGGATACCAACCAGCTCCCATTTATCAAATCTAGATTAGGCGAGTAGTATATGGCAAAGGGGCTATGAGTCAGGGATTGTGATTATCACCACTCTTTGAGCCTGCTGTAAGTCCCTCCCACCTAGAAACGGATCAAGAGTCATTGACAAAGAACCTTAAGACAAAGGCCATTAAAGGACAATCATGGACTGGGATACTTTGATTAGATCGGGACGGTGGCAATAATGTGTAATAAACGTCCACATTTGCGACTTTCCAGTGGAGACTGATGGTAGTTTAATAGAATTCCAGGGGCATTATTAGTACCCACAGATCTATTACCCTAGAAAGGCTATAAGAAAGTTACCAGGAATTGCCATCGTCTTAAAAGCCATTAAGACACTAGGAATAATCATTAAACCCCGAAAATGCCTAGCAGTGATGTGTGATGCTTGTACTTAAGGCGGTCTATTTCCCTGTATGTAAACCGAAATTACCACTCTTGATCCGATGCTATCAAAAAGATGTGCCTCTACCTTTCATCTAATACAACTTGTGTAACATAAAAGGTAACGAAGTAGATATATATAGTTGAAATGATCTTTCCCTGGCACAGGTTTAACAATATGATATCATAACTTTGATGTTACATAGTAGGTAAATTGGCATGAACATTTTTAACTTAGTAAATTGGTATATATGATATATATATATGATACAAAGAAATATAACACATCTATATATTTTCATGATTGTCAGTGGCAAATATGGTAGCCTTTGACATACATTTAAACCCAGAATATATATATATATATATATATATATATATATATATATATATATATATATATATTGATTTAATGATATCAATGTATCCCAGTAGCAATGGTTTGAATACGCCTATAAAGGGTCACTGACCCACAATCCGCTCACCCATGCGCATTGTGGATATATATCCGCCTCCACAGCAAACAATTCTTTTTCCCCTTGCCCCCTTTGCATACACAATGTGCTCTCCTCCATCACCCATCACCCACCTTAGATAAGACTGATCTCAACCCCACCGCACCAAGGGTACCCGCCAGCCCACCCCAGACACACTTCCTTCCTAGGATAACAGGTTAGTTACAATTTACCGCTGCCCACCGAGAAAGAATCGATTGTCTAGGAGCAGCCAACAAAGGACTCGTGCTGCCTCTCTTGGTGACTAAGCATAACAGCCCCATCTTCTTATGGTAGTTGCTAGGGAAGCGTGGCCACTCAGAAAGGCAAAAGCAATTCTTGACCCTGACCTAGCTCGACCATAAGACCAAAATGACCTTCTGCGTTTGATCATCGGGAAATACCCTAAAGTAAATGAACTGGTTTGTACTTAACTCTTCACAAAGAAGACCATGGCTTTATATGTAAATAGATTCAACCTTTATTATAAGTCGAATAAATAACGATCAATATAGTTGAATTGATGTTTGTATAATGCCTATTGATTGTGCAGTTCCATGCCCACCATAATTAGGAACTGCTTGGCGCATACCCACATATATATAAGCTTTGAAACTCGAGTTTCTTTGGTGTAAGAGGGTTAACGTTGCTTTCTGCCTGATGAACAGGTACGGCTCCCCCATATAAAAGTGCCACATCCGCCTCAGTCCGAGATCAGAGTAATGGAATTAGGAATGTGTGCCGCGGCATTCACTCGTGATGGGCCCTGATTCACTCCTTAAAACAGAAAGCAGATTGAGGTTAGAATTGAGTGGCCTGATTTACATATTGCTCTTTACGCCCTGACCGAAAAACCCAGAAACGTACAAAAGAATGGCAAAGGGTTGCTGGATCAAATAGCAGCACTCTGATTGGCCGAGCTGCTCGCAGTGCTCGCTTCCCATTGGCTGGCACGCAGGAGGCTATCTTTAAAGTTCAGACAATATTGGCATTTGTTGGTGCGTTTATAAGTGCAAGGAATGATCATGATCCACATGCAGACCACATGGATCAGTCTCAGGTTCACATTTGTACAGCGCACTGCTGCAAAACACGATCTCATCGCGTATAAACCCTGAGAGGGACATCACTATCACATCATCACATCTTGTCAGCATCCATGCAGTCTTACCGTCCACTCATGGATATATGCCTACCAAGGATCTTTACATACTGCCAACGTTAGGACGACTTTAATGCCAAGGAAGGCAATTTCTCAACTTTTATATCCAGAGCCCGGATTCATTACCTTGATTTCATGAACCTATAACCCATTTGAGTGCCGCCAAGACGTTGGGATTTAACTCACAGCTCAACCATCTATCTGAGGAGAACAATTAAGATTCGCTAGAGTAACTCGATCTTTTCCTCCAGGATATACCATCTCTGGATTGATGCACTAAGGAAGAATAGAAAGGTTGAGATTCTATCATTGAAATATCCCGATCGCCTTTTGCATAGAGTTTACTAAAAAAGGAAATCATTTATTACATATCTCCTATATTGGATTCTACCCTGGAGACTATCAAGTGAACGACCTAGCTAGGAGACTAAATTGCTTCTCCTTCCGGCGACTGATAAAAATGAAGACACTTTGAAAGTAATAAATTGGAAATCGTGGTGGCTGTCTCTCTTACCCATCGAGTCCAAGGAAGAGACTAGCAAACCATTTAACATCATCCAAAGGGGAAAAAGAGCCTTTGAGAGAAAAAACAAACGAACCTAATAACGTCCACAGATAAGGAGAGCAGCTTTTGTGAGGGAATGTATTTGTGAAGTGTCCCTTATCAGGATATGGTCTGTTTGGTGGTGAGGGACCACGAAATTGGACATTATTTACATGCACGTTTTTTAATGGAAACAATCACCATGCTGCCCACGAAAAAGAGGAAGGTCTCAAGCAATTGTTTTAACACAGAACTGAAGGTAATTATAAGGGCCCCAGACGATCATAGGTGGTTTTGTGTTGGGGTGACTCGGTTCGTTTCTACTTTATAACTGTAGGCCTAAAGGAATGAAAGTTATATGAAATACTTCCACTCATAACATAGTAGGATGTGAATTGTTACTGATTTAAAGGCCATGCTTTTGGTTAATATGTTTGATGCGAATTCCCAAGTATAAATGGCTTGTGCGATTTCGAATCATACACCATTATATACAGCATTACCTATATTCAAGGAATTACATACATACACAATACAAAATCATTCACACTTACATGCCACACTTCAAATAGACCGGTTAGTGCAACTAACATTTTATTATTGATACTTTATTATATAGAAGATAAAAGATGGAGCTATTATTAAAATATGGAATGACATCAATCAGGGACATATGATTCACGTCCTTTCTTCAGAAATCCTAGACATTTATTGCATCATTTCTCCAATCGCCTGCATATAACGCCACTCTGGGGGGCTATTCAAGCCCCTCAATCTATAAAAACTTAATTGTCTTCCGAACAATCACCACAGATCATGTCCCAAGGTGCCTATACAAAAGCAACCCATGGGTACAATTCTTGTTTCATTACATATACATGTATATATGGAAAGGTAAGTTCCAAAATACAAAAGCTATACGTTACCCCGTTTCTTTCCCACAGGGAACTATATAACAGACTTGATTTTCAGTATTCAGTATTCAACGGAGCCGGAGGACTCCATTTATTTTCTCCATATTACATGCATTGTAAGATTATGTACAATTAGCAATAAAGGTACAAATCTCAAACTTGACAAACGTATTCATTGGACTCCATTTAGTGGTTTTTGTAAGTATAAGGTGAAAAAACTCTGTAGAAAATGTGGTTAAAAATATAACTAACCTAATGATTAAACAAGTCTTTTTTGAAGTTAATATCTAAAGTAAGTACCCCAATAATGTTGAATATTGGTTACTTATTAACCAAATAAAAGGTAGGTTGACCCTACGCGTTTCGGCGTGTAACCTCACCTTCTTCGGGAGTGTGCATGGGAATATTTGACGTGTGGGGCTTTATATGACAAAACAAACACAATGTGTTCAATGTGCAGCGATGGTTAGTTACATGCATTTTCCTTTCTTTGTTGTCTCCAGGAGTTGACCCAGGAGAAACATGAGATACGTCTGCGTCTGGAGGCTGTGGAACAGGAGTACGAAGTCACAGTTCGTGAGCTCCAGCAAGATGTCGCTTCACTGCGCCGCGAGCTGGAATCGACACAGGACCAGGCGCGGACAATGGAGAAAAACAAAACACAAGTCATCCATGAACTGACGCTACAGAACGAGCGTCTCACAGAGCAGCTTAAAAAGGTAAGATTATAATGCTCGTGTTCAAAGCAAGGATTTTGTGGTGTCAGCACTGATGAATTGTGACTTTGAATAACTTTTTTGTTTTAAGCTAAGGTCCTTTTCTTTTTTATTACAAACAAAGGCCATAACATAATATTGAACATATACAATTATTGTTCTACACATGCTGCTAAATTGGGCATGGACATGTTGAATACTTGGTATAACTGACTATATTTGTAATAGGGTTGATTCAAAATAAGTTCTTTTATGTTGAACTGTATTTCTAACCTTATTTTTGTTTTAAATTTGCGAGGATTGGTGAAGGCGTATTGCACATTTTCTGACGACTTCATCCTTTAGTTCTCGTGAATTATGATTTCCTTGAATTGTGTATATTTGTGTGTTTCTCATGTATTTGTAATGAATTTAAATCATATTATCTGGGTTTTATTGATGATACCCATTTGTTTGCTATTGTATGTATTGTCAGATTCCATGGAATATATTTTTTTCTTTTTGAATAATTATAATATTTTTCATATTAAAATCTCTCATCATAGTTGAAATATTATCTCGATCTTGATCAAGGGCTTATAGTACCGAATCAAAGTACTTGGTTTTGCGCAGTACCATCAGGGCCATAATTGATATGAGTAACCTCATGTGGACAAAAACGGATCGTGGGAGGGTCACTAAGCCATAAAAGCTCTATTCAGTTTTGCCGCTATTTGGGTGATGGGTCAACAAATCCTGCTTCTCTGACCCTCGTAAAAAGTGTCTGTCGATTCCCACGACCCGTTAGTCAATGTGCCCTCGGACAAAGAATCACCCCAGGCACTTGGTGCATTAGTAATCCTAGTGCAATCTTACCCAGATGAATGACATTTAATACTGGTGTCGTGCGTTGACTCTTGGACCCCCATTATTTATTGGACCATATAAAAATTGATAGCATGTCGAGAGAATGGCGACACTTTTGTGGAGAACAGCCCTGCCGTATAGAAACCAAACAGTTATAAATGTGCATTGAGATGTGCTTTTATTTGATAATATTTTAGAGCAAGAAAAGAGCGCGATCGCTCAGCGATTTCTTTGAATGGAATTGGTACATTAACCTCTGTCAACGGTAACTTTGACTATACTACTTACAAGGGAGCGATCGAGCAGCATTTCCGCGCGTTCGCTCGCTATACTAGACTCCAATTCCCAAGTTACCGTCCTCCACCCCATGCTTTGGCACCATCGCTTTAGACACGAACCCAGGCTGTTGTGCATATATACAGGTTTGGTATGCTCATACCCATCTATCAGTGGGAATCAATCAGTCCGCCTATCTGTGTGCCAGAGAACGTCCCCGGACTTTGGGAATAGTTCAGGCTTATACTTAATCTCTCACCAAGCAACTGTCTGCAAATAGGTTTTTCTATGTACATGTGGAACTTGGTTTAACGCTACTTTATAGAGAATCATAGGTTCTTGCACTCATGCTGTACTTGTCGATAAATTGCGGTACTTAATAACTTTGATTGTAGTTTTTATTGGTTTTATCACATTAATTTTCCTTTTGTGTGATGAGTT
Organism: Sthenelais limicola; assembly: GCA_942159475.1. NCBI lineage: Eukaryota > Metazoa > Annelida > Polychaeta > Phyllodocida > Sigalionidae > Sthenelais > Sthenelais limicola. The sequence goes on from OW804098.1 coordinate 35,808,171, forward strand.
CAACATATCTTCCCATAGGCTTAAACCAAATGTACAGAGTACATCATACATATGTATCATCATTTTTTACGTGAAATACCCACTTGCCATGATTCATTCTGAGATAATTACCTGAGCTACGACTAAATAGATCTGACGTATCCATTGTTTAACAATATTAGCCATATTATTATTCAGACAGACAGTGTATAATCGTTTTAAAAAGTGTCTATACGTGAATAATGTGTATCCATCAACAGTATTTAACAACAAACCAAGAATATGTGAGAGTATTTACAGGGGGAATACTGCAGGCTTTGACCGTCCGCTTTTCCCTGGCAGCTTTTCACCATAGATCACTGTGGCAATTCAACCTCGTGGATCGTCGCCAAGGTTTGGAAAACGATCCAAGGGGGTCAACTCGCCACAATTTGTTCAAATGGAACGCCTTTATTGGATGCACAATTTGCGTCCATTCGAGGAAAATACTTGTTGTATACCAAGGCTGGAATGGTCTGTTTTTGTCACTCTGGAAATGGAAGTGTTCGATTTCCCTGGGTTGCAGTCTAGACATAAAAAATGAAATCCAATTGTGTAACCCTTGAGGAAAATAATTAACAGCAGTTACTCCGGTTGTAAGGGTTGTAAACGGTGTTAGGTTCGTACTAGTATTAGAGTACGCTTCCAAATAAGCACATCCATTATTTATACTGCCTGGGCTAAGTATAGATAACGTTATTCCACGATCATTATCCTAAGTTAGACTTAAACTATCACATATATGTAAACAGACAGATTTATAAATAATATGCATATTGGGTGTTTCCCCATTTGATCGGCCTAGTTCTACATGAACGAGATTTTTCCAATTCTGGGTCAGTTGAAGAGAGAGAGGCATGCATGTCTATGATAAAGCTAGGTTGGGTGTATATACATATACTTATTTAAAGTGATAGTGGGGGAGTGAGGAGAGAGCAACTCTTGCAAAACAGGCTATCAGCATTCAATACCCAGCTGGGTATTGGGCAGATGTGATTTACTGTTTCATCGCACCTATACCCATGCAATAGGTCTGAGCCATCTATATGCACTGAACACAATACTATATAGATAGACAACCATGGATCATGAGAATATTCGCCCAACGCTTCAAAAGAAAACATCATCGTATAGGTTATATACTGGGGTTTCCCTTTGCCCCTAGTTATTGGGTCGAATGCTATAGAAAAGACATGACTCCACTGACGTTTTTCCCTCTACGGTTTCACTCTGCAGTGCATTCTGAATCTGAATATAATAACACAATGGAACTGGTCAGAGGAGAGTCGTGATAGGTTGTACAACATAGGTTCTTTATAACAATTGATAAATGACAATAACTATCAAACTGCATATTAGTCGCAATAAGCACGCTGGCAAGTCTGGTAGAGCGATGCCTAGCTTTTGTACCAACCAGAGAACAGTTGTTTTCAATGCGTGAGTCGCATTAATCTAAACCATGTTCTCTTATACTAGGAAATATCTGACCAGATGGAAAACAAATATAGCGTTTGCATCAAATCAGTAGCTATAGTAGTTTTACTGAAAGAATACACGTCAACTTCGTATCATGGTCAGTGGCGATGTCCATGCTTAATAAGTTACGGTCGAGGAGTTAGTTTAGTGGTTGGGAATGGGCGATTCATAATCTAATTGAATAGGGCTTCGCTTTGTGCGGCACATTTACCGGCCATTTCATTTATTGCATTGCATGTCAAAAGTCACTCTCTGAGCCACATTTTCTATAGGAGACTCACATAGTGAAGAGTTCAGTATAAAACGGCTCTTTAGTTGGCAGATACTGTTGACGAGTATGAGCATCCAAACCCTCCTCTAAAAAGTCCCTTAATTGTGCATCGGCAATAAAGCATGGCAAGTATGCCATAAGTAATTCTCTTTACTGAGTCTTTTTAGTTTTCAGTTCCAGAACCTGATCCTATAGAGTTATGCCAGACCGAGGAAATGAATGTTTTAGATCTATATGCCGGAGTGTAAAATATTATAGTATTGAAGCCCTCCTTAATTCCCACAGACTCGTGAATTTTTTAATAGCTGAATAATTTCCAGATAGCATTGCCATACTTGATTGAGTTAGGATCTCAAAAAAACATTAAAGTTTTACTCGCTTAAAAGCTAGGATATTTGGAGATCATGACCGAGGCAGTAATATAAAAACATGCAGGACTGAAAATAAGTGCATGTGTATATTATACATGTACTGTAGGACATTGATATTGTGACATGTATACAAGCAGCTGAAATTCAATTATCAAGTGCCCACAAAACCATACATTACTTTTGGGGCGATTAAATGTTTAATTGTAAGTGAATGAAATTAAATCCTACAGCTCAATGGGATACTACAAATCTAATTATAATGCCTAGCTTGAATAATTATAAAATCAGTATTGGCATATGCATGGCGCTCCAGGAAAATATGGTGTTAAATCGAAGGTCAGCCAAAAAGCTTCTAGAAATCGTGTGAATCCTATTATTCGTCCAAGATAAGCTTTATATGGGAATGTCATGCTCATTAAATGCTAATGACCAAGTAAGATTGGGGAAATATATTTCATGTTTGTATCTAATCAAATAATGTAAATTGATTTTGTTTTGATAAAATATAAATCATGATAAATTCGGGAAGCTAAAAGAACCAGTGATGTGGGTGGAAAATTAAGTGAACCCTAAATCAGTTGTCCAAGATAAGTTTTATATATAAGGGGATGTTCATGAATGTTATTTTTAGTATAGGTAGCCTCCTATATAGTAACCAGAATGAATGATATTGGTGTATAGTGAACTGCGATGAGTTAAACAAACACTGCGTAAAACGACCCATGCCATTACCATTATTGATCATCATAAACTCTCAATGAGCAGACACGGGGGATGTAGGAGTCTATTTCAAGCCTCACATGAAAGCAACAAGTTGTGTATATTAAAGACAACAGAGTCGCTATAGGTAAGAGAACCCGGAGGTAATCATTGTCCAGCATTGGGGCGGTTACGGCGCGATAACTCATATCCCGCGCCTGTGCATATCCTGCTCGCAATTAAGCCCTACTGTCAACAGTTTTCACACGCTACTTTATAACTTTTCCCATGGTCGAGCTTGAAGGAATGCCCGGATGTGCGCAGCGACGATTTATCCCTGCATCAATTCTGTCCTAATCTGGTGTCAATGTCCCGGATCTTGGGCCTTCCTTTTTCCCACGTGAGATTTTTTGTTGCCCTCCTCCCCGGTCGACCGAGCTGTCTTCGCTGACTGCATCCAGATGGATAGTTAAAGGTACGATGCACTCGATCATTGAAGACGGGGCAGGAATATTTCCATTAGCAGGCCAAGGAAAAATTGCCATCAAGTCGAATACTAAGACATTTGTGCCACTTTAATCATTTATATGTGTTGTTGACGAACTGCCTTTTCATTGAGAGGATGCTTTTACAGTTTTGATTGCAAAACCACCTCCTTAAAACGTGGTGTTTAATAAATATCGATGACAGTTTAATCTGTTGATAACGAACATAACTGCCATGACTGGGTTCAACATCCTAGGTCTGCCTGCCCCTTTGCACCATTCGGGCTGACCTTACTACACCCTCTGTGACCCTGTGTATCGATCTGAATGTAATGTTCTGCTGGCATCTAGCGGGCAGGAATTTATAAACTGGCGAACCTTGGCTTTTTTTGCGCTGCAGCAATTGAAGCTCATGCAGCAATGTTGGTCTAATACAGGGATACTCTCTCTCTCTCTCTCTCTCTCTCTCTCTCTCACTAGCTCCAACCTGAAACATGAGTTAGTTCAATTAGCGGAGGAGATGAAGGGGAAAGCTTCACAGATGCGCTCTATTAACAGTTGAGGAAATCATTTTGTTTTATCATTACTTCCTAGTGACTGACTGGCTGACGATCTGTGGCTTTCTGATGGATCTCTTGAATATAACATTAGACGCATTAGTGCAGAAATTAATGAGAGGGACAATTTCGTCGATTGAATATATAATTCTAGGCAAGTATAGTGAATAACAAGGAAATGAAAATCATGTTGCATTCCTAACGAGAAAATATATAAACCAGGAAAAAAACTAATAAGTTAGTAAGGAGATGTTTATTAATTTTGTCCATAGTTTCGACATTAATTCATGGGTACAATTGTGGTGACTTTTCTATATTTATTATACACGCATTGCTCTCAGAACAACGTATCTAGAGTGAGTTACGCATATTGCGTATTTCACTAGTGATTTACGTGGAGTTGTCATGGCAACCAATGTGTTTTTTTACTAAGAGTACCGGTAAAATTCAAATTTATGACTCGTTGGTTTCAGTCGCTTAGAATATTGCAACTCGTGCAGTATTCATGCTCCTTCAACCAACACGTTGGTTCACCTGTATTTAATATAATTGTGGTACATATTTTGATTTATATTATATATTTGATTTTTAAAAGCCATGGATATATTTTTCCTCAACAATCAGAGAAATCTCGGAGGTAGTAGGTCGGCGGATAACTACTACAGGCATTTGTCCCCCACTGAGTGGCAGATTCTCGACCACTGCATTGTTGGTGTTGCTTTTATTACAATTGTGGATCCCAGCTGGACGTTTCAAACCAACTACCGTTACGTAGCGATATGAGCCGCGCTTTACAAATCAGTTTATCGTGAAAATTGGTGAAAGCTTCCGCATGAGCTTTGTGCGCAGTTTTTGTGTTGATATGAAGCGAGGCACAGGCTCCACACAATATTGGATGGAGTATGTCGACTGCCAACTTAAAGCAGACAAATCAATGTCCGCACAATTATTCAAAATGCTGCAGAGTACTACTATGGGTATTGTTGTTGCGTTCATCCTATTATTACTATCTGCACATGGTGTGTACTTTATAAACTAGAAGTTTGAATAGTTGATAAGTGGGCATTTGGGATATTCAATGAAGGCCGTGTCATTTTATAGATGTTAGATTTAATTTACATCTACATGTATAATGATGATGATATTTTCATGAGCAATATTCACGTGTAATGGGTCGACGAAATTGTGATTTGACATATGTATCCTCTATTGTGCAGAGCGCTGCCCGCTAGATATGACTACGGAGATAATAATGAAATCGTAGCCAATAATTATAATTCCTTTTTTTAAATTAGTTGCGGGTAAATTACTTCATGTTTTTATGGTATACATGCCCGTTTTTAGCATCAATATTATTCATAGTCTTCTTATGTTAATTCAGATCAATGAAATTGCTATTTAATTGTCAGAAAATGCTTATGGTCATTTTTTATCCATTTATGTTAAGTAAAACAAACCGTTCTGGGCCTGATAAACCATATATAGGATTGAACGCTCTCAATGTGATTTTTCCAATGACTTTTCTACTTCCAATGCAAAAATATCGGTTTATGTTACGACCTCTAAAATGTGCCAAAACCAGTTGGACCCATTTCGTGAGAATAGGTATAACAATTCCTTTGAGTCATAAGTATTATCAGAACATTGATACAATAATAGAAAGCAGTCTTATACATAAGTAACACGACTATGATCACCAGCGGAATTAAAATGACAATTAAAAAGCATAGATTTATAATAATATAACCCTTTAACACAATACCGCCGATTCTGGTGGACTATGACTAAGTAGAACGCCGGTTTTGTGTGAAGGCAATGGAAGATTTCAAAATAAAAATAAATGCTTGCCGCTTGGACTAGGGTAACATTGCAGTGACTATGTCACCACGAAAGGTCAATCACAGGGGGACCACGTCCACAACCGTGCATTAGCTGGTCTCCACAACTACGTAACCTTTACGATTCTACGTGTTTCTTCGAATTTTACACACCATCGAATACTAGATGATTTTCCCTGTTTTTTTGTACAAGAGTACAACGTGAAGTTTATTTTATAAGCACCAAGCAGGGCACAGTAGATGTGTGGGAACCATTGCTTCCTGGTTTCGTTCGCGATATTTCAATGTCATTGACTCGATTTAAGTGCAATATATTAAATACCAACGGTATAAACTGTTAGTGATCTCAAACAGATTCCTACGCACCTCACATAAGATTTTGCGTCCAATGTCTATATAATTGTCTATTCGATGGCCACTTAATTAGTCAAATCTTGTAATTGATTCTCTCAGGCGCTCTCATAATGTTAATGTACACTATAGTGTCCTATTTCAGTCGGTTCCACTGGTAGACAGTAAACAACACTTATATACGCTACTCAATTGTCTTGAACAATTTTTCACAATTTGACTGGTATACACTTGCAGGTCAAGATTTTTTGGAATGATTGTTTTCAGCAATCGAAAGCAGTATAATATACATATGTGTATGTAGGTATAGTGATATAGTCTGTTGTAAGTTTACGAATCCGAAATAACAGCTAAATTAGAGTTACACTGAGTTGGAAACACTTCGGACGAGTATATATGTACTGACCAATCGCCATGTAAAACTGCTACAGAGGATTTACGATTCTAAGACAATTAAGGAGCCACATGAATAAATTTTTCGACCCTGTTTCCCCCAGTTGCCTCTTTTGGTATGGCCGTAAAAAAATGAGCCGTCAAAAAATGAAATTTTCTATTTTGTGGTCTATTCATTTCCAGCCCATCCAGAAGTGAATTGCTGTATAAACATCCTAAATAAAAAATATTTTAAAAGTCACCAAGGTATAATAAAGAATTTTAGCCTGTTCTTCTTGGTGTAAAGCCGAATCATCGTCCACATTATTCATCAGTGTAGACCAGAATCCTACTATTTTCAATTCAATTCAATTCAATTCAAAAATTCTTTATTGTTGCTGTTACTACAAAGGTCGGTCAAATCTGTGAACATAAGAAACAGGTCTTCCAGTGACTGCCGACTTGGGATTCTTGATTGAGGTTACAGAAAACAAACTTAAAGCTAACAACCGTATAACATGATGAGGATGGATAAGTGTATTGATGATAAAGATGGGGTAATTCGAACAGAGAGAAAGACTGACATTTCTGGACGTAGTGACTGATTGACTAGGGTAAACAATTATATATGGTACATATATCATCGGCTAGCATCGTTATAAAACATATACATCATTCGCTAGATGTGAATAATGTCCATCTGAAGGACATAACAAGACAGGTACATGAGATAGCAAAGATGGGGTTGAGCAGTGCATTATGCAGGGCAGCAAGCTACCATAGAATAATAGTCATAAATATTTAAACACCTTAATATCATTATAACACCAGAACATTTATAATATTCAGGACCTTAAAAACATTCAATACATTCAAAGAGATTCAGAAAGGGGCCAGGAGTTGTTGTGTATACTTCCTGAATGTTACTATGTCTTCAATTTTATGGGCTATAGGTTTTAGTTCATTCCACCTTATCTGACATTTGTATATGATGGAGTTACTAATTTTGTTCGACTTAGTTGCTAGCACATTTAGATTTCTTTTTCCTTGAGCATGGCTACGCATTGGTAGTGCTCTATTATCAATATTACATTCATTTTGCGCTAAATAAAATGCTGTGTCTAGGACATGCTTGTCCCTTCGCAGCTGAAGGGGCCAGATATTCAAAGACTCGTGTTCCTGATCCACGTTATCATATCTCGATTTATTAAAAATAATTCTAAGTGCTAAATTCTGCTGTGATTGGAGTTTTTGTAATAACGCTTTAGGGGCAGAATCATAAATAAAATCGCAGTAATCTAAATTGGGCAGAATCGCTAATTTGTATAGATCGTGTTTGGCTTTACGAGTCAGGGAATTTCTAGCTTTGTATAACAGTCGAATCTTTGATGTGACCAATTGAAGGGTTTTGGTAACATGAGATTTAAACGTGAGAAGATCTTCTAATATAAAACCCAAATACTTGTATTCCTGGACAGTATCAAGCTGAGCACTGCCAAGAGTCAGGCTAAGAGCAGGGGTCTGCATTTTAGCCCTTGATACATAGCTTAGAGAAAAAGACATAGATTTACATTTGGTGGTATTAAGCGATAACTTATTTCGACCACACCATTCGAAAATACTGTCAAGGTCTTCCTGAAGGAATTGATGTAGGGGGCTAGCATTCAATTAGTCCTTTTAAATCTTCTTTAACATAGGGAAGGGTCAATGAAATTTAAAATGTTATAGGATTAGTCGGGAATGCAGCTTAAAGTGATTTCTCAGACGTTCTCTGCAGTGTTTAGTTCACGGCAATTCCTCTTATTACAGGATATGGAAAATACCTATAGACCCAGAACGTGTAGACCAAGTGATACAGTTGGCGGTATAATACATTTACCTTCTAACTCTAAATCGCTACACAGCCAAGGAAATGAAAAATTCAGCCGTCCCTAACGTACTATATCCAATGCATGTGTTATCACTAATGTTATATTATTCACAGAGAATGCTAAATACAACCATTAGAGAACGAGAGAAATTCCAATTCTTAAACGAATATCGCCATACATGCAATATTCGCAACCAATTATTCTACAATGTGTCTAAAACTGACTAAAGTCATTTTAGTGCCTAGTACACTTGGAGGTTGGAGTTTATAAGGCATGGGTTGCGTGGGCTTTATGGTTTCCAACAGTCATGTATATAAATACAGCCTCCACTACTAAAACAAGGAGCTCTCATGCAAAAGAAAGGCAGCGAAAAGTAGTTTTATTATAAGAAAAATGACTTACAGAATAAGATGGTTAATTATGAATTTTCAACTTAAATATAGCATAATTATGCATGTGGATATAATATACTGTACTTTTATTGCTGTTGGTAAAACGGTTAACATTACCCCAGAGGATAGTTGATTCTCTTATAAATGATATTTCTATAAGAACGACATTTTTTCTATGTTTCTGCAAGTGGTACTTGATCTTTTATAGCTTTTTATAGATCTATGTGGTTCTTCATTAAGTATTACTATTACACTTAATAGATCCATAGAACCTCTTTAATTGCCTATGCTTTGAGAAAGATGAAATCTAGAATCCATTTCATGTTTCTATAGCTAATGCAAAACTCAGTCCATGATGAAGAATGATTGTTAAAGGCAACCTACTGCAAATGCTCCAGACCATTCACCACCAGCCAATATATTCTAAGAGGGGAAGCTGAACCCATCACTTGTGTTACCCTTTAAGTAGAAAACACATGCTAGCTTGGCCACTCTTACAGAGAGCCTCGCCCAGAAGCCTCATCCAGACGATATCCAGTATTAACAATTGACATGGATGGTTGGGAGGCCTACAAAATGGAGATTTCTGTACTGTTTGGAGTGACTATGTTGATATAGGTGGGTACTTTTATACAGCTCTCGATGGATTGTCATTTTATAGGTGATTGTTGGTACTATTATACGTATGCACGGAGCTCTTTTAATTGTTACTATTTAACCAATGCTATATTATGCATAATGTTGGAATTATACAGTCGCATTGGAAAATTTGAACAATTATGAGATGAGTCAGCATTTTATACGATCATGATTACCACAGAATCTACCTAAATTGCTGCATCTTTACTGCCATTGCATTTGTCAGACATTTATATTCGATATATTAGGACTATAGAACATAATTTAATATTGAATATTTGATTTTTTAAAACGAACTGATGATTGGGACGTAAACATTAATGATTCTATTCCTATCTCAAGGCCCAGCCATGCAGTGCTCAAGGCATAATTTTGCTTTTGCATGATCTCCAGTTGTTTGCAGAAATATGTCAAGGGATAAGAGGTCACATCAGTATCGTAAAATATAGCTTACATACATGTACAGCGAGACTATGGCTGTTCACGTTATAACAGTATCAAGCTAGGGACCCTCTTCTAGTTTAAATACTTGTCTTTTAAATATATTTATAAACTGTTTGAGGTATATCACTGTATATAGAACGCGGGGTCTCTAAGCTGCCGAATCCCTTGGTCTATTAATATTCATATGTACAGCTCCATGTAAAGAGGTTTTCCACATGCCTGTGTTCCATTTATACATATATTCACCTTGGTCCAGGGAAAGGATGTTTCTAAACTTCATATAGTATGGTTATAAATTGAGAAGCATCACTAACTGATACTCCTTTGAGAGCATCGGCTTCACATTTAGGAAGGTATCTTTAGATGCATGTACCCAGGGGAGTAGCTAGCATCTATGATAAATATTGAAAGGATTATCTGATCACTCATAAACTCTTTAAAGCCATTTTCTCAGTTTACAATTAGAATTGTACCTTCAGATATCCTAATTTATCTATATATCCTTCTCCTGGGAAGGTTTTCAAATAATAATTGACTTTTACATCCTTTGATTCTATAAGTATAACACACCCCTTGGCTGTTTGTTATGCTTGTTTACACATTGTAAACACACTATATGACTCCAACGCACCGTAAATGTTCATACACATTACTCGGCTGGTGAGAAAACATTTTAAAGGAGAAGCTCATAAACTATTAATCTGCAAACCCGGGATGCATCTGGAATAGCACATGGGTCCATCCGTTTATAATGGAGCAAGACAATGCTACCGTGTATCCACCACACTCTCGATCTGTATGCTCTCGGTGTACAGAGCCAAATATCCTCAATATATTCTCTCCCACTCATATCAAATTGCTCCACTAACACGCTCTGCTGCCGCTAATTTCACCAGTTCCCAGGGGCCTAATAAGCACCCAGAGGATCAATATGAATTTACCCAATAAACGCCCAAAGGCGTAAATGTCCTACATAATGTAATCTGTCTTTCAGGGAAAAGGTTCTGTGTGTCCCTCATTAAACCAAATTAATAAACGCTTTGTGCTCTATCATGGGTAGGTGTTACCTTTGATTGATGTTTTCTTTTTACGAATTATCAACGGAGTTGCTATTGATTGAATGTTTTCGGGTACCATACATATATATGACAAAGAGAGATTATTCATATAAAACCATTCAGGATTAAGATTTTTTTTTAAATATTTCATTGGCTGAAACATTTTTTTTCTCCTAATGTCTACATGTATGCCATAATGACTGTCACTAGGAAGTAATTTTGCAACGGTAGAAAAAGGAAGTATAGACTTGTCAGAAATACCAGGTGCAGACAATCAAGGAAGTTTGGTCTATATAAACATTCCCCAACCTCAGGCCGACAGTCTTGTTTCCAATTGTATTTGCCCTTTTATAGTTCCACAAAAAAAACCTTACATTTACACATTATAAAAATACTCTAATATTGAACATTCGCTTCTATTCTATTTCCATACTGCAAATTGTCTATTTACTCTGTTAGGAAATCATGGCAAGCATTGTGTGCCTTTATCAGGTACTTTCCTCATGATGAACTCTTTTTACCTTTGCCCAGATTGTCCTTGGATGTTTTCATCGTGTATTTCTAGCTGGGTCCAATCAAACATGCCCTGGTAAGATGAGGTTATACCTTGTGCGGGCTAGTGCTCCTTTTATGGCTGGCTTCTCGAGCCGCTCTCTAGATTGCTATAGTCACGCTTGCCAGAGTCGCTCAGGGCCTCCAGATACCTGCCTCCTCTGGCAAACAAGTCAAATTGCAAAAGTACCAGTTGATCCTATTTTCGTGTTACAAGACAGAATAATACGTTCATAAGTTACTTTGGATTACTTTGTTCCAAATGAATAAATGAGTGGATTGTTTGTAACATCCCAACTATGGACTGAATCTTGGCCTCTTGGTGCTTGCATGGCAGTCAATTGGTTCTGATGTAGGAAGTTTGTTCTAATTTTTTTTTCTTTTCAATTTCATTCATAGTTTATGAGAGATGATAATGTGAAGAGTACGGCTGCTTTTGGCCTAAGCAATATCGTAGGTCAGTATGGTATATAAGCAATTGGGGCAATGTTTTTTTTATTACAAATTTGGCCGTACAATTATTGGCGAATGTGTGCAATTATGACAGGACATTGTTTTCTAATCTGGACAGCATTCATTCTCCTTTGAGCAATTATGGCCTCAGCAAGTCGGATTATACGCCTCTGGCGAGTATACATAGAAGTTTGGTACATCTCATTTACCATCAGTAGTCTTCCATGCCTCAAGGTCAAAACATTTATTTTCTGAATAAAAGGACCAAAGTTGGTATACATGTAGGTAAGGGTATACCTTGAATATTTTTCCTTGCAACAAGAAATACAATCACTGGAACACCAATTTTCGACACCTTTTCAAAATGGCTACCGAAAAAATATGATACTTTTCCATTTTGAGCACATATGGATAGTAACGCTCATCAGAGGTTATACAAATGTTTCTACCATCCAGGCCTCCTGGGGATACATAACTAGTCTACATCATTAGCCAGGTACAGTAAATGATATACACGATAATGCAACCATAACCATCGGTATTCATCTTTTTAATCTGTGATAATGATAGTCTCGTATTCTCTCGTTTCAGTCGGGACAATGTGAGGAGGAGCTGCAGACACAGGTGGCAGGTATGAGGGAGCAGGTTTCAGCCAGAAGGTCTTCTATGCATGCACACGTTCAACAACTTGCAATACTTCGTGATGAAGTAAGTACTTTTAACCTGTCCTCAACATTCGTGACTGGCTCCATATATTAACTTACCCACTTTCATCTTTTATACCTCTGGGAATGGGCTCGACCAAGATGGGTTTTGCTAATAGGAATAGGAATCCTCCTCTTCCACACTGAATATTGGAACTGTCATGCTTGGGAGTCATTTTTTTCCTTTCGAGGTCAGGCAGCTCAAGGATATATTAAATATTCACTAGGCATGGCTTGATTGTGGTGTTGCCCTTAGGACATTACATTTTAAGTAGCAATGGAATTAAAAGCCAAAATGCCTTTAAACAGTCCATGGTATTTAATTCTGGGAATAATGTGTACTTTCAGATCCAATTGCTAAATGAGAAGCGAGCCGAGTTAGAACGAAGAATGAGCCAGGTTATGGAAGAACGTGATCAATGCCGATCCAATCTAGATGAAGCGCAGGACCGTATCATGATGCTTGAAAAAACAAAGTTTGAGAACGAACACAAAGTAAGTCTTATTATGCTACTTATGACATGTTCATTTTGAAATTAAATTTGACATAGATGACATATGACATAATGAGACATATGTAATGTGTTAAAGCAAAATGAGTCACAAGTGGCAAAAAAGGGATTTTGAGATATCATCATATTAGAAAAGATAAGATCAAGCCGATTCCAATGATGGTAAACATTAGAACATTTAATAAGTAATTCGATATTTCCAATTTTAAATTTACTTTTGAAAAAAAGGTTTGCAATGTTTCTGGGAGGACCATTACTAGTATAGTGGCTAAATATACTCTATACGATGACCTTAGAAATGCAAGGATATATTTAATAAACAGTCTTGAAATTTGGTAAATGCATTCATACGACCTTAAGCGGTACATACCCCAAAGATGAGAACATTCCTGCAATAAGATTTGGAAAAATATCAATTTTGCGACTTGCGACTCATTTTCATAAAACACATCACATGTGCGATATGATACACACAAATGTTTAAGCTAAAGCCGTCAGTTTGGTTGTACATAGTGGGATGTGGGTGGCAGAGCGGCCTAAAGCGCTGGGTCCTTCTCACTGGCATTCATGAGTGGCATCAATATAGTATCTTTGGTCAAAGAGCTTTAGATATATCAAACATGTATAGTTCGGATCCGGGCGCGGCTGCAGTTTCATCCCCTCCCCCCAGGTACCAGGGGAACGCCACCAGGCAGGGATACAAGTCTTCAGTATTTCAACTTATAATTAATTCAGTATTTTCGAAAACATATAAAACTCATTCCATTAGTTTTAACCTTAATTTTTACACGCAAAACAAAACAAATTTTCAAAAACATTTCACAACATTTGAAATTGACCAAATTTCGTTGAAACTTTCAAAAGTGTAAATGATTAAATTTACATGTAATTCTTGACCCCACTTTCATCCCTGACTAGGAAGGTGAACTAGTCCTGGTAAAAGAAATCTTATTATAAAGCCTATCAGAAAACAGGGCAAATCTACGCCAACCTCTTCTCGTACCTTGATCAGAATTCTTTATTTCTTTACAAACAGATTCGTATTCAAGAACATGAAATCACTGAGCTCCAGGAGCAAACTGTTCACCTTCAGGACAAGTTAGAAACCCTCTCCCTCCAAGCTAGCTCCTCTGTCTTCACTCAAAGTTCCAACTCTTTATTCAGTGAATTGGAAATGTCGAAAAACTTTCCCCACTCTATGTCCACTGACTCACTGGATAATGCCATCGGAGCAGAGCTTGAGAGTCCCAAGTCAAAGGTAGGCTCCTTTTGTTGTTGCTCTACCAACCAGTCTAGGCTCAGAACCTAGTAGATCCCTCGAAACTGAGGGAAACTGACCGCACAAAATCTCTGAGCCTAGACTGAAACGCCATAATCACTGATTAACCACTAATAACCACTAGTAATAATCACTAGTAATCACTGATTACAAAGAGGATTGTGAAAATTCCCTTTCAGACAGCTGAGACGGGTATTCAATGCCGGATATATATATATATATATGGGAATTTTAGACTTCAATAATTATTGTTTTGCCGTGCATTGCTGATAAACTAACTTTCAGTTAGGAGTTAGGAACAATACGTTAGTCATTCATATACTCCCATTCACTCTCATTGGTAATTTTACCATCTCAAACTTTTAAAATCTAGTAACTCATCAAAATTATATCCTATTAGCTGTCTAATCTTTGATTTGCATACTGAGCCATCAGCAATGCTTATATGATATTTTAACTGTATACTGAATACTGCTTTCGTGCTTCAGTAGTATTTTCTCAACGCTGGTCACTGATGTAATTGTATAACAGGCCTACTGCAATTCGTTTTGTGACTTTGTTACTTATAATGAGACTATATCCCAGGATATCTAATTAAACGAGTGGACCCGAGTGTGGCTATACAAAAAAAGGCACTTTGCAAACTTTCAAAATCATTGTGTTTTTTTACTTTTGCAAAACGAAAGCATTAATATCTGGCTTCAAAACACTTAATCATACATAATATATGCAACGCTTGATCACCTTTTACTGAATCTATGCAGATTCTCATGCTTTCTTTTCGTTCTCTCTCCGCTTTCTGCTAACTCACTTTATATCTCCTGTTGATTGTTCACAGTCAGGGACAGGTGCTATACGGCCTAACAAGCTTATGCTACCCACCATCACATTCCCCACTCCGCCCTTGTGCGAGGACGATATAGAGTGCGATGACGACGTCGCAATGACTGCGAGCCTTTCGCCTGAGAGTCTTTCTGATATGCAGTACCTCGCCAGTTTTCGCAGCCCAGACGACCCCATTCACACCCAGGTATACGCCCTTAACAACTGGGTAGTATTGGGTCTAAGAAGTGCAAGGCACAATATATATCAGAATTTGCTCTCTCTGTGGATAAACTACTTTCTTTGTCGGTGAAGTAATTAATCACACGCTGTTCAAGACACCCAGTTTCAATCTGCTTTTTGACGCTTATTGAAATCATATTCAGTCGATCACTAAACTGCAACAAGTGTTTTGCAGTGGCTCAAGTCAACGTAAACCAATCTTTCCACAACACCTTTTTCAGTCATTCAACACAGTATCTGATTTTTACAATTGGTGAATTTATATTTATAAATATGAATGATATTGTTCGATAGTTCACTATCATATCCGTGAAATAACAGAGCGGTAACACTGCAGGTATTTATGTTTTAAGCTCAAACAAGAAGTTGTAGACGCTTATGCAGAGGTACAGCAAATGGTGTCGGTTCTAAAAAGCAAGGATGGAGTAGAAGGGGAACCACATACAGCTCAATCAACGCAGCTTTCACCAACAGAACCATCAGGGAGCCTTAT
The DNA here is from genome assembly GCA_942159475.1 of Sthenelais limicola. Taxonomy (NCBI): domain Eukaryota; kingdom Metazoa; phylum Annelida; class Polychaeta; order Phyllodocida; family Sigalionidae; genus Sthenelais; species Sthenelais limicola. The sequence continues at coordinate 35,824,071 of OW804098.1, forward strand.
CGCCTTACTTCAGGAACTTCGACATCTTATGCAAACTATAGTCAAAAAACAGATCTCAGATGTACGTAAATTTTGCCGATAGATTATAGGCAGCTAATTACTGTAGACAATCAAATAATTCACACAATGCTAGGATATATTGAGTCATTTTCAGCATTGACAATTGCTAAAAGACTGAGGCGATCCTCTATTCACATGAACGAACAAGAATTAAGTGCATGCATGTTCGCTTGATAGTTTGGTTTGGTTTGGAAACATTCTTTTCATATAAAGGGTACATCTATGAACAATATTGTTCATATTTCCGTCTGTAGTTCTTATGGCTTGCGTTTTATGAAATTTACAGAAAGTAGATACTCCATATGCATTGAATAGTTAGTTATATCCCATACCTCAACACTATTATACAATGTTTTCAAAAACAAAACAATGTTCTCAACAGAAATTATTCTTGCATCCTTTAATCTGAATATTCATTACAGTCTCGGATTAATTTGCTTTCTTTAGACTCCTCCATCGAGCCCTCCAGAAATCGATGAACATTCACACGATGACATGGAAATAAAGGTCATGGAGTTACAGGAGGAGCTTAAATCCACTCAGGAGCACCTCTCCCGTGTCAGAGCAGACATGGATCTCAAGGATAATGAACTTAGACAGAAATCTAGCGAATTAAAAACTCTCACCAATAAGGTAAAGGTACATGTACACCACCAGATTTCTACCTCTTCTCACAAAACATTTGACTAATCATGAAATTTAAGATATTTATTCAATTATATGTAAGTTTAAATTTCATGGGTCCATACGCTTAGTTGCCTTCTGGTATTGTCTCGATATAACAAGCTATACATTTATGGCTCACTTGGTAGATACACTATTCCACCACTAATAATGACGGGGCTAACGAAATCTGAATATTTAATTCAATTAATATATCATTTATTCGTCCCTGGTCTCGGTTTTGACAAAAGGATAGAGAACATCTGTATCACAGGTCTTCCTGTTCGAGCCCTAAATTTGAATTTGTTTAAGTGTTGCTGGTTACAGAAAAGAGATTAATTAAGGCTACTAAGTCCACCTAGAAGAGATAAGGAAAGAATCTTTATATCTATAAAGTCTAACTAGCGCATATATGGCATTTGAATTAGTGCTCAGAGTAAAAGTGTGGGTAGACAAAATTACATTGTATTTCAATAGGTATAAAATGACACCTAGAAATAAGAAATATAATAAGTATATATATGTGAAATGAGAACCGTTTTTCGGCAATGTTATATAAATTAATACAATTTTATAGCGATTAGTCCAGATTATATATAATCTTCACACAGTCAACAGACATACCAAACAAGTACAGCCACTGGATTGTAATTTCAAAGGTCGATTTATAAAGGAACTAGAAGGACGAGATTTAGAAAAGGCACAAATTCAAGCAAGGGTTCTGATTTAAGGTTAATTATTGCAGGCGCTTAGGGAAGTTGAAACTAGGAGGACTCTAACAAACATTCTAACCTGCACCCATCACGCTCTTATCACATATTATCGCGACCGACATTACTTTTCAATTTGCTTTAATTCTCTCGTAGTCTGAGATCCCATATTTTCGAGCAAGGGGCAAATATTTCTGTACAATATGTAAAGCTACCTTATTAGAGCTAAACCAGAACGCACATACATCCTATTTTCGTCATCAAGTACCCGGATCATGATGACTAAATTTACTTTGAAATATTGGTTCAAAATGCGTGAACAGTTATATGTGATGTGTCACAGAAACATGAGTCACACGTGGCAAAAAAAGATTTTGAGATTTTGAAAAGATGAGATCAAGTTGATTCCAATGATGGTAAACATTTAGGGCATCTTATAAATACTTCTATATTATTTTATGCATGAAAATAAAGTTAAGTGGTATTTCTTGAGGGTCAATCATATTCATAATTTAGTTAAATATACTGCTCAGGGTGGCCTCAGATATGCACAGATACATTTATCAGTCTTGGAATTTAGTACATGCATTTCTACGACTAAGAACACTAAACAGTCCAGAAATGAGTTCTTGTGATAAAGACATTTGAAAAATACCATATTTGCGAATTGTGACTCATTTTCCTGTAACACATCACCTATATATCATTAAAGCCCTTGGGGTACTAACTGTGGATGAAGCCTCTCCTAAATTAGGGTTATAAAACTTACAAAGAAGTGCAGCTTTATTTTCATCAGAACTCGAAATTACAAGGGTTACTTGGACATGTCCAAATTAACTTTAAAGTGAGGATGCCAACTATAATAATACCAGATAAAATGAAGGGATAGAATTCCATTTGCTCAAGAATTGAAGATATGCCCCAATGCTTTCTGTGTCTATACACTTTAAAGTTAGGATGCCAACTATAATAATGCCAGATAAAATGAAGGGATAGGATTCCAATTTGCTCAAGAATTGAAGATAGGCCCAACGCTTTCTGTGTCTATATAAACTTTAAAGTTAGGATGCCAACTATAACAATGCCAGATAAAATGAAGGGATAGGATTCCATTTGTTTAAAAATTGAAGATATGCCCCAAAGCTTTCTGTGTGTCTAACTGTGTTGTTCTTGTGCCACACCCAGCTGACCATCCAACAGGTGAGAAAACAATAGCATTAGAATGTTAAGGATGTTATCTACTTTTGCATTGATTTAAGCAGGAATTAATTTACATAAGCAGTTATCTAATCCTAGGTTTCATGTCTATATGTTGTATTTCCAATCCTAAGAAATGTTTCCCTGCATGGAATTTTTAATTTCTTAAGGCCATCCCCATCTTATTGGTAGGATTTCTCCTTTCCTGGCCCACGGACCATAACATAGGAATGTTGTTATGGCCATGAAATTAAGGCTGGGGTTGATATGTAGGCTTTAGAGTATACTATTTTCCTCCGGATTATCTTTATTAATGTTGTGAGAAGAAAATTGAAATATTTGCCCTCTTGGAAGTTTCTTCACAGTTCTACTTCTTCTTCCTCTTCAATTACTTGCACCAACCTTTTATTTGGATGTGAAGATCGCTGAATTACTTTCTCATTGCTTGCTAGTCTAAGGACTTGATGCATGCCATTTTTAAAGCATGAAATCATATTACCATATAAAGTGTAATCGACTTTCTGCCTTAAAATCTTTCAAATTTCCTTCTAATTTGGTATACCAAAGTGAAGTTGATTTTGTGCATTGAATCACCAACACCGTGATCTATTAAATGTTGACATCGTCTAGTCTGTCACCCTGCTATTGAAATATTTTCTTTCTTTGACAGCTATCCTTTCAACATCAGGAGTTACAAGCTCTGCAGGCAGAGCGAGATAAGCTTCAGGACCATGCAGCTGGTATCACGAGAGATGAAATTCTTGGCCAGGCCAGGACGGAGCGCAATGATGCTGTGCAAAAGCAAGTATTATAGCTATATATAAAGATATAATTCCAAGAGATTTCACCTATATTTGTATCTATTCATGTAAATGTGGGGGGAGCGTATGACTCGGGACGTCAGGAAATGCACATAATCCCAACACAATGGTGACAATAATTATTATACCTGAAACTGAGGTTCAACATTCATACTTCACATTAGAACATTCTCTGAGCTTTCAAATAGTACCAGTTTTACCCAAACTTTCCAATAGTTTAGTTACTTCCAACATGTAAACCACCTGAAATTTTGTAAACCACTGTTCTGAATTCATTCAAGATTAACATTTTTCTGTATTCTGATAACTGTTTAATGATCTTTTGCAGACGCAACAGTATGGAAGTAGAATTGGCCCAAGCAAAATTAGATCTTATGTCCTTAGATTCACAACTTATGGAAGCAATTCAACAAAAGATTGCACTCTCCCAACAATTAGAGCAATGGCAGGTAAATATGCAAAGTAGATATCTAAAAGGCGCAACAATACAACGCATACACCACCCTGTTATGGTTTTCCACCAACTGTACACAAAAGCAATTGACTTTACCAATGAACATTTTCTCTGTTAACTTTTGTTGTATGCTCATTCAAATACATCGTTCTCAACAAATTATGCTATTTATTTTTATACCCATCACAAACTTCTTTAGGTGTGTTTTCTGTTTTGAGGTCTGGGTGAATTATTATAAGATTATGTTAAACAAAATATCGCTCTCTTTCATTTGAATTATGATTTTTCCAAGTGGAAAGCTTTCTTGGTGAAAAACACAAAACACATCACTGATACATCTCTACTTCTGCCTCTGTTTCAGACAAAAGATCCAAGGTTTGCTATATGTTAAATAGAGTTACTCGTGAAATAACATGCCCCTGGACTAATGTGTTCTTTATTTTATATTCAATTATTAATTTCAAGGTTATTAATTGCTGACAGATGTCAATGCTCATTTAGAACTTAAATCCACGAACTTTTATATCCAGGAAAATGTTGTTTTTATTCTTAAGCAAGTTGGGTTACCTCGTTTTCCTGTAAGTCCTGCGTAAGAAGGTGTCCTAGATTTAAGACGAATTTCATGGAAAAACTTATCTATATACAATTTAAATAATGGGAGTTTTAGAAGGTCGAGGTTTATTTATAATCTGAATTTGGCACGACAGGTTTCCCCATTGCCCATGTTATCGCCTCCTGGACGAAGTTTTATTTTAGTTAAACAAAATAAAATAAATATTCAGGTAGAGCGTAATATTTTCAGTCCACCCGACAGAAATTCTAACCAGATGTTATATCAAAATCCTCATACAAATAGCTTTATTTTACTAAAATAAGGCAATCTTATCGTGCATAGGAAGGATCGTTTTGCATAAACTGATTATGTTTCTAATAGTTTTTTATTTAAGTATAATTAAGTTCTATTCATTATTCCGATTATATCAAATATAAAATGTATTACTCCCTTACTTGTATTATACATTCTTATGCTAGTCAACATTGAATATGAACAACCCTTTATTGATTTATTTTGAAATATAAAACCTCATTTTATTTTGCTCTTTGAGACGTAGCTCTCTATCGAATAGAAAACAGTGCACGCCTGTATCATTGCATGACATTATTTGCTATCAAACAGCATACATTATCATTACAGAAAATCAAACTGTTTGTTATGATTTCAGGAATATAAAAGCTTAGAATTATGCATGCTCCATTGAAGTACGACTTGCTTAATTAGATTCGCATATTTAATTTCAGCATGGGGATTTGCATTTGGTGCATGCATTTAAAAAACAATTATTTTAAGCATATAGCCATTAAAAGCAAAACAGCTGGGGTATAATTTAAACTTTGCTAAATACCAAAAATATATTTTAATATATTTTACAAGCTGGAGATCTACATGATTTTCAATTTGATTGTTGAGAGTTTGGTTGTATATTAAATACCAACTTTTCTTTTTGTTTTAATAGGATGATATGCGAGAGCTAATCGACATTCAAATGATTAAGAGGATAAAATCGGAAGACAAGGTAGAAGAAACATTATCCAATAAATGTAGCCCAGCTTCGAGGCGAAAACGCCACCAATTTTGGAGTTAGCACTGGCACCCGATTCATGTGATCGAAATAGAAATTCAACAACTTATGGTGCACAATTACAAATTGCTATAGAATAATTTGGAAAAAAAAAACCAGTGATTGGATCGTCAGAGTGTGCTATGCAACTGCTCTCAACCTAGAGCTACGATGGAAATATTCAGGAAAACTCATATATATTATATGGGAACGATATAAGAGAGCTACACAATCATATGGAATGGAATTGTGACCAGAAACAGTGATAGACAGACACAGTGAGAAAGCGTGATAGTAGCCGCCTCGTCATTTTTTCTTTATTAAATTGTGCGAAGCAAAATGAATGCATTGCCATAGGATCAGTGCAATTTAGACGGATCTACATCAGCAGGAAGCTATCTTTTGCGCGCCTGTATCCGATCAGGACATTCAGGGTTCAAAGCAATCATTGCCGCAGACACGAATATTGAGTTCACTGAAGGAATTTATCAACACGTTGAGAATAGGTTCATTGAAGGATGCTGCGATAGATGTCTCTCTGCTTAAGTTAACTTTTCAAACAAATTTAACTATTTATTTTTTTATGAGTTCCTAATTGGGTGGTTTTGATACGAACTTGAGTATGGGAAGTGTTTGCAAGCGTTTACAAAATGCAATTTTAAGGCGCAATTGATGAAGATATGATTTTAAAAAAATATATAAAACGGATGGTTATTCATGACATTTATCATATGTTGATATATGTACTTCAAAATTACATTGTACAGATATACTGTACATAGAAAGTTACTACCTTTGCGTCACATGTACAAACATCGTTATCAAGTGTTCATTTTACTTAGTATTATTTCCAATCTTTACGTTCCAATGTCTGCTGTAAAAATGTACAAAAAACATTCAAAAAGACAAAAATCCTCTTATAACCTTCTCTTCCTACTTCACCCGTTCAACTTTCTGTGACCCCCGGAATGAGTCGATTCATGATTTTAGAAGAAAGACCATGAGAAATTGTTACCATTATTATATCACTTGTAATGGTCGAATGAATATATATCGTCCAAGGAAATGTTCTAATTTCATCAAGCACATTAACAGAGGAAGGGTCAGAAGCTCCTTGCCTAAATGAAACAAAAAAAAATCACCAGGTCGAACAAAAACAGGTGTTGATTTCAGTGCCTATTTATTTACATGGTCAAGAAGGGATTACATTCTTGAGTGCCTTTCAGTTCCACAACCGGTAGTAAAGAGGCATGTGCTTTCATGTGTCTAGTTTACCCCTTCTTAAATCTGGGGGTTGCTTTACACTATTGTGTAATTAATTCTAACACATTGAACGGTATATGTACAGCTATTCCGATGTATAACTCCTATCTAATTACAAAACAAGTCAAGTTAACATCTTATTGCGACTCACGAACGAAAACAGTATCGAATGATTTGATACAAATCTTAGATGTAATTCATTTGTAATGTATTTAAGTCTTTATTTCTATCGTACCTGGATGAATATGATCTTCGATTTCGAAGACATGGGAAAATAAGAGTGGTCACTCACTTTCGTCATCTACTATTTGATCTCTCACTTGCCTCGAAAATCTACCCCGAATCCCCTTTAGCGCAGCCGTGTTCCGAGGGTATCAGTTTCAGTATAGTTTAATGATTGACACATCGCCTCGTAACGATCGTTCAATAAATAGACCGACAATGTCATGTACAATGTTAACTGGATATTGTAAGAGTCTAAGACAGTACTTGGCCAAGGTTAGTCAGAACACGGTTTGACTGTGACAAAAGTCACTATGGATAGAAAGCAAAGTTTGTGGCGTTCAGTGAGCTTCTCACGAATGGTGTTGCCGCCAGTGAAGGTTTCGATACGTGACAATGGGATTTGGGGACGCCCTCTTCTGATATACAAAATTATATTCCAATGATCAAGTTCTGCTGGGGATTATCACGATCCTTTCTTACTCTTATCTTCCGAAAACACTTCCACAGGAGCCATCATTTTCCCGATATTCATAAGGTGCATATTTTCCCTTACTTCTGTAAATTATCCATGTTTACGGTTGGACTAAGGACATTTCATGAACATCAACAAAAAACACATTATTTTTTTCATCACTTGCCCAGTTGTGGGACAAGCATGTCATCTGTGAATATGTATTTAATAAAAAAGAAGAATATATACAATGTTCACATCGTCTATCAATTCTAATCGGACACGCGGCGATTTTTAAACATCAATTTTAAGATTATAATTACATGAAAGAAACAACAACATGGCGAGTATTTCAATAATTTATTACACCCACAGATGTTAGCTACTATACAGGGTGGATAGGGTCTTTTTAAATCTATAAATCGACTAAGGTAAAAGTGTTTCTGTCTTGGCATTCTGCGTATGTCTTTTTACTAAACCTAAAAGTGTTACGAGGGCAGCAGGGGTGACGCCCGTTACACGACTGGCTGCAGCAATCTATAAATAGAGAAAGGGTTCATGTACTGCTGTACAGCATTCATTCAGTTTTGATGTGTTACAGAAAAATGAGTCACAAGTCGCAAAATTGTTATTTTTCAACGTGTTTTATTCACAAGATGTATTTGTGGGAATATTTTGATTTTTGGGATGTTTAATGCTTTTCGTAGCATGAATGCATGTACCAATTTTCAGGACAGTGTATTGAATATATTCATGCATTTCGGAGGTCATCTTATAGAGAATATTTCACTACTTCACTAGAAAATGTTCACCCAGAAATGTTGCAAACTTTTTTTTCAAAACTAATATATCAAACATAAACTATAGAAACACTTCTTAGATGTCCTCCATGTTACTATCTTTGGAATCCGCTAGATCTCAAATATGATGATATATCAAAATCCATCTTTTGCGACTTGTGACTCATGTTGCTGTAACACGATGCAACTTTAATTAATTGTAGGGCCTAATGTTAGGCCCTACAATTAATTAAAGTTGCATCGGCAGCTATTACGACAAAAAGAATCTTATCAAATGTACTCATATTATGACTTATATCTATAGGTCTAAAGTTATCTATATTCTGCTACTATTATAATACAAGAATTGAAGTAGAATGGACCGCCGGTGAGCGATAATAAGTGAAGCCACCGCAGGAAAGGATTTCGGCTGGTCCCGCAAAAATATATATTATGGACTTTTTTTTTAACCCTGTAGCAAAAGCAATCGGAAGAAAAGATGAGAAAATCTTTAGATTGTGACCGATGATAACTGAGACTGCAGCTTTAATAGTTCTCACTGAAATCTGATCTGATGATTTGAACCAAGGCGGTTCATTGACATAAAACGCCAAGAAATTTGCTATGAAGTCAGCAATAAACTCACCGTGTATGGTTTTGCAATGGCAAGACTTTCGCGAACTTGTTCTGGGACGGCGCGGTGATAAATTAAACTAAAAAATAAATGAAATTTTAATGAACACATTTATAGTGCAGCCACAACTGAGCATCACGATTGTCGGGAGAAAATAGAATAGGCTCGCGAATATTTAAGTGCGGTAAGCCTTTAGGTCAAATGAAAATACCCCAAGAAACTGAAACACAATGGCATGCAAAAGGTCCCATATGACAATTATTTACTTTGCCGTTTTATCAATACAAAGTAGTAATTCCCACTTGTGCAATGAATGCTTTTTTTTTGACGAATCGTGATGATATTTCACAATTTCCCCACTTGGCGTCATAAAGACCATACCATGCAGCAGCAGGTAGAAGGCCACAAATGTTCTCGTGTTACCTGTTCTCGACGGTTTTTCTTGTGAATCATGTCTTGAGATGCTGGATAAATAAAATCTTTAAAAAAAATTTAAGCTCAACTATCAACTTTCCTCTACAACAAACATCTATCACGCACCCTTCCTTTTTACTACCCCGTGAGCCTTGTACATGGTTATATCACTGATGGTTGTATTATGTGTGTATAAAACGCGTTTATATTTCATTTGGTAGAGTTAACTTTGCTAATAACTAATACATGTTAAATAATAAAAAAAAATATAGTGCAGGCATGGGGGAATGTTGGAAATAACTTTACTCACCTTTCGTAATCAAAGTCGTCTGGGATTACCAGTTGCTCGTCCCTTCTAACTTCCTCAATCTCAGCCATTTGACTTTCAATCACGTGTCGGTATTGCGCTTTGAGATATAAAGATATGAGAGGCTACTGGTGGTGGGTGGTGTGTTATAATACTTATGTAATGCATGATACAGTCTAGTCTAGAGTTGAGAGAGTCCCTCTAAACTGAGGGAAAGGTTCTAGCTTCAAACCGCAAAATACCGTTATAATCTCATTAGGACGCCTATTCCAGGGCCAAGAAAATCAGCGCATTAGTACAGTGTACGGTGACAATATAACAAGCGTTAAATTTCATTTGGTAGAGTTAACTTTGCTGATAACTGTAAGTTGCTAAAGCACCAATTTTGTTACTAACCTTCGATTTTTAGTCTCTCTTTTAATGACCTGTTTTCATTGATGTATCCAAAGGTATCTGGATCCAAGTTGATAAGCTCATCCATATTAATTCGCCCGCTGAGAATTTGAAATGCGCTGGAGCAGAAATAGGGTCCATTTAAAAATTAAAATGTGTTGTTGCCCCTTTTTGCCACACTTTAAGGAGTTGTTTAACTGAACTTCACCCGAATATATATACTACACCTTTCGTGAATGCATTGAAAAGGAAACGGACCAAAAGGAAATAACTATATTTTCAGGGATTCATCCTCAAATTCCTTACACTAATTCAATTCAATTCAAACATTCTTTATTGTCTTTTTGTTACAAAACAATTTTGGTGGTCCAATTCTGGCCAATTAGCATTGAAAACTCACTAACTCCACCAACTGGATACTTTTTGATACATTTCCAAGATTAAGCTCCTGGTAGAGCTATGATTAGCATAGAATGGGGTACCCATTTCCAGGTATTGAATTGAACATGCCAAAATATGTGATTTGAAACATGGACATTTCTAAGGAAAAGGACTACAGGCATTTTATAAGTACAACCAATAAAAAAACCCCAGAAATTGAAGAGATAAATTTCATTTACCTCTGAGAAGAACCAGAGGGCTTCTTCTTGCCAAGCAGCTGCTGCCACCTTTCAGGCGTCTGTTTGTAATCGTGGAGGAGTTGGAGCGATTCATCCAGGTGGCGCAACAGTCTGGTCGTCCGTTTGTATCGCTCCTCACTTACGCATCCAACCTGGTAGCCTAAGTAAAGAAACGTACTCCAATGATATGTTTTCCTTCTCTAAGACAATTTGTTATTGCAATTAGAAGTAGGATACATATAAGTCATCTACACTGAAACTCCTATAGATGATTCCAATGTGTATAGCATATGCACAAAATCACTATATTAATCTTAAAGGTCAGATCCGTCAGAAAATGTACATTTGGCCTTGACCAATCCTCTCAAAAAACCCAAATTAAGACCAAGATGAGGTTCTAAATAGTCCAACACCACAGAACGGATTTTCCTAATCAACACTACACCAAATATACTAAGATATACCTAGTTTTCCTGCCTATTTCAGCCGAACTAACAATTGCTGCCAATTGTAGATTTTCTGACGAGCTGCCCCATTCTATAGGTGTTTATTCAGGGTAAAATGATATTATTATTATCATGCTATGGTGAATAAATTGTATATCTATAAAATATGATTATTATAATCATGGGAAATAGGCAATCCGTACTACACACGTAAACCTCAGATCCAATGAAAAGTAACATTTAATAACGACATCATTTTTAAGGATGAGAACTAAGCACCACATCTTATTTCCAAAGACATTAATCTGTGAAAGTATTTTATTTTGAAATAAATCCAAGCCCACCTCTCTGGGTCAGTCTGGAGTCTGCATTGTCAGGCCTGAGGAGGACCCTGAACTCGGCCCTACTCGTGAACATTCGGTAGGGTTCGTTGGTGCCGTGCGTGGTGAGATCGTCTATTAGTACACCTATATAACCTTCTGTTCTGTTGACAATAAATGCTTCTGCCCCACGAACATAACACACTGCATTGATTCCCGCCACAACACCCTGGAGGGAGAGAGAGAAAAAAAAGAATATCAGCAAATCAACTTATTTGATCAGGGTCTCCCCGATTTTGGTCAGAAGAAATGCTAGGCTTTTCAAGGCCTTCCAGGCGTATTTCAGTGATTTTTCATAACCCTGATATTAAATGAGTCCAGTGGTTTGTAGTTTGTTGTTCATAGACCAATGATGTATCAACAGGTTTTATGATTTTATATCTGTTACCGTTTTTTTAACTTTTACTTTTAAAGTTACTCAATGTAAGGTGTAAGAGGGGCGGGTCATGCATGGGAAAGTGTACTGTAAGGAACTGAGAATCTTCGAAAATTGCAAAGCTATTTAATACATTCATAGGTAGAAGGGACACCAAAACCAAAATAATAACGTTAAGTACATGGGTGTTTATTCAGTAGTACCAACGTTTCAACACTCGTTCTGCCTTCATCAGGGTATATCACTTAATATATTTAATATATTCCAGAGGTGCTAGACGAGGCGTAAAGGTCAGACCAACCCATTGTTCTTAACAACAGGAGGGATACAAGGTAATTCACATATATATACCCACTCCCCGATGCAAAAAAAATTGAAACAATTTATTTAATAGATTCCAACAGGATTCAAGGCCCATAAAATCATGATGATTTTCCAGGCCTTTCGACCAAAGTTCCCATTTTCCATGATTGTCCACGCAGCCTTGAATTTATCATTCCAAATTCAAGGTTTTTCCAGGTCCCACAAAGGCCCTTTTGATGGAGTATCCCGAACCGGAGTGAACAGGCCCCAAAACAAAAGACAAATGCATGACGCTACAAAGGCAGGAAGATAAGGCAATTTGTTTGAGGCCAACAATCATGATGGCAATCCCAGGTGTCAATTGGCAGCAGTAATGAAGTAGTGACCTGGGTAATGTCCCCACTATTCATCATCTTCAGGCCTGAAGAACCAGTGGGAGGAGATTGCAAACGACTAAAGGTCAGAAAGTAACAAGTGGTTCGATATAGGAGGCAGAAGAGACATGGGATGTTATTCATTCCCATGCCTGACTTGCCGTTAGATTTTAAAACATGCAGCACTTAAAAAAATAATAGTCAGTCTCGTAAACTTTCTGAAGACCCATAGAAACCTGTTGATATATACTTTGCGCACGAAGGAAGACTGACGTCTAAGTGAAATTCTGATATAAATAATTATCAGTCAGAGGAGTGTACATCGGAGGGCGGCATAAACTATAGACTGTAGATAACATCACGAAAGAAAACCCATTCCGATCAAAGGAGGATAACATATAGACACAAAAGTAAAAAAGGTGTGGACCCTATCCTAACGCAGAGAGGCGATCGGATAAGTATAAAAACAAACACCAACCGCTCGAAATTACAGCCACCTTGGCCATAAAGAAAAATGATAATAAATAGTATTTCTGAACCATTGAATATATATGAAAGTTGTTTTTGCAAAAGCACCCACCTGTGAGGCGGCCTCCTCGTACCCAGTGGTACCATTAATCTGGCCAGCAAGGAAGAGACCTTTGATGAGATGCGTTTGAAGGTTTGCCCCGAGCTGACGTGGATCAATATAATCATACTCCACGCCATAACCTAGGGACATAGAAGATAAACGGCGTGTACTCTCTCATGGCGTATAGTGTTTACATCCAACGTAAACAAATAATGGCTGTTTTACCTTGTATTAAGAAACAAAAGCCTCTGATGTGCAATTCAAAAAGCTATGATTAAGGATAGCGGCTATATATCCATCGGGGCATCTATCATAGTTCTCGGATACATATGACGTGTCTTGTTATGTGTGTATGTCTTGGAAGTCTATCATAAAGAATCATATATATACCTGTTTGCAGGTTTGTAAAGAAAATTTAGACTATCAGAGGTCCTATGCATATGGTATATATCTCTTCATTCAGATAAACCAAATTTTGCAGTCTATCTTATCACATATCCAAGATTTGTACAGTGCTGACGTTTCATTTATACAGACATTCTTCATATAAATTTATGAGATAAACATAATCTCTATTCTTTTAGTCCGCTTCCCCCGTTAATAGACAGAAAACTATTATTTGCACGGACAAGGAGGCTGTGCATGGAATTCAGAATAGTTTTCCATGACCACCTAATTCTATTTATACATAAATCGTCGGTAACTATTTCCAGAGACCATAATATTTCACACGAAGGTCATTATTTCAATTTCAATGTCCGTAGACGCCATCTTTAATTTCCTCAACGACTTAAATTTTTCTAAGGCACGTGATGGAACGAAAGGCATGTGATGGGAAAAGTAAAAATCTTTTTATATTTATTTTGAAGTCATTTTGAAGACACTCCTGTTTTCAGGAGAAGGTATAGACACCATTATCTTTTTGCATTCGTTTAAATGCATCAACATCAGGGGGATTGAATATTCCATAAAGAAAGGAGTAATGGGTTGATGCAGAGGGAGAAGGACGGGGGTTGCGTAAAGGAGGAAAGGGCGGATAAAGTCTTTAGTCCTTCGCCTCCACCAAATACAATAAATAGCTTCTTACCTGGTTTCACGATTTTTGCCTTCTCCAGCCCCGGGCAGGAATTGATCAGCTTTTGTTGGAGACATTCAGGCAATGTACAGGCCAATCCCTGAGGGTATATGAGATCGCTCTCAAACCCTTAATAAGAAATGCGGATCCATAGAGATGTATAGGTCTATAGTAATCAATATACCCTACGAACAAAGTTTAAAGCTGCTTTCTCAGCTATTACAAAATCCTCCAAAACTTGGAGTTGGAAAAGAATTGAATCAAAAAAAAGTAGAAGAATTTTAGATTTTGATCAATGTTAACTGAAAATGCGGCTTCTAAGCAAAATCTAAATTTAAGTTCCCGGAAGACTTATAATCAACAATCCATACAGAAGACATTTCAAATATGCTAATGTGGATGGATACACGAGAGAAATTATGTGTTTGGAAACTACTTTGATAAATCAGTAACACCATGCCATTTAGGTCGCACATAATTATACGTGTTCATAACTTAAAATATTCAAGATGCTTCATTGGGATTGTGAATCTACTTACTCTTAGTGTTTCAAGACCGTTAATAATTTCTTACCTTCAGGTTCGAGCCAAATTTGATGATTTCTTTGTGGAAACCGCATAACCTTAGACTCAATTGAAGGGCAAAATCTGGAAAGTAACAAACAAGAGTATGTTGATTTTTTGTCGGTGTGTGATATATTGGAAAGTGTGTATGTCGTGCGTCTACATGCGAAATCACACACATTTAAAGAAACCCTCTTAAAGTACAGTAAATGAGTAATGAAATGAGGCGATCATATATATCATGAGCATGAATATAGGGACACATAGAACCTATTTCATGCTTCTTGCCTTGCCTCTGAATGCCAAGAAAGCAAATACGCTCTTTCTCCTTTACATACAAAAACACTGCTCTTATGGAACCGTTCTTATAAACCAGTATGGCTAAATACTAGAGGCACTCATGCCAGCCTACAAGGATTTGTTATTGACAGCTTAATTCACTGGTCTTTCAGCAGGGGGCAGCAAAGAGCCTACTTGATGAGGTTATATTAAAGGTAAATCAATATTGCATCTTGCTAAGGAAAGCTAAATGGACTGAGAGTGGCTGGAAAAAGGGCCACTAGCGCCTATCTAGAAAGCTATTTATATCTAAATGGATCACCTGGTCCCTCTCAGTTACATTCAGAAGCAATTAATGCAGGGATACTTAGGAATCACTTTATTAATGAAAGGTTAGGATGAGTGTTTTTCTAATAGTCACCACACTACTCGAACGAATTAAGCTTGTATGGACTGTTTGTCCGCCCACTGAGGCAGTTGAACTTGTTAAAAGTGTTATGCAGGCAGGGCAAACTATAAAACACTTGTTTACTTTATCATGTCGTCATGGACTGCGTGTGGAAAACACCATAAAAAGGTATGGGTGATTGTTTTACTAGATTGCCGAGGACCACCTGGATTGCGTTCCATGCGCTCACCCGCATACACAATAAGTTGAATTTGAAACGAATTTAACGTCAACCAAACAAGAGCATTTTTTCACGAATGAGTTTTTGTGCGCGTCATGTTTTGCTGAAAACAATTTTTTAAGGTACAGACATTTGTGTTTATGACCGCCAACTCCTGGATATCTTTTATCAGAGAAAGTTGAACGATATAATGTCAATACTTCCTGACATGTGCAAGTATATGATATAGATGAACTTGTGAAACCTTTTAGTAGAAAACAAATTAGGGGCAATAATGCGTACGTGTCGCCAGGAAGCTGAAAATCAATATTTTAAGTGAAATGTTCACAAAAGAAGAAGAGGACTGAAAGCAATGCCATTTCAAGCTTATACACCTCTATACAGAACATAAGACTATCAAAAGACTTCCTCGTAGATATAAGATAACACGATAACGCACTTTCCATATAGTACTTAGCTGTCTGTCTAGTCATAGGAGTGATTCAACGTTTTTTTCCGTTGTCTACCAATTGAAAGGCTACACCCCCCAAATAATAGCCCCAATTCCAAGGCTATGATCATCCGATAATAACGGGGAATGTGCATAACTTTCTGAATTTTCTCCAAAGGGATTTGGATTTGCGATGGTTCTGTTAGAGCACAGGGATTACAGACCACGAAAATATCGAATTATTTCTGTGATCGGAGAAATCATATGTATGTGCATACACCGGCCATTGACCTTTCACATACAACAATCCGTGATAGATTCTGAGCCACCTATATATAGGTGGAATGAAGAATAGAAATAAAAGGATGGTAACAGGGACAAAGTTTGGTAATATAGTAACGCAGTTTAAGCTGCACTCCGGTTAACATTGGTAAAAAAAAATAAAGGTTTTTTTACTTTTTGTTCCGTTCTTTTCCGATCCATCTAAGTCATTTGATCAAAATGTTGGAGGGTTTTGTCCGGTGGTTTTTGCTACAGGGCTTTATAAAAGTACACATTTGCCGAAATCCTTTCCTGCGGTGGCTTCACTTATTATCGGTCACTAGCAGCCGTTTTTCTTCACCGATTCGACTTCTTGTATAAACATATAACTGCGGCAGAATATTGATAAAATCAGTCCTATAAATCAGAATATCGTTGGTAAAAATTGTTTGTCGTAATAGCTGAGCATGCAGCTTTAAGATAGGTTACCAATAAAGCTACATGATAGGTTATGACCACCTGTTTATATAACCAGCAATGAATGCCACCTATTAATATTGATAGAGAAGAATTGTAGCTTAATAAAGGTAACGTTCAGTTGATGATGAAGGATGGGGAGCAGACATTGAGTGTACCGAGGTATAACTAATATAAGCATAAATCACACCCCGAGCAGATGGTAATATATTATCAGTCAAGGCGTTTATTAGAAACAGACGCACTCATAGCAATGGCATACTATGATTTCGATTCACTTAGTTTATGAACATGATTTTAGCACAACTTGGGCGTATAAATGCTCTATAACCGCAATATGTACGGTGCAATATTGACCAAAAAAGACGCTTATAAATGTCTAAGTCTCTTAGCTTCTCTTCAGCGGGTGGCGAGAAAGTTCTCCTAATACTTTGGCAAAAACCAAGGCAATTTCGGGACTTTTTAGGACTATATTCTTAGAACCATCGAACCAATATTTCCCAATGGCAGTGCAAATTGAGCATTTTACATATAGGCCCTTCTCTTTCCTCTCCAAACCTAATAATTTTCACAAGCCTCGTACTGTGAAAATAGGTGCTGCCATCGAGCGTCAATAAGTGAAACAGGCAATCAATCACACTGGATTAAGAGGCTTCTGTCGTCGCCATGGTAACTCAAGGCGTCAAACAAGGGACGTGTCTTGGCGATAGATGATTTTCAGAAGGTGAATTGGCAGATGGAGAGGTCACTGGGCAAAATTAATGGGGATTTAGGTCCTTATTTCGAGACAATCAGGACGAGATTTATAAGCAGGCCTGATAAGAACTAGAGCAAGACTTATAGCTCTGATAAAAGGACATAGAATGGCGCCTTCTTCAGTACATCAATGGCCTAGCACGACTCTTGAGGTTGGTTTGCTCATGGGTAGTATACTACTTCCATTGTTGAGAGGAAACATGCTAACGGTACTACCCTACTCTTTACAATAGTGATGGGACTTTAACGTGTAGTGCTTTAGACAACCATATATATACACGGCTGGCCTTTAGTGTTATATCATATTACACAATCATGACGTAACTATGATTAGTTAACCACATTATCATTCATATTGTAAATTAATCATGAACTCTAATTACTATAAGTACTCATCATTAAATAAATTAATTGCAGTATTCTTACTCTAGTAAGAAGATCAGGTAACATCAGAGTTGGTATAAGCCAATCACAGTTACCCACCACCA
Organism: Sthenelais limicola; assembly: GCA_942159475.1. Classification (NCBI taxonomy): domain Eukaryota; kingdom Metazoa; phylum Annelida; class Polychaeta; order Phyllodocida; family Sigalionidae; genus Sthenelais; species Sthenelais limicola. The sequence continues at coordinate 35,842,089 of OW804098.1, forward strand.
TTTATTATTTCATGTAGGTTTTAATCTATTAAAAAGCTGTCAGTCAGATCCCGGGATCTAAAGCCTCCGATCTCTATTTTATTCTCCTCATTCAATAGCTCTTCACTATTCAAGATCTATTAAAAGGTTCTAATCAAGATAGAATACCTTTGATGACCCAGTCAGCAAGCACTGGGGTGGAAGGGGAATGGTGAAAACGTGCCTACAGCGGGGTTCGAACCCACAACACTCACATGGCCATGGGTTGAAGCTAGCGCTGAGACCACTGCACCAACCCTCTCTTCATACCCAGTCATTTGAGATATCGTCATCCCGCCAAATAATTGGCTCTACATGGGAAAATGAGGCCATGCCTTCAGTATGTATGTAGACATTGTGATCACCCTCCAAACCCTCCTACACAAACCATTAAAACCATTAGATTTAAGAAACGATATATCATCCCCTACGTTAAAGTGAAAAGAGTTTCGTTTGCCTAGGTATCAATAAGGCACTAGAATATTCAAGCACTCGATGAATTCCATGAACCAAGTATTATTCTTTTCAATCTGATGTCCCACTACTAGTCTCACGGTGTCTTGAATTCCAAGCTGCCTTAGTTTTGTCATCCTTGGGTTTGCTGTGCGCCTCAAATAAATCCGAAAAGAGAAGTATGTCTTATCATTGATTCTGTCATCTTCATGCACGTGCCATATCCAAGACAGATTCAGAAGATTTTGAGGAAGAACACCAACTGATATGGGTCCGATATCGTATTACAATTCGGATATCTAATCTACCTGCCATATGTATACATATCAGAGAACTATATCATGTATGTCAGATTGTGGTACATGCCGCATTGCAATAACAGTGAGTGCGGCAGACTATGATAATAATATGACGCTTTTCATTTTCGTAAACAAACCAAGAATTCTCCACGTACTCAGGCATCAGTCGTCCATTTCGACCTTTGTTCTCATAGACCTGTCTCCATGATCTGGGTTTATGGAATACTCTGGATGTTTTCTAATTGTCTATGTTCCTATAGACAGTCGCTATCATACCAGGCGAGGCATTCTTCTGCCTCTTTACATAGACCTTCCTTCTACCTTCCCACATTACTCCTACGGTTCCCTCAGCTGTCCTTCCCTCCATAAATGTGTTTACACAGCCTCACGAAGTAGAGTCTGCAGTCTATCATAGTTAGTAATAAATGGATTTATGTCTGACCAATCTCTCCCTTCCTCTGATAAGTAAAATAAGGCTTGTCCTGCAAACCGGGAATGAGGCATTGAACCGGCAGCGTGTCAGCTGGTATGTACGCATGTAGTATAACAAACAGGATCGGAAGCACAAGGGAAACAGGATTAGGAGTCCTGCCTGTCTCATAAACCTACCTAAGGTATACACTATATTATATTGGATACATTCTCTTCCCAGTAAACTTGGACGTCCTTGGGAGAGGACCATTATTCTTTGGGTATCAGTCGAACTATATATATATAACACAAGAGCGTAGGACCAACATGAAAGGTTCCTCTTTTGCATTAAAGTGACACTTCTCGCTGTCCTTAACTAGATTATCGAGTAACTGAATTTCTACTTCCTTTTCTACTATTTGGTGCACTTTACCATACCTAACTAACTCCTGTGGATATCAAAACTATGAAATTCATATTATATCAGATATTTGGTAAAATAGTGAGCAAAATCGTTTTTGCACGCAGAAATTTCAAAGTGGCAGTTGGGTTGACATCTGGAATTATGTAACCCCCAGGTCGGAGCTGGTCAATACAATGGACATTAGTTTCTTTCCTGTCCACTTGGGCCAATTCTGGCAGTATCTTCTGGTCACAAGGCCATTTCCTCATGGATTTGAAATGGGTTTAGGTTCTGACACATTCATTACGCATTCACTAATCATTGAATGAAAACGCAATGCTGGTACTCAATCCATCAGATATTGCTATACCTATCATGTATATGATTACACTGACAAAGTTTCACAAGATTTCATGACTACTCATTTTACCTATCTAAAAACAATTACACAATCACTCCACCAAAAGGTCTGAGTGGCAAGTGTAGAAGTACATTTTTAATACCATTATCTAAGCCAACCACTACCATTATCATCAATCTTATCCTCGTATGTACTACATCCTTGGTTTTTACTCTACTGTTCTTTTATTTTTCTTATCCTTTTGCTTTTATCTATTCTCTATTCAACACAGACGACACTAACACTCCACATAAGTCTGAGTGGCACAGTGAAGTCAATTACCAATTATAACCCATCATTAAACAAGACCGAACTTTGTTAATTAGTCACTTATAAGCATAAATGAATCGCTCCTAAAGGAAACACATGTATATATTTTTGTAAATAGATATCTATCAAACAGAATTGAAAACTATGTAACTGAATTTGTATGGCTTGGCCCGACAGAACTAACCCCGAAAAGGGGAGTCGGTAACCAAGTTTAAATAAAATCTTTAAAAAAAAACTATCTTAGCCACTGTCAATAAAGAAAATACTTTTCTACAAAATGATTTTGTATGCATTCTGTGTGCAACGATGTAAAAAGATTGTTTTGCATATCCAAACATCTACAATGGTTGGGAAACTTTCGACAGAGGTGGAATGCCAGAATGATATTTCAAAGTTTTATATAAACTGCATGAAATATATTCACCAAAAACCAATATATATACATAATTCCCTATTAGAATTGACCAGACCCACGTATATCACTATTTTTTGTATAAAACATATTTTATTTCGAAAAACAATTCCACACAAAATGGTATGTTTCATACCAATAGACAATCTGCCTTTTCCATGCAGAAGCAACGGTCCACACCTTTTTGTAGCAAAATCCATACTATGGCACAATGCCAATGGTCCTAAGAACCAACTTCATGCAGTGAGCCATTTCTGCTGCATATACATCCCTCGGACTTGTCGAACGGAGATATGTATGACCTGAATGCCAGCGCACGGTGTATACGAGCAAAGGCATGCATGTCTCCCCGTGTATTTTAAAGCATTCCCACAATCCATGCGTTCCACTGTCAACTCATAAAGGCTCAACTCCACTGACGTTTTTTTCCTCTGCGGTCGTTGCAGTTTTATTCTCAGTCCGAATATTTTAACAAAAGGAGATGGTCAGAGGAGTCTTGATACAGTCCAGAACCAAACCCTCAGATCAGATAAGAATGGTATGTCAGTGATTGGACGCCTACTTCGCCAATCGGTTTCCTAACCCATAATTAGGCGTTCGTTCTAATGGGATTATAATGAAATTGTGCGGTGTTAATGGAACTATAATGGCGCTTTGCGGTTTGAGGCGAGAGGCTTTTCCCCCCTTTTGAAGGGAGTCTCATCTTTGGGCTTCTTTATAATAATTAATATGTGACAATAACTACCAAACCGCATATTAGCCGCAATAAGTATGCTTGGTGGAGTAGTGTCTTAAGCAGCTAGGAGCGGGCAAGGACCAGCTGCTTCTAAGGCACCTGTCGTGCCTGATGCCATTGCAACATTCAGGTACAGGCTAAGATAAATTACACCCCGCTCATACTGTCAGAGAAAGTTTTCCCAGCCAAGGTGAGTGCTTGATGGTAAGATGGAGACGTCAATTTAGATGAGTGACTAAGTGCACAAACGTGTTGGAAGCGTCGGGCGTTTGAATCTAACAAATTGCCGGACGCCCGACTCGTCCAATAGCATGGCAAATAATGAAGAGAAATGATATTCCCTCTCATTTGTGGACCGGGACGCCAGGCGCGTCTGCCCGTATTTGGCTGGATGTAGAATATGAGCAATGTAGGTCAGGACCTACTGGATCATAGACACCATTAGAGCATCGCGTTGAAACCGATGAAAGGATCGAGTTATAGATTGTGACGTCGATGTCCAATATTCGCTTGTTATATATGGCTAGGGGATTATGACCTACTTCAGGAAAAAGTGCAGTAGGTGGTCATCAATGCAATGACAAATACACACTTCATACAGAAGCCTTCGAGGGTCCTCTCAATATATGACAATTATTGTATTCAATATGACAAATAGTGAATGGGTTGGGATGGAAATAGAAAAGCACCAAAGGTTTATATATACCAAATGAAATGTGAGGAATTACCGAGGAGGCATTAAAGGGTATGTGTCTTACTCAATAGTCCAAGTTTGAATCTCATATGAAATTCCGCGAAAACAGTTATTAAAATTTAACTATACTGAATGGTGCTGAAAGCTGACACTTTTATTACCAAGACGGCAATACACCTTTCGCATAGATATTCCCTCGGTGTTGGCCCTATTTAGGGTAGTAGCCAGTAATTGCACTCTGGGGTTAACTTTCCTCCAATGATAAATCTTGCAAAATTAGATTTTCGCGGAATCGATTGCACGGATGAAGTAAGATGCAATTCTAACCACAGATCGGGAAGAAATGAACAGCAAGATTTTATTTATACTTGGATAACATTTCCCATTGATATGGGATTCTCAAATGAGCCCAATTTGACGGTCATACTGGCGTACTGGGTAGTTATACAGTATATTCCGACTCTATTAACAGGTTTTTCATGGGGTTAACCACTAACTATGTGTGGGACCCATGTTCATATTAATATCAGTTACAGGAAGATAGTTGATTGAGTTGCATAGCATAATGACAATAGTTAATCAGACTGGGGAGCTAATCTCTTAGCATGGAGGATTAGAGTGGGCTCCTTGTAACATTCTGAGTACGATACAATGTTAGTTCTAGTACAGTAAAGTATAGTCTACTATAGTTTTAAATAACATGACTAGTATCAGAACTTATAAAAATAACTTCGCAGGTTTCAGAACAAGGTCGCAGGGAGTAGCCACTCTCTTTGAGTGAGATCCCTGTGTATAAGTTTATAGGATAGTTAATTTGTCTTTGGTAAATATTTCCGGGTAAATAGATAGATGTAGGCTGTGCGGCAATTCACCGGGCCGCGTTAAATCCATTACAATACCAAACACCTAAAAGAAATCCTTTTGCACTACAGACGGTTCCGTGAGAACACCCAACTCATTAACCCGATGGCAATTATTTGACTTAGTACCAGTATAAAGCATGCTTGACGGCCCAAATGTCCTCGCCGACTGGCCAAACAATTCAATAAGACAAATATATCCCTTGGAGATGTCAGTATACTCTACCGATAGGTCATAGTGGTCACTGGAGTGTATTGCATGTCATATAAAAGGTTGTGGCTCAATGACTGTAGCGTTTCCGAGTTCATCATGATAGGCACATAGATATTGTGACATTTTCTTGCTCTTCATGTTATGGGTTCTGAATGACCTGCCACGTACCACACACAGGGCTACCCAAAGTAATCCCCCTTTGTTTTTTTGAGCTTTTATGTCCTATTATCAGCAGGGCTACAGGCTTTATTTTTCTCCCGACCGATGGGGACAGTCCAAGTCCCAAAACAAGTCATGGATGCCATATCTATAACGAGCCATAGATACTGAAATGGACTCTTGGGAAGAAGGGCCAATGACCATAAGACATTGGTTATATTCAGGGGGAGGATAGATAGCTGTTTGTCAATGGTAATCCACGTTTTTAAAGCAAGTTTGTCAGGTCGGGATATTTCACTTTCAAACCGAAGATCAGGGTCACTCAGGACATTATCACCTACGTGCACAAGGTAAATGGATTATGAAAGCCAAACCGTGGAACATGCCTATACTAAAGAAACAAACAAATAACTCTTTTCTCAATTATTCAACCATGAATACCAATGCGATACTTATGATTACTATCATTATTATTGAAACTTATTTCCATTGTGTTGTAGTGTCTATATGGAATATGGGTCTCTGGCCCTTCCGACTGGACCTTCTGCTTCTAATTACAGTAATAAATATGTGTAGCACATAACAGAAAATAAAGTACAGTATAGTATAGTAAAAGTAAAAATACATGTAGTAGCCACTAATGTAGTGGGGGCAAAACGATATAATACATGCTTTAATTGTTACTTACTAAAAATTGACTCATGAATATCAAGTCCCTGACTTGATCCTAGATCAATATGGGCTGACGCCATTCTCTTATATAATACCTGGATAACTAAATCAATAATAAAAACGCAAATTCATTCACTTATAATTTGGAACCAAGTATTTAGTATTTAATAGATGTCCTGTAACTTGAAACCACTTCGTTTGCTACCCAGATTAATCTATTTCAGGGTATATTTTACCTATGATACCGTTTTACTAGGGCAGAATATCCTGGTAAAAGAATTGCTGTGAAATTATATGGGCACCTAATACTCCTTTATTCCTTTAAGGGATGAAGCATTTAACAGTGTAATTTACCTTTACTATGAAGTGTCGAGAGATTAACCCTGGTATGTCTCACGAGTAAGATACGGGAATGTTCACTCCTGTGTATAAGGTGCCTTCTCTTATCTACCCAGTCATGAATGGTCTCTATGGGGGTATAGGCCGCCGGGGTAGTATTGCTGATCCCTGGGTCAATGCATACGTTAAAGCACCGACAGCGATAACGTCAAGCAGTCAATACAATGATTTCAAATGTTGCCCTGGGGACCGATTTACTTTTTCTATCCTTGGCTTATGTATTAAAACATATAAAAGATCATCGATGTGTGTCAGTATTACCTCCAAAAAGTATTAATTATAAAAATGGTTAGCGTTCTTTATCAATGTCCTGCTTTTTAGTCGACAATAATGTCAGCAAGTACTGTGGATATACTATTTTTCACTTTAGCTGTACAGAAGTATATATACAAATTTGCCCAACGGCAATCCTGATCAATGTTCCATATTACACAAGGGCGTAGCAATTGCAGTAAGTGAACGTAGCGAACAAACGACCTCGCGTAGCCCAAGTGTAATATGGAAATTGAAGAATGCCAGAGGGTAATTTTGTATTTATTTACTTTATATTATTATCTTTAATTATTATTACTTTTATTTATACTTTTCCCGATATTAATGGCCAAGAAATAGTGAAAATTCTAAGGAAATAAATGATAACACTGTGTTTACATCCTCGCGTCTGGTTACCGTGTGATATACACCCCATACCAAACGCTGTATATGGTATGAGTACCGGTGCTGAAGCCTAACACATTCCATATTACCCGCTAGAAAGGTATAATGAATCACATGAAAGGTCTATCTGAGCTGCATTTTTTAGTATAATCTGTATTTATATACAATAAATTGGTTTCCATGTGGGATTCATAACCTTAATTGTGTACCAAGTTCACATGAACTAACCATGCATACATGTATACATGTACATAATATTGATGTACATATAGTTCATGCTAATTTTATCCACATTAGCCTTGAAGACAATTCGGGACAACTCGAAAACAACGTCTTAAGCGAAATATGAATTGCTGGAGTGGAAACAGAATAACAGCAGTATGGTACAGTCCACATTTCAGGACTGAGAATTCGAGTTCCCAAGGGCTGTGGCGACGGTTGATACAAAGGAAGGTAATCCACCATTTGAACAATATATATAATCGTATCACAGAAAAGCAGGAGCGAGATATGATAAGAGAAAATGGGTAAGAGGCACTCCCATTGCTGCTCTGTTTTATCAATTATACTAAACAAACTGTCTAAATGGAGCGTTGTGGAGAAAGAATTCTTCTTTACACTGCCAACGGAATACAATAGGGAATAGAAAAAGATCTATATATAGCATTTTTCTACAACGGTAATAGAGATATCAGTAAGTCCTACTTACTTCAAGACCAGTCACTTGGGATAGAAAAGAGATGTATAGTTGGAGACGCCAGACGGGAAGAAAAGAAGCAATAACAGACATTGCTTCTAATCATTTCATTCTTGATACATTCTAGAAATATAAACTATGACAAACAAGCTTATAAGCTAACTGCTATTAAATTGCTTAAGCATTGCAAAGCAAGCGATTTCTCACCCGACCTCTACTCTTTAATATTATCCGAACTGCAAAATATATCAAGATATTCCTGTCTAGAGAACGATATAAAGCGCAACATGGTCACGGTGGGAACGGGGTGGAAGTATGTAGGTTGTATGTAGAAATATGTAAGAGCTGTAAGGGCATAGTAAAGCATGGGGCCATCCCCCTCGGGCAAAGGTGTCAAAGAATAATGTATAAACACAAAGCCTAATGGTTGCCCCTAGGAGATCACTATGCAACATAGATCACACAATGGATGATTTCTTTTAAGATAGACTCAAGAGAACAACTCTCCAGCGGGGTATCATCTGGAACTAATCTTTAATAGTAAGAAGAAGAAGAAGAAGAAGAAGAAGAAGAAGAAGAAGAAGAAGAAGAAGAAGAAGAAGAAGAAGAAGAAGAAGAAGAAGAAATTTTGAAATAATCATTTCAAAGTTTCCAAAGACTCCAAGCTTATAATCTTTTAGCCATATTGGGGCTTTAAACCTGAGGGCCATTATCGGATGACCTTAAATACCAGTGAACCTCTCCGCCTACAGAACCAGCTCAACAAGTACATCATCGGATGACCTACCTATCTTTTAAAATGTTGATTAAACTACAATTCTGTAAATTTCCATCCTACACATCAGGCCTCCATTTATTGGCAACAAAAAACTTCAACAAAGTCAGACCAGATGAGAATAAATATTTTGGAACAAAAGATTTACATTTTAAGCATCCTGGCCATATCCTAAGTTCATGCCTTAATTTTTACTGGTCTTAATTTTTAATCCAGCTTCCGTTTCCTTCCTATAGACTTAGAACATCCAGATATCAAATCTGTGACTTGGTGGATTGACACCACACTTTAGATCTATACCACCGGTCACAAGTACTTAGGCTAAGTTGGGCACCCTCAAAGACCATGTATACTTCGTTCTTGTGAGGACATAATGTGAGTGCCTATATGAAAACCAAAAAGATGAGAAAACAAGCGAGAAGGTAAAGTGAGGTTAGTTCTGACGGATTACACCTTTCATGAAAATTATAGACAAACCACGTTCTGCCATACTTACGCTATGCTGGAACCAATTGCAAACACATGTGCGTAGGAGGTAGCTGGAGAGAGAGTGGGGTCATAGGGACAAGGTTATCTAACGACTAGCTTTCTCTTCAGCTTCCATTGTAAAGGGAACAAAGACCTTCAGAGCTGCTATACCAAATCGAAATGTTGGTGATAGACGTAGCTTCGATATAGAACTATTGACGTCGATTTGCCTTCAAGATTTCATCTGTGAACAATAAGCTACGCATCACAGTCTTACATCATATCCATTGGTAAATCTATCGTGTGAACGTTAGTTCCAAGCAAAATCTGGCTACATTCTAAAGAGACAACCCAATTCTTATAAGGTCGGCGGAGTGGGGGTGAATATTACACAATCTCAGAATGCGTCCGTTTACATAAGTAGAAATTCCTCCCCACCGGGAACCTCTATAAATTATTCATAATGTCGAGCTTTGGTGACACATAATCTTTCAGATTTCCTAGGTACACTTCATTAGCTAGCAATCCACCCGTAATTATTATTGAGTCCTTGTCAGCTCTTACAATAAATGCCATAATTCCATATAATTAACGTGGACTCAAATTGCTAGGGGAATGGGTAAGGTTTAGGGGTACTTAGGATTTCTACTCGGTCATCTGTCACTTGTTGGAAGCATTTATTGATTGATCACACTTCCCTTGCAAATAGCACAAGAGTAAATCTCATACGCGGTAGTGACGACCGCCTCATGTGGGAATTGAAATCAATTGATTTCCCTCAGCACATGGCCAGCGAGACAATTGAGAAGGACTCTCATGTTCAAGTGTTCATGTAAAGTGGTAGGAAATAAGAAACATGGAGATATATCATGTGAAATGAATTGCAACGACGCTATCCTACGTCCATACACAATTATCTATAAATTCCCAGAAATTGAAATGACATATTAATTAACACAGTTTCTAAAATGTGTAACAATCCTCTCTGGCAATTGCAGTTTCTATCCCTCCATGACAGTAATTTGTTATATTTCTATCACGAAAACTGACAGTATATCAGTTAAAGTCCCATTTACTCCAATCAGGACATACATAATAATGAATGATGATAAAGAAGGACAGAGAGGAAATGCGAATCTAGAAGGTGCGAATCGCCCTGTACCTGCGAATATCTATCTTGCTGGCCAGGCCGAAAAAGACGTAGGCGGCATATTATTGCAATCACAGGCATTAAGCTTAATGGAATGCTACAAATTGAAAGGGTTGGAGTGATGAGTTGAAATAGCCAGCGAAATGCCGTCTGCTACGAGTACATGTGCAGTTGTTGCAGTCTAGGCCCACAGAAGAGAGAGTTCCTTCAAACGGAGGAAAGGCCTCTCGCCTCAAACCGCCAAGTGCCACTATAATTCCATTAAGACCGCAAAATGTCATTATAATCCCATTAGAACACATACTCCTAGAAACCGATTAGCGAAGTAGGCGTCCAATCGCTGACATACCATTCCTATCTGATCTGAGGGTTTGGGCCTGGACTGGTTGAGCGCCTCACCATTGCGAAGCTCGTATAACATAACTGAAGCTGTAAAATTTAATCAACAACCAAGTGATAAAAGAGCACAACTGATTCCCGCGGATGGACCGTAGTTGATGACTTCATGAATTTATATGAGCCGTTATTTTACTTGGCATAAAGATTTGATGCTCTACCCATGGATCATACTTATTGCAGAATGATCATCTGTGGTGAAGGAATAAATCTCTTTGGTTATGGCTTGAACATGCACGTGGCACCGCTTCTGATTATGATCTAGTTCAGTGCGATAAACATTCTGTTATCATACGACTGCCAGTAAACGGACATAATTGTGACATGACGTGGAAGAACGACCACTGGAATCTGCCTTAAAATCATCGTCAAACACACATCAAATATATCTTCCCCAAGTCCACCAGGGTGCTCCTCACACTGTTGCATCCCATATTTCAATATAAATGTACTCGTTCTTTTAGCAAACTGAGAAGAGGATTTAGGGAAGTCGTGGTGGAAAGCTTTTTACACTTACAGAGAGCTCGCTGGCCAAACTCGAGGTATTGATGGGAAGAAAGAAAGGGAAACTTGAGAAAATCTATTGTGGAGGGTAGTAGGAGATACTGGGCATATTTGTAATTCCCTGGGTGAAGCGCTAGTAGGAAGAGGAGGCGGAGAGATGAAATCTGGTGGCACTTCCTTGAAATAGGAACTCTCTAAAAAGGCGAGGCGCCAGTGTGAGGTTTGTCTGGAGTAATTAAGTATGGATGTTGGCTGATTACTGATGAGTTTCTTACCCTGATGAAGGTCAGGGTAGGAAGGCGTCAGCAGTACCTTTAGTGAATGGATGGCCTGGACCATAAGTAAGCAACTGCAGAACAAGTCAACAACCTACTACTACGCTAACCAAGGCTTTCAACTGATATTTTGCCTTTAGTGATCGCATAGATGGTGTAGGATACATTAATCTTAATGCAGGCTACAGCAGAGATATATATACTAAGACAACAAGTCTAGTAATAGCCTTATTTTTGTTATGAACTTGCCAATTCTTTCTTTTTCACAAACAACTTCATCACAGACTCAAGCAAACGAATTCACAGAGGTTCACATGCGTTCAAGTCTATACCCAAGTAAATGGTTTTCTTTAGGTAAAGGATATCATTGAGATTGAGTTTTATTTTCTTTATTATTAAAACCATTACTTGACATATGTGACCTGAAGATGCCACCAAGCAGGTGGTTAATTAAGACCTTGCCATTGCATAAGGTGAGTTATTCTAAAAAAAAGTCACTTCTCCTATTCACAAGTTCCTAAGTAACTCTCCTAAAATCTGGAGCTAATCAGAGAAGGAGGGATAGAGAAATTCATACCTTCCTCACTAGAGAGAAGTGATGTACAGGAAACATATGTAATATTGAAAACAGACAATCTGATTGGGCGGTAGGGCGTGAACCATGTCTAACCAAATATATTTAGGAAAACCTATGGACGTGTGCACCAACACTTGATTTCCATTTGGGAGAGCATATACATTCAGGATGATTTCCCGACCGTTTGACCAACCAGCAAATGGCGGTACATCCCCCCTCAAGGAAGTTTAAAGCAAATTTAAAGCTGCAATCTCAGTAATCATCGGTCAAAAACTAAGGATTTTCTACTTTTTGTTCTGTTATTTTCCAACCCATCTAAAAGTCATTAAACCAAGATTTCGGAGGATCTTGGCTGGTTGGTTTTGCTACAGAGCTTCATATTAATCGAAATGATTAGAGAAATATCCCGATTGGCAGAAACGTCTACATAATTTAAACTAATTACTACATTCAGATACAGCCGTTCAGTTCAGAATGCATAATTAGTGCATTGGTATGTCCATAGTTATAAAGATTGAGGAGGTGACTGCAATGCTGCTATATAATAACGGCTTGAAGACGATGAAGGTCGGTATAATTAACTCTAAAAATGAAAGGCAATAGACACGTACCACATCATACAGGACTATACTGCAGGCAAATAAAGATTTCTCTCTTTGCAACATGTGTGAGCTTATATGGAGACCATATGTATGCTCTCATTGATTGTAACCAAAAAATGTCCAAGTCATTGATTAGTCCCAGAGGCATGAGAACAAAAATGACGAGATCCCAGGGACGCCCTTAATAGTTATTGATCTAACTATTTCTAAGGATAAGCAATGGTTGAAATAAACAGGAGGATGGGGAGGAGTATTCCTATATGCTGCAGACTGGGACATATTGCTAGTATCATCAGTGCAACCTGTAGTTTGTAGCCTGTCATTATAACCAGAATAGGCCAGAGCATTTTGAATATGAACCCATGACCAGTTTCCTAAGTTGTAAAGCGTAACAATAGGATTATATTCCACAAAGTAGCGAAGATTAATTCGATAAGCTGGTGCTTTGGTGCTGCACGTTATGCTAGTACAGTTCAGATTCTATCTATCACGTAGCTGTGTAGGATTAAAGCTGAGGATTGTAATTCCATATGAAGGGTTCATAATCGATCTTTTGGAAAGAAATTCAATGATGCACAGCTTGGTAAGAGAGTGCTTTTTAAGGCAATGTATTGCGCTTTTTGCTAAATTGGCGATCGATCAAGCTGTTATTGAATTGTTTTTCTCGCTAGCGAATTCTCAATTAGGAGACATTTTTGTCCCAGAAGCACTCAGTTTATCAAAATTCTAATGTATCACAGACTAACAGGATTGTTGGCTTTCCATTGTTTTTACGAATAGACACTGAACATAGTAAATAGTGTAGATCAAACAGTAGGGAATATTGCTAGTTCCCTTCGCAATATGAGATCGGACATTGAAGGAGAACGAACTATCGTTCATTGACACACACGGAGATAAATTCAGGTATTCAGGCATTCGACTTGGTTGTTTTGAGACACCGACCAGATGAAAACTCCGGGGACAGAAAGACGTCAATCTGAAAACCTTGCTCTTCAGATTGGGTTATTGTTCTTGGATATTTATGACGGCTTACTTGGAACGAGCGCCTGTAAATTATCGATGATAGACCAACATTATTAATGCCTTGATGGGGGTTTGTTGTTCGATATAAAAGGAAAAGGAGAGACTGTGTCGTTGGGCTTCATAATAAAAAAAGATAGTTGGGTATTGCGCAATGAAAAACTTTCATTCTAGAAAATGAAAGTTGTAATGGGTTTACTAGATACTTCCATAGGCACAGGAAAGAAATATTTAAGTTTTTCAATCAATAGTTGTTCTTCCATGTGACCAAAAAATGAGCCAGGCGTTGGCTAAAATTCAGTATAATTATGGTGAAAAGTAAAATTTCATGAAGCAAAATGTTTTTATAATGTCCTGCTGATAAAACATTTCAAATTGTAATATAAAGTTTTATCTATTAATTACACAATTTACAAGATGAAATAGAAAAAGTGCAGGATACTTGATAAAGTAAGGACACTAAGTGGCAGGAGATATTGAATTCATATTATCCCCATAAACCTTAGAGATGGTGAACGGCCCTGTCAGTGTATCACACGATACATCATGGGCAGGAAACCGAAATCCAGCTTAAAGATGCATTACCAGCTATGGAAGATCCTGAAATGAAATGACTATCCTTGAGATAAACACTCAAAAGCTATCATATGTCCTGGAGAAACGTTTCAAAAGAAGAAAAACTGATTAAAAGTAACAAAATTGACATCGATTTTTGCTCTGCATATCACTGCATGAGTGCCCTGTAATAGCCCAATGAAGACAGGAGGGGTATTGGGGAACCCATGGTCTCATATATGCGTGCACAGGGTCTATTTATCAATAGCTTTGGACGACTGGACCTTATATACTAGATTTTCAGTATAATTGGTTGTTCAGGGTATAATTGGTTGTATTCGGAATTCTGTATGGGCTTCACTGAGGCTAAGATCTTAGAGTGGTTTAATTTTAAATATGGCTAAACAATGTTGATTTCAATGTCACACATATCACTATTTAGGTCCTGATGGTAAAATAATAAAAAAAAGATGATAAAGTTAAAAATATGCTTTGCTGCATAGAGTGTGTGTATGCTTCATTTTCTAAAGGTAATGGGAGTACCAAACATAGCCAAACTGTTCATTGAACAAACGGAATTTCACAAAACGTCACACAGCATATATGGTGCACCCTCATTTCCAATATATGACGTATGCTAACAAGGGGGAAATCCCTCTTAAATTTCTGGTTGAGTGACGATCCAATGGACGTCCATTCGGTGCGCACCGATTGAATAATGGATCACTTCTTTTGTTATTTACATGCTTTTAATGGATTCGGAATTCTTAGATATTCAGGGACATGTTTGAGTTTATCATATACTTGGTGTGTGTGGCAAAGGGGAAAATTGCGCAGATTTGCGCATGCATAGCTGGTAATGCATTTTTAATTAAATGCCCGATTCTAGAAAGAATACCTCTTATAATCTAACAGAGGCCGTAGATTGATTGTCAGAGGATACACTTTTGTAACTTTTGTACATACTAAACAATGAAGAAACCAAAAACAATGACTCCCAATTTTATTTCAAAACATTCAATCAGTGAGAATTATTGGGCGAACCCTGATAGGCCTCGTAGAATATTCTTCTCGGAGAGTTATAATATAGCTGAAGAACTTTTACATATTCCATCTAGGTACTTTTCTTCTAAGAACGTCCTTTGAAAGAAAGGGAAAGCGCAGTTTCCCTGGCTCAAATTGGCAGGATGGCAGGGAGACAAGTAACATATTTGCCATGTACTTATGCATGTCATAGAGACATAGTTTGAATATTGCAAATGACGTCTACAACCGATATTCAGTATAACTGTCGGAAACCCAGTGGCACTTCGCCGCGCATCTGTCTTCATTATCGAGGTAATTAATTCCTTTCCTTTACGTTGAGGAAACACCAACAGTGAGGATCGTACTTGACAAGCAAAGCCTCTAGGGGTGGAAAGTTGGAGGTTCGAAGATTAAGGAGTAGAAGGAATTACCCGGTGGGGGAAGACTCTCGGAAAAAACACTTAAAGAATTAATCAGTGCGCCAAGATACGAAGAAAACAAACCCTTGAAATTCTGTTAAGAGCATGATTATAGGAATTATCAAGAGTACATTTCTAGAGTCTATGACAAAGGCAGTTAATATTCATAATTTATATTATATTCATTATTTATAATTCATATATATATATATATATATATATATATATATATATATATATATATATATATATATATATATATATATATATATATATATATACTACCATGCCCTTCGGTCTGCCTGTTCATATATTTTAACATTATTTTCAACTTCAAAAGTACATTTAATGTAATCATGTTCTAAAGAACCAAATAGTCACTCCCAATATTATATGTACTGGCAGTAACGGTCTCGAATCTACTTGATAAACCTAAAAATGTTTTAAAGCATTACTATGATCACATCAGATGCAGATGTTCGCTCTGGTAGAGTCCATAAAGGTTTATATATCAAGATCAAAGACAGTTTCTCGCATCGCTGATACGCTGTACTTTGTATTAGTTATAGCCAGCACGAAGAGCACTTACATTCCTGCATTCCTGTCAGGCTTATGCCCGCCAAACGATAGGAAATCCTACGCGGAGATATTCAGCTTATTTGTTCTTGAATGTACCTCCCCAAGCCAGTGCGAAAGAAATCCAAAATATTGTGCTGATAAGCTATAAGTGATTATGCTGTGATCGGTATTCGGTTAAAATATGCAATTTATTATATGAAGCGAATATATGTATATCGCCGAAAAGGGCAAGAAATGTAAACGAATTATTTTTGCCTGGACTCTACCAGAGCGAAGGCAAGATTTATGAACTTTCTAAATCATAAAGTGCCTTGGACCTTTCTATTTGGCTATAACTAAATATACAAATTGTGAATGTTTTGTTTTCATTAAGGACATACTTTCTCCATAATTCACACTTCAACCATGAGAAGTTCCTTAAGATAAATGATCTCGTGTCCGGTTATTAAAGGACAAATTGTGTGGAAATTGTGAAAGAGATGCGATATTTATAACAAATTGATGCAAAGCCGCATAATTCAGGTTAGCTGTATATACTGCACAACACACCATGAATACGAAAAGGTGGAAGGTCGCCCTCCAGAATAATATTTCATCCGTTGGTTCTGACTTTGGGGAGCGGACATTAATTCAAAGTGACTTCGGTTGTGACAGTTTTTCTGCATGGTCCAAGGATGAGGGGTCATGAATTGTGACACTGCTAACATCCTATATATTGAAACGATGAGACAAACGTTTCTAATCTATAGCAGTTTGATTGTTGTATATGTAAGAGGACGTTGATGGGAACTGTCAGGAAATACAAACATGGCCATGGGCTTCCGAGCTTTATGACAGAATAAGGAAAACGTGGGGTTATTTCTCATACTAGGCGTAAATTTGAGCATGCTTGTCGCGACACTGGGACTTTAGGTCCGTCGTGGCATTAACATAATTCTTACTGAAACGAACGCTAAATATGATGCTAAATAATCAATTCAATAGAGAAAAGTGAGGGGATTTCCCGAGGCTCTTTGTCACACAATCACCCGGTTCTATCAGCAGACGAAATTGAATCATTGAAGAAAATAATCGCCCGATCAGAATCGAAGAAATGTGCATCGCTTTTTAACTCGAGGAAGAGAAAGCCTCAGCTTAACCATGCTCTGCGGCACGCCGAATCTGTCCCCATCCCCTTTCATCATTTCCAGAGCCATCGTGTCGGCAGAACAGTTCATTCTCACTTTCCCGGGCATCGCCCGTGCTCAGTCTACCATTCCATCCGGGCAAATGTCGTCTGTTCAACAGGAAGTAAAGGCGGCCCCAGCCACCTTGTGTTTGGGTGCGCGCGCAGACAGTGGCGACGAAGGCGACGTCGGTCCCTGCCCATCTTGAACTTTCCATCTTGCAAACAGCAGCAGTACTCGACGTGGCCGGCTTAGGAGGAAAGAGTTGGGAGAAAAACACATCTTTTAAAGACGCCAAGCAATTCTTCAAGAACGATCAGCACTGGGACGGTGGGGAATAAGAGAGCAGGCATGAAGAAGAAACGTCTGTAGACCTAGTTGTAGAAGCGACCATGTGCCGCTCGTATTTGGAGAAGAGGCAGGAGTTGAAGGCAGTTGAAGGCCAGGGTGCAGTGGAAAGGCGGGAAATCATCTCCTCCAGCTATATTGCACTAGATATCTATAGCCAGTCCATGAAATGCTATTTTTCTATACTGAAGCCGGTGAAAATCTTTCCATAGGCTGTTTTGTCTTGCTAAGCTCTCATCCGGCTGAATCAACTATATAGGTCCAACTCACTTTGTCACCCTGTCCCCAGACGAGGTAAACATTTATTCAACGTGCGGAACGTACGAACCATACAACCTTCTTCTCCATTGAATTCGCATGGGCTTACCTCATAATCAGTGGATCAAATTAACCTATAGGAAGCATAACACCAAAGCACTTTTCTTAGAATAAGAAAGCATGCTTATAAACATAAAGAGAATATTTGATTTAAGACCTACATCTGCCTATAGGGAAGACAACAAATCTTGTACTTAAAGTGACTCAGACAGTGGAAGTTAATAAACATAAGACTTGACGATTGTACGTGACAGAAAGCTTTGTTTTTCATGGACATTCACACAGTAGGAACCGCTGGAAGGCCATGTTTAACGCATATAACATTGACTGAGCACATTCGATTATAACCCGTCACTAAATCTGACCGTATCATTCCACGGTTAAGCCTCACAAACGCCTATAAATCGGGCTCGTGGACCGACATACAAAACAAGCGCTGCCACTGGGAAAAAAATTCTCTCAAGAAATCTCTCGGGGAGGATCTAGCATCCTCAGTAGAGCCAAGGCAAAAGATGGGGCATGGGAGAAGTGATAAGCGGCGGAAATACTCTGGAATTTATCGCCCGTCCATAACATTCACTTTGTGGGGGAGCGTGTGAACTATACCAAGCCATTGACAACAAGCTTCACTGGAGGAAAGAACACCTACGCCCCCTAGCACTGGGGGGAGAAGGCAGTTCCGCTTGGGAGACCAGGCAGCACAGAAAGGTGCACCGTACCATGCAGCAGACCTCGGTAGGTAGTCATGAATAGAAATTTATATGTATCACCACATGTCTCGGAAAGATACCATGAAACATGATATCAATATAATCTAGGTGCAACAGGGCCTAGTGGCAAAGTCTCAGTCGACGCATGGGGTGTTTTTACAAAGGAGCAAACGTAATGGCCAATCTGCCAGGTACATGGTGTCTTTATCTCAAATGATTGCAACTAATCATCAAATATCAAAGACAGCCTTCACAGAATTTAACCGCTGAATGAGCATGAGACAGCTAGACTAGGGAGGCCTTTTGATTTGAAATAGAATTCCATAAAGACGATCTGTCTCAAATAAAATCTGTGGGAGGATGATCTTATCAAGACATGTTTATGCGATTTGTATAATTTGTTCCGTGGTGTGATCTATCAAAAGCAATAAAACCAAGCCGAATTAGAATTAAAGATTAACTTTTCGAAAACATTGCCAGCCCAGATAAAAATTCGCTTCTGAAAGCTTATTTGATATGCAAGGCATAAAATGATAGATTTAATTTAAATCAAGGTTATTTATTTCAAGTCAGGAGAGTGACTTTTAGCTATATCCGATTTCATCCTTTCTTCATCGAACACTTTCACTCAACTATCTTTTTTACGACGGCATGTAACCTACCGAAAGATTGTATTATATAAGAGCCAGTCTATAGGCTTATAGCCTCTCAGATCAGATATGAATGGTATGTCAGTGACTGGATGCCTAGTAACTAATGGCTTTCCCGGCCCTGAAGTAGGCCTCATAATGGGATTCTAATGTTGTTTTGCGGTTTGGAGCAAGAGGCTTTCCCTCAGTTTGGAAGGACTCTCTCAACTCTGAGCCTAGACTGAGAGTTTTCTTTTTGTACATCGTCGCCACTTGATCGGATTCAATTCTAAAACAGCATCTCTTTTTCATCTGACATTCACATTCATTGAAATATTTACTGTGTGAAATCGCATATATGCATATGCGTTTTTTCTACCTTACTTGAACGTATCGCTCAACATATGGCCGACATATTAATTGACATGTAACAATGTCGACAGCTGACTTTGTAAAAGGTAGCAGTATATTTGGATCAAACCGTCCACGTCGAAAAAAAATGACATATATTTCAAATACTAAATACATTGCGGTGTGCTTTGTTTTATTCGATATGATGCAGGCCAGTCATAAAATACGACGGCTGATGCCGTTCAAACAGATGAATTTATAGCTTGATATACATGTAAGGTGATATAGACATAGCATTCTGAAAAGGGGCTATAAGCCTATTGAATCTATAGGGAATTCCGTTTATCGAGGGTCCGAAAAGCTGCTTAACTTTAGCACTGCACAAAAATAGGCCACGACCACATAGAGGATTGCGCATACAATTTACAGAGACCGAGACTAAATCCGAGATATGAGCACATGACAGGTGCTCAAAACAGTCTTACTCTGCTTTAATGAACATGCGAATATGATTACTTTATTTTATACTTCATTTAAGCAACAATACTTTTTAGGAGGGCATTGAAAATTGAACATAATTCTTCAAAGGGCAATCGGTTCTAACGCATTTAGACGCGTGGTTGCTATAAAGGGGTATAAAACCAGAGCATTCCAACAATGAAATACCATCGTACAACCGAGAGGTGGGTTCATTTTTAATCACATTATCATATTGGCAATCCAGAGTTATTGTACTGCATAAATATGCATGCGCTATGATGAGCCAATATATGTGGAAGTGTAAAAAGCATTCACAGCAGCTGATTAATGCACATGGTGTGTTTGTATTATTGAATACGTGCGTAGTATTCATAAATACTTCTCTCCTAACACAGAACAGTCTGGCTGTGACGAAGCGAGTATTTGTGTCGCAAATGAAGCGATCGTCCCCTGATTTGCATTCATGCAGATTTTAAAACACTGCATGACACGGGGGTAGAGGAATTATTATTGGTCTGAGATGGTTTATTGTAATGTTCGGGGGTCTTGTTTTTAAAGAAAAAATGGTGGTGTGAAGAACTAGGGCCGGTTGTAGTTTGGCATGCTAGCGTGCCAGTTGGGGAATGAGGTGAGGCAGAGACTGATGCTATTTCATCTGGAACACAGCGTTTATAGGAGCTCACCTTTCCCCTTTCCCGACAGGCCTGCGTAACATACGGAGGGTGCAATGCTTAGAACTGCAGCAGAAGAATCCTGCTGGTATAGAGACTAGTACTGCAAAGCTCCCCATCACATTCCCCCGACTCTACATATGCAGGTAACCCTCGTATTGTTCCATTAAAAGATCGCATGATGCAAAGCTAGAACCCAGAATCAATCTCTTTGCAAATGATGGATTATTTTGAACTTGGAACACTGTGCATTATGGTATAGTATGGACTCCATGGATTTTATATGCATTTAAGTGGGGGCATGGGTTCAGGTTGAGATACAAGTAATGCCTTTTCTAAGTAAGGGGGATTTCCTCAGTGAGCCTGAAGCTGCTCTTGATTTACCGACTTTACATATGGCTAGCGATGTTTTCTCAGAGAAAAACTGCCAGGTTACCCCATCTTAAATGCACGTACCTTTGAGCTATTTTACTTAGGACATTGTCCGATAATTAGCTCATACTTCAACAGAGATTTTCTAAGCGAATCGGGGCCATTTCCGAGCCGGTGTGATTTCTACTAAGCAACTTTTATAGAGGACATTCACGCACCATATATCGCGATAACGACTGGAGAATTCGAGGCCGACGACTTTTTGTGTACACACTGCTTACAGCTCCGGCCCCAGTGCGGACATGAAAAGATGATGGCGTTTAGCTTTTCCTCGGGGTACTGACATAAGAAGATAATTGTATTAAAGGATCCCTTATAGCTCATCCAAAGCTGCCTGGTACCGATTAGCCTCGCATATCACAATGTGGTGAAGGAAAATGGCGTCTGGTATTCATCTTCGATCAGTGGCCTTAATGAAAATTAATTGAAAGAGTCAATGATCAATCGTTTGTTCAGACTCTGGTAGCGCATGCACTTCAATATTTATGCTACTCTTTTTTAAATGCTTTTTTAAAAAAAAGATTTTATTTAGATAAATTTCACAAGTTTGTGATACGTTTCAGCACCGAATATTATCCGTTGGAAACCCATTTAATTGTGCATTCAGTGACAGTTAAACTTTCTACAACTCTTTACCATGTTAACCTCTATACTCTCCACCTTCGTTTATACATTTTATAGTGTTGTTATATATACAATAGTTATATATATACAGCTCGAGGTCGATACCCCTACTGTTTTAACTCTCAGTAGTATAATTCCATGTGCATAGGCCTAATGTTTTATGCATTATATTTTATTTTTGATTTTAGGCCATGTTCATTAAAACATATCAAGGGGTATTAAAGTAGCCAAAGACCCATGGGGTGGCATAAACAAAGGTGTGTGTAACCTGGTTGCTTTACGCCCTTAGTAACACATTGTATGTTATATCAAGGGCGGTGAAAAATGAGATGAGAAACAGACAGTTAATGGTGAGTTATATTTTATACTCTCTTATAGGGTCATATTGGAATGGGAAGAAACAAGACGTCAGCTATGACAGGGTGCTCATGACATCTATAAAATGATTTATGCCAAAGTAACAGGTAGCTTTTTCAAAAACATCGAAAACTAAAGGGACACATTTGAACGAAGAGTCCTCTTGAAATTGGAGGGAAATCATTTGGCCGAAACCAATATTGAAACTTTCAGTTTCCACGTTTAGGGACTAACAAAACCATCAATCAAATATTTATTCGATTGAATTCAGTTTGAACTATTTGAATATAATCAAACAGGCGAGATGGTGAAATGTATTGGACCAATGCGAAAGTGAAATGGCGAGGGAGATCAATATTGGCAAGTGTTCGGGTTCACGCCACCAAGCGCACAGGCTCTGCTTTTCATTTATTCCTGACAATGTCAATCCGCTGATGGTCGACGAGTGGATCTAGAGGTACTCCACACAGCTGTTGCGCTGCCATTTCCCTATTTCTAATTTAATGATTTTTTTCCTCCAAAAAGCACAATAGTTGGCTGTCTGTGTTGCGAAATGACCCCTGCTCAAACCATGCTCCCAGCCCGGTACCAGACACCAACCGAACTTCTTTTCCTTTCCTGTAATAATCCCAAGTCGAAGTGAGGATATTCGGACAAAGAAGAGCACAGTACCTTTGGCGATCCGACGAATACTGCAAGTATAAGGGCATAGAATCGCTGAGGACCTTCTTTCTAGGACTATATTCATTAACATCCCAAGGCACATATATAATTTAACAGCTCTATTTTCCCCGAGGACAAGATATCTGCCGAAATGAAGAAAAATCGCTTGTTTTCTACTGACTTCTTCAACACCTGAAAACGAAAATGATTCAGCCATTGTGGGAGAAGAATGAATGAAATGTAGGCAATGTTTTCTCCCAAGGGAAACGACATCGGGCCTGGAGGTAATTCCTTTGTCCCTCGCCCATTTATTTCAGTTAAACCTTCATCCACACTTTTTTTGTTCGGAGGACCAAGTTCTGTTGCCATCTGTCACATGGCATTCATCGCCGACTTGAAAAGCCATAAAAGCACGAGAGCCCCAATTAAGAATTTTTATGCTGAAAATAGGACAAATTAATGATTGGGTACGCATATTGAACCCATGCATCTGAACTTATAAAGCGTTGTACAGAAAGGATTTGTTCGTAGTTTCAGCGTGTCATATCATTGCCAATACAGAATAATAATATCGATCGTTTGATTGAGGACGGGATGGAAGGTATTTCCGTGATTCATGGAAAATGAAAAACTGTGTTTGGACACTTGACATTACCTGACAATACTGGGGATATGGCGTGTTCGCCCAGACAAAATCCAATGAAATCGAATATTCCCCCAAAGCCCAATGTTTTTCTTAAAAATTAGAACCAATGAAAGAGTTGAACAATAATGTTAGCAAACATATCGGAATAGAATTGGGATAGCCATAACTGTATACATGTGCCTAGATACTCCTTAAACTTCGATTGAAGTTTCTAAACAGCAAGAACCACTTACAACATTTTTATACAGCAAGACATGATTATTTGTCAAGACCAAAGCTCACGGGATTCACCATGATATTCTGCCTGGTGCGGTGTCTAGGGTGGTTTTAACTATCTAGGTGTATGACTATATAATATAACTAAAAATAGGAGCTAATAAGTTCTAGAACATAATGGTTGCAATATGAGAAATCATATGCACTGTCTATGCACAAAGTTCTGTCCTAATTCTCTAGAGCGTCGGACTTGCATATAACGAACCTGGGTCTATCAATAAGAGAGGGCATGCGTTGGCAGTGTCCAAGACCAGTGTACATGACTTATTGGCTAGCGTCCTACTATGCTCTATGATCGGGAAGGGTGTGATTGCCTTACGCTAAGATAATCGCACGGAAGAACATCTCACTAGTGCAGTCTAGGCTCAGAGTTGAGAGAGTCCCTCCAAAATTATGGAAACTCTCTCCCTCCAAACCGCAAATGCCATTAGAACGCCTATACCCCAGGGTCATTTGCGCAGTAAGCTCTGAGCTTATAAACTGAGTGGGAAAATGATTGTACTGGTTTGCTCCAGGTAAAAATGGAGAGCACTATGCCACATTCTTTATGGTTAATTGGCACTAAACGGATGTTATACGTTGTAATCTTACAACTACGGGGCTTCATGTAATACACTGTGGTTCACAAAGGTCAATCATTCGTCTAATACACAAAAAAAGAGATTTGTTTTGTGGGACATTTGCAATAATTCCCAGTAGAATATCGCCGTGAGAAAAGACTTAGTAAGAGCTGAAATCCTTTACTTTCGATCACAGCAGACTTAGGGACCTCGATCGTTCCCTTACAATAATCTCAATGGATATCTGTGCGCATGTCATAAGACAAGTCAGCATTAAATCATTGATTGTCATATCTAATACATGGGCATATATGTATGAACATAGGGTCTGATCATTATGATATAATGATGTTAATAATGGTCCCCACTGCTAGAAAAAGCGGGTGGATGAAGATACTACTGGAGCAACTAGAAGCCCAAAGGACAATCATCATAATTATGGGCACCGCGTAAAGAAATAAGGTACCATTGCATGGGCGCTAATTGGCAGGGCTTCAGGGTACGTCAATGCTGGGTCACTATGTGCAAGGTGGGGGAAGAATAGGGTGCAACTAAGGTTTGTCCTAAAAAGTAGGCAGCTCTTACTGACAGAAAGCAATCACAATAAATGAAGACACTGGCCGAGAAACCCTGAAATGCCTGCCTTCCACCAGCCTTTCAATATGCCATTCACTCCTTTTGTATAAGTATATCGATTCACTCATTATGAAAAAAGTATTCATATAATGGTAAATATCGAGATTATAAAAGGAGCTTTTAAAAAGTTTCAATTTGTTGTTTGTTCTTATGTGATTTTATTTAGACTGGGGTTCTCGCAATTCCCTTGGGGAGAAGCTTTTATCAATTGGTCCCAGTTGGGAACATTAGACTGCAGATAGGAATCAGTCATAAACAATTTGACGCTTACGATAACGATATGTGTGCAAAACACCAATTCCAGAGTAATATATAGGGAGGTATGCCAGTTACATTTACAACTTATTGCATATTTTCCAAAATCATTGCACGTCATGGGGTCATTGGTAGGTGTGTCCTGCTGGCCTGTTCTGCTGCTTAATAAACGATTTGTGGCCCGCCTAACGAAACGATTACGACACAAATCCACTTTTAATCGCCTCCCTTGACGCTGGAAATCCTTTAAAGTTCACCGCAGTTCCAATTTATTCATTCGAGTTATTGCATATACAATCTGACACCGCTCAACTTATGTTCTTTTTAAATTTTGCTAGTGGGATGGGACCAGTGGAAATGTTTATTCAGGGACCAGTCAGGGCAGACATCAAATTCTAAATCTATAGCTGCTCATAAAATATGGCAGCATCCTAGGGAAAATTGATAGCAGGATGCTGACAGAAAAAAAGCCATATACATATTTCTCCAAAGTGAGACATGCCTTGAATATTTTATGGATATTTCTGAGAACAGAAATATAAAATATCGGACCAACTTTTTAAAATACGCCAATACGGGACAGGATTCGACAAAATGCTTCAAATAAAATGAAGGGAGTGATCAATGATGCCCTGGGTGATCGATGCAAATATGATGAATGGCAATTGATGGCAATATAATAATTTGGACAAGATTTGAATTCGATATACATAGCAGAATATCCATATTATATTATATTTTCCATGCATTCAATAGTAAAAAGACTGAGGCAAAAGGGCTCACTTCCTACTTGGATGTAGAACGTTGATGTAAAGTGCTATTTTAAAGCAGCTGTATCCATATGAGAAGGACCAGCTACAAGCCAACATTAACTAGCATTTACCAATCGCTGTTCCTATCAAACGGAACCAGAGATCCAAAGTTTTTTCACCCACACCGAAAGTAGCGCTTGAGGATCAATACGTTGCTGTGGAGCTTATTAGACAGTCTTTGGTTGCTTCTCTTACGGCCAAAACTGCTACACCACGCCAGTATTCAGTCTTAAATGCTTAGCTTAGCGTCCACTGTGCACAGATAAAATCTGTCTCAATCAATTTCTTCCTTTTTATATTCTCAGGCACCTTTACAAACAGTGGTTAACCCTATAAAAGCAGAACGGGCCGGCCCGGCCGCCGGGTAGGGGGGATTCTTGCAGGAATGTTTGTCCAACGGAAAGGAGCAGTCCCTGATTTAGTTCCCCTTCATCATTTTATATAGCCTTAAATTTTGATTGCGTAGAAGACTGAAAGTTCCTACACAACATACAGCAATGTCACAAGGCTACTGTTGTCATGCAGTTACACCTAGAGATGAATGTTGTTTTTCTGAAAGCCTAAATCCAAGACTCATCCACTTTGATAAACACAAGCAGTATGTCACCCACCAGGAGAAGCCCTTCTCCAACGAGCTGTGAAATCAAAACACCATATTTTCAGGTTCTCTAAACATGTGCATTCAAAGCTGTAATACTAAAAGCTCTCTGCACAGACATACGTAGTATAAACACATCACTGTAGACCCCCATCCTTCGATACGTAGGCGATATAATCACCTAAGCAGAGGAGCTGGGGTCGATACCCATCTTCACACGTTATACCAATCCAAAGGAGACAGCCATAACAAAAATGCCTTGCATTCATTTGAGTGATCCTCGTCACGGAGTAAACATGTACGTTATGTTCACGATGCCAATCCTTGTGTATAGCTGCGTGGCAATAGCTCGTCAACTCCACAGTAATATATATTCAAACCTAATAATCGTCAAACGACATAATTCCCTCCTACGATTGTTTAGTTTATCCCATTTTCCGAATAAATCAATGACTTTATGCATGGGTATAAGAAGAAGAGAAAAAAACGTTTTAAAAGGAAATGGGATTAAACCTTGGATGAAAAACACCAGTTGCACGAATACCACGTACCTTAGGGGTAATTATTATATTAGATTACTCGCACCGCTGATAAAAAGCAGGCAGCCTTTGTTCCAGAATTATTGGACAGCAAATAAATCATTCTACATAGGGTATTGGCATTCTATTAGGGAACACTTGGTAATAAAAGAAGTAATTCCGGGGAAGACGCGATTATTCATCAAGGAATCTGCCGAATGATTTAGCCTAAATCCCAAGAGAAAACTCAGACCCATCCCGACACAGTTACACTCACAACTCGTCACCGGAAGTTGTCTACTGGGGCATGCGCAGTGGGAGGATCCTCCATTTACAAGTTGACTGATGGCCCACAAGACTGGAGGCAACTGTAGGAGGCGATGCGACGCCTGGATTGGCCAATACCATGATCAATAGACCCTTTGATAGTGTGGACCTTTGACGCTAGGTGCTAGACAAACCTTCACTTTTCCCGTCTCTGATGGCTCAGACCTGATACCGTTCTTAGGCGCCAGACACCTTGAGCTAGAATCCACCAGGCCATGGTACAAAAGAATACTCTTTACCGATGATACTAAATTAAGTTGAACAGAAGCTCAAAACAAACACCTATATCCTTATATAGTGCCGATCTGGCCAGTTCTATCATGCATGCTTATGACAGTCTAGACTCAGAGCCAGCAGAAATCCCTTCAAACTCAGGGAAAGCCACAGGATATATCCTCTCACTCCTGACCACTAACTCCCATAAAAGTCCCATTGGTTGACCTACTCCTGGGCCGGGAAAGCCATTAACGTAAGAGGCGTACCGAGCTGACATACCAATCTTATCTGATCCGATCTGGTAGGCTCTACATGAGCCTATAATTATACTAGACTGAAGATAAAACTACGAAACAGTTAATAACAGAATGTAGAATATGCATCACAGGTGTGTTATAACTTATATGCATCACAAGTATGTAATGAATCTATAGATCTATTCAAAGATAAGGTGGGTAATTTCATCTAACCTGAGGAATAAATCTTACAGTCAAGGGTGTGTTCGAAAACAGGGAATGCTGTACGGATCCATTTCTTTTGTATACAGCAGACTCAGGTATAATAGTATAATACTCATGTCCGATCGCAAATCATAGGTGCACAGATCTCCCTTATTATATAGTTGGCGGACCAATAAGTAAACAGTATTTCATAGCAATTCTTCAGCACGTAGGTTTGTATGAAGGAACCACCTTTAATCACAAAAAAACAATGTTTTAGGAGAGGATGGCAAAGGAGAAAACCACTTAAGAAATTATGTCCACGGACTGCACAAGCAATGGGAATCGGACCAAGAACAACAAATTTACCCCAAGAAAATGTCCCAGATTTTGCTCCGGTTAATGAGTGATCTTCATGGAGAATTACAGGCAATCTAAACACCAAGTGCCTAATGCAGGAGCTGGCTTGAACCGCCTGTAAACATCCCAATGTAGCCGTGGGTCAAGCTATAAACAACCTTGCGGTCATCAATGCAAACTGATCGGGCCACTGCGAAGCAATAGGACCACTCATGAAAAAAACACACCCATTGAGCCATCACCCATTCACTAGCGCTTTAATATACTGCTCTTCTACATCCCCTTATCAGCCGTTTCGCTATGGCTTCCAGAAACGAACATGAAACATAAAAGGGTGTATGGAGACATAAATCGCATTCATGCATCAGGAAGTCTGCGATGAGATTGCCAAAGAATAAGTAGCATGTCTTCCCGTTGCACCAAGTGAACCAGATATCAGAATTGATATACGCTTTCTCTTATGCGTCTATCACTCGTGCTGCAAAACCAGCTTGGTATAATATAAACCTTGTAGGCATCAACCTCCGTATATATACTGCTTTATGTCGAAGAGACATCGGGAAATTTGACATTTGAAACCGCATATTTCTAGATTAAAGTGACTTATATCAATGGAAGTAACACCTGATGCCAAGTTATGACGAAGGAAAGACACCCAGACGCCTAGGGTGTAAGTATATACAGCCAATAGAAACTCAAGAGACGAACAAAAACATTTCCAGACTCAGAATCTCACACCACATATGCATTTCTGGTATGAAAGGTCCTATAGATGGATGTTAGTGAATAAAAATACCACGTAACCCATTATGATAGATTGCTGAGGGTGTTTCTATAGGAGCCCTGTGGAACCAGTTGTGGCCACTCCCAGACCCACTCGAGTGTGATCTATAATGCCCTTTTACCCCTAGACGTCATAGGACGAAGGCATTTTTTCCAATGCTATTGCTTGGCACTTTCCCCTTCCTTCCCCTCGCGGGATCTTTGATGTCAAGGCTTGGACGTCAATAGGGATGAAATGACTTAACCTTGGAAGGATGTCCGTCGGGCATTGGCGGGTGGCAGCTGAGGCAGAATGGGAATATGGGAAATAGATTTACAATACAAAGAATCTATTAAGATGTAAAAACAGGCAGAGTAAACCATGAGACAGAGGACTTCCTGGAAGCGGGGTCAGGCCCACCCTGAGGACAGGCAATGCGGCAATGCATAGACAATTCCCTCAACTGTCTGCGTCTCTATCAACCCGGGGAACCTATCAGAATGGCTAACTCACCTCCATTCCTCACCCTAGCCCTATTACCTCTACTGCTTATTCTAGTAGTTACATCACAGTCTATTTAACATATAGGCACACCATATCTCCTTCATTGTTTCATAGCTTTAGGCCATATCAATACACACGCGTATGCAAATATACATTTAATTTACTACCACAAATGCAAATGTATGACGCAGATTAAACGAAATGAATGACACGAATCACAGTTGTATTTGATCAAAAGTCAGAGCCAATTTAGCGAGCCCTCAAATAAGCTGTATCTAATCGTACACCGCTCCTAAATGTCCTTGACGATAAGGTGATTCGCCATCCATCCAATGGGCAAGATATGATCTCTGACTAATTGTATACGATATTGGATGGTACGTATAGGTCCATTCCTTCAATTGAGTATTATACTGCTTTTCAACGTCAGTCTGTTATCCTATTAGTCTATTGAGGCTTAAGAGGGAGAGGGGGTGGGGTATCAAATTTTGCTTATCTATCATCAAAACTAGTTGTAACATGACTGACATAATCACTCACATCTAAAATCATACTGTGCGAACCGAATTCTTTTTTATTATGTTAGAAAACAGATTTTTATTTCTCAAGAAATCCACAAGTGTGATAGGTTTCAATGAAATAAAATGAATAAGATTTTGAATCTATAGAATGAAATTCTACAGCTGGACAATAATTGGCCTCGTCCCTCGCTCTTCATCCAGAAGAAGTCATATTGGCAACATAAAGCATTTCTATGTGGAATGAAGCCAATAAGGTAGACGAGGTTAGGGACAGCCATCAGCGGATGAGGAAATGAAGGCAATTCGTGCACCTCCAGATGCTTTTTACACATCTATTCGGACCACCCCGAGACCTAGAAGGAACCCATTGAAACTAGTTGTAACATGACTGACATAATCACTCACATCTAAAATCATACTGTGCGAACCGAATTCTTTTTTATTATGTTAGAAAACAGATTTTTATTTCTCAAGAAATCCACAAGTGTGATAGGTTTCAATGAAATAAAATGAATAAGATTTTGAATCTATAGAATGAAATTCTACAGCTGGACAATAATTGGCCTCGTCCCTCGCTCTTCATCCAGAAGAAGTCATATTGGCAACATAAAGCATTTCTATGTGGAATGAAGCCAATAAGGTAGACGAGGTTAGGGACAGCCATCAGCGGATGAGGAAATGAAGGCAATTCGTGCACCTCCAGATGCTTTTTACACATCTATTCGGACCACCCCGAGACCTAGAAGGAACCCATTGAGGGTAAGCCGAAAGGCTATGGTTTTCTAGGAATATCTCTAACGGAAAGCTATATGGAGCAGCAAGATAGAGCCCTTATTTCTTTCTAACCAAAGAATAGTCTACAATGATTCAATTTTGATGATATTGCGACTGGGGTGTTAATGTCAGAGGTTCATGGTCAGAGTTCCTCACCTTCTACAAATGAGCTGAAACAAAAAAGTGCAGGTAATCTTAAGGGCCTAGTCCACTAAGCCGATTCTGATGCGACTCTCACATAATTTAGTGGGAAAGAGTCCTCTGCGGCGCAAAACCGCATACACATATTTTCAGGAGCGAAAATAATGATAAGCTTATTTAGTATTATATCACATGTACAGTTTATAGGTTAATTGTTATCACACTAACGTGAGATCTGTATAGGTGATATTGTTTGATTATATCAACACGTTGATATGCACCAATAAAGAACATTACAAATATCCACTTGTGATATAAATACAAAACGTAAACTCGAAGTTGACATGCTTGAGCTATATCTCGACAAGCATGTTGTTGCATTTTGTCTAAAAGCCCTAGTCCACTAAGCCGGTTCTCATACGTTTTTGCACCGCAGAGGACTCTTTTCCACTAAAGTCTGTGAGAATCGCATGAGAATCAGCTTAGTGGACAATTTTAATTTAGGATTCTCCTTATTTAACCACGTAGGAGTAGTACAGAGAATTATACTCATAAAATCCTTCTTCAGGCTGATAATATGCAGTTAAAATAAGTTGAAATAAGCCAGGACTAGGATTGAAATTACAATTCATCCAGAGAAACGGACAATGATTACTTTTGGCTGAAGACAATCACATGGGAAAACAAACTGGATCGAAAAAGAAAATTAATCAGTAAAAGACCTCAGATGGCCCTGAAGATGATGGAAATGAGGAAAAGGATAGACCTCTTGAGGGATTTGATGAAGGATTGTTACTGAAGTTGACGGCCTATGATTTGTAGATGATTAAAGTGAGATCTGGGTGTGTGATAATTTCTGAACCGTATTCATTAAAAGGCAGTGTATGACATGCTTAGAGCCATCAGAAATAAAATATACGCATATTTTGTCAACGAGTCAGGCAACCATATGGTTGTTGAAAGACATCGCATGGTTACATTATAAATAGAAATAAAAAAAAAATTCTTAATTCGTCTTCATGGCAATTTCCGTTGAAGTCATTAGAATTGCATGCTTAACAATTTAGATGCTTTCAAATATCCAAGTAAAATTAACAACGCATGCGAAATTAACATCCGTAGCGTGTGATACTGTCATTGAGCTTAGTGAAACCTTTAGCGACTAACCTACAAAATGAATGTTATTCTTGTAAAGACATGGGGTCATTCTTATCTAAACATCAAACAAAATAAGTAGTAAATATGCAGTCACACCAAAACCAATTCCCTAATTCCACTAGGGATTGAAGATCTTTATAAGGGCTTCTTCAGGGAATCCATACATATCATACAAAACATTTTCTCACTTTATAGAAAAGAAAATGAGTCTTTTCAATGCTTATGTTGGGGGTTAAAGGGGATAAAGCCACAATGGCATTAGGCAGGAACCTAAGGCCGTTGTATTCTATGGTTCCCCATGCCGAAGCACAATGTATCATTACTGTAGGCTATCGATAACACGATGTTGTTGAGGCATTGGGTTGTAATTGTTAAATGGTATGGAACGGAGGTCTACGGCTCATTGCTTGTAGACAAAAAGCCAGGGAGGTGTCACAAAGTGTTTTCTAAAAACCAAGTGGCGGAGGGTTCATAATTATTGTCTGCCTTAAAGCAAATAGCTCCGTCGGTATATGAGAGAAACAAAGGCCACACGGGGATGAATAGGAATCTCTGCATAGCTTTCCACACGGGCACGGTTATCTCGCTTCTAGTTCTACAGACCAATTATTAAAGGAAATATCTGTAAATAGATGGCACCATGCAGCTACTTGTTGTACATAACGATGTCACACAAAAAGAGATATAAGGGAGCAGACTGAAATATAGAGAAAACCCAGTCATCTGATACACCAGGCACATTACAAATTCTAACAACTCATTCACGATTATCCTGTTTCTTTCTGCTAATGGGAATATCGCATGTTCAGACTAAAACGTAATTAACATAGAAAGGCGCTCGGTCTCGTGGCGTGCAAATGCGTGGGCGTTCATTGGCAATGGAATTACAAATTGGAAACAATTGATGCAAAACTATAAAATATTTATGTCGTTAAATTCTTAAGGCGGTTTTGAGTCACTGGTGTGTCCACATGACAGTCACCAAGCGAAGCATGTTATCAACAATCAGAACATTTATATAATGGGTGTAAAAAACACCTTGTGGTATTTCATATTAGCAGAGACTGCACAATACATCCTATGCAGGAACGTGGACCTTTTTGCCGATCCAATGCATGGACAAGAGATTTTTTCTGGTCAATATCCGATAGTAAAAAGATTGCTGATAAAAATATCCATGCTCTGGGAGCACCTAGCCATCTCTATCCTCCGGTGCTATCTGGGTAATGCACGAAATGCATTCCCAACATTCCAGCGACCCAGAAACGAAGGAGCGATGGTGGTGTACCAGAGAGAGGGGAATCCATCGGAGACTGTGACTACCTCTAACTGATTGTAAGCTAACTATGTGAAAAATATGCTGTTAGTTCCCAAGGGCTACTTCTCACATGGATGGTCAGCCACCGGGGGATGCACCGGGCAAATGAGGATCCATTCAGATAATTCCTGACTGGTAACGATAATGATCCAGACACGCGAACATCCCCGGGAAATGATAAATCATACTCTTGTTTCACTTATCTCGCCTGGCGGTAGAAACCTAGACAGCCACTGACATTTACAAAGAAGAACACTGGAAGTCATCAAATAACTTTTAATCTCTCAGAAGTCCGGCCATACCGGGTTCTCGCAGTGAGGTGCATTAGACCTCAAGGCAGGGGTCTGAAGCTGTTGGCCTTTTTACAAAAAAGGGGCTTTCGGTGACATACACACATGCATTCACCCGTCATGAACACGTACACGCAAATAAATACGTCCGACAATCTATATAAATCCCTTTTTAAAAAACGCTTATGTTTCACTCAATGCCTGGGTTTAAAGCTAGTTTAGTAGGTTTGTATGCTGAAAGGTAGCTTTTATCTCGTCTCCTAAATTCGATAAGCGATAGCACAATATTCAATCAGTAGCGACCGCATTTCGTGCAGTGGTGAAAAAACCTGAGTGGAGAAATTCTCCGATCGAAAAAGGGAAAGATTTATTTACAATTTATTTCAATGCCACATGTTTGACTCACTGAGCCAACATGTTAGACCACCATATGTAGGTTTGCAATAGGAAGGGTTGAATGAGCAATTCGTATACATACGAGCTAACTTGGCTTAACCCAGAAGTGAATAACTCTTGGCCTCCTAATCCACTTCCCTATCAACGTATAGGGCTGCCCTATCTTGCATGCCTTCGGAAATTCACAGCACATGAATCAATGAAGTACATGCATGAGATACCTTCCTTGACATGTAGGCCGAAAAGAATTTGTTCTATACATGACCAACTATAAAGTCAGGAAATTTCTGGGCTTTAGTTGGTCATTTATAAAACAAATTCGTTATTTTCTTCAGAACCCCAAATTTGTAATAGAACATTTTCAATTCTCCCCGCTCCGAATGGATTCTATATAACTTAGTGTAATATGGACGACATTGAGATGACTTAAATATACCAGTTGGTGTTTTAGTCAGATGCTTTAGTCAACGTCTGGGACAGGGTCTGGGGTTTTTTCCAGGTATAATATTAAGTTATAACAGACTGGAAAAGTCATATCGGACAAGTTTTTCAGTGATGTTTCCAACGTATGTCCAGTGATACATGTATACCGGTATCGAATGCCAGGAGGGAAAGGAAGGAATATGGTGGAAGTGTTGCGTGGTGGTGGTGGTAGAGGAGGAGGTTCGAGGAAGAGGAAGAGGAGGAGGAGGAGGAGGAAGTAATAGGATAGGAGGAGGAGTTTTCAATCGAGGAGGTTCGAGGATGAAAGTAAAGAAAACTAATATCGAAATAGTTGGTGACATCTAGCTAAAACAAATGTATTTATAATTATAATGAATACATGTACACGATTTACCGATGGTAATGTTCATTCCTTCATGTCGCTCTAAAATATTCATTATTTCTTTGATTTCTTGCTCGAAGTGGGCGTATTCATGAACTGAAGTACACCATAAAAGGTAATTCAATTTCAATAGCAGACGTCGAGGAAGAGAGGGAAAAATAAAGTGGGCTTCTTATCGTTTCTTTATGTTATATAGTTAAAATGGCGATATATTTCAGTGAATCCGGCCCAAATGTGACTAAACAAAATATACCCCTCCCTCTTTCTATTAAACAAGTATCAAAATGTACCCTCCCGACAGAAAGAACTTGGGATTTCTGTTATTAATATCCTTCTTTTATTCCAACATCCAAAACTCTTTAATGGCTTGTTCTGCATATATGTGCAAAAACACAAAACCTCTCATATTGAGGTGAAAACTTAAAATCCGCAACACGCATGGCTCAGCTCTGCATGTGAAAGCACCCATGACCATAAAACGGGGAAGACTACGCATATAACTGTGCTTTCTCCATGGCTCCTTATGGTTACAGTAAACCAATATGCCTACTAGGCGTAGAAATATAAGAAACGATCCTGCGAAGCGTGAATGAAATCCATTACTGCTATAGCACAACAATGTATGCATTGGTCGGAGCAGTAATCTGAGCACTGGAGCCAACATAAACGCGTGACACCATACTAACTGTACCGACTGGAAGCTGGCGGTACTAGCAGAAGTGAGACCTGGAGGGTGGGAAAGAAATGTACTTTGCTATGTGGGAGTGTTAATGTGGAAGGAATGAATGTGTAAGGCAGCGATAGAGGAGGAGGGCCTGAGGCTTGTGTACAAAGCTGCATGGGCGAGCAGATATGCGATACAACATGGAATAGTGAGCGAGCAACAGAGTCTGGGCAATGTAACTGCATACTGGTAACTTATATGTGAATCCAAGAGGGGCAATATTCTACTATTGTGAATTTGTAGTATTGCTCAAGTCAGTCGATGATCCTGATAACAATGATGGAAACAGGCTATATTCCTCGTACCGTCACTATTCCAACACTATCATGTTTATTATTGGAATTATTCGGAAGTTTGTTTCAAAACGGAACTGAGGTATTATTGTGATTATAAGACTTATGCTTCAGTTTCTCCAACGGGAATATCTATCCGAAAGAGTTTGCTGGCTTGGAAAGTATTCCATCACTTGTGATAAGCACTTACTTGATTGATCAACATCTTTATTACTCAACGCTACAAGCATATCCCAACTTGTATTTGTTTTCGTCAATATCCTGTTTCTTTGCCTAAAATATGTATCGTTCTTATTTTCAGCCATTTCGGATTATCAAAATAAAGCGTTGCATAAATCTTTACCGGCTGCTATTGCATTGTTATATGCATATAGTATATTTGGAAGTATATCGGAAATTCGAGGCGAATAAGGTTTTGAGCAATATAATAAGACACTATAGATATAAGCAATGGCATTAGAAATGTATCCATGCATGCACATGTAATGAAATAAGCATAACATGATGATTTGAGGGTCAGAGGTGCAAATTCAAAGGAGCGCCCTAATCTTGGAGGACACCATTACTATTATCCCTGTAATATAGGAAATGTCAAAGATGTAATCTACTCTGCCTGTGATCCTAATACTTGATTCAAAAATAATAAAGGGAGATAGAATTATGCCTGGCTACCAATTCAGCCTTGAGTCTACGCCTGGCCCCCTCATTGGTTGGTATTATTTGCTTGTGTCATGGAAGATATCCAAGCTGAGTACGCACGCCCGTCTCCAGGGGTAAACATAGGCCTCTGGGCAAGAAAGATAAATGCCGGCAGAATGTGATTGGCAAGGCATCATTCCATCTCTCTATAGATATAGAGTAGAGAAAGATGGGTATCTAGGTCTACTGCTATAATATTATATAACAGAGGTATGGGGGAAATAGGAATAACAAATTATTACTTGGTTTGTTCGTATGGGAACTATAGTGCGAGGCTACTAATCGTTGTCATTCTCAAGCATTTCACATAAACATAAACTGTCATTAGCTACTAGAAGACAGCAAAATGGCCCAGTCATAGCCATAATTCTATTGCCTCGAAGAAATACGACCCAATATGGATGTAATCGTGCGCCATGGCTCCACCGAGATGTATGTAAAAACGATTCAATAGTCTTTTTTACAACGAAGGGAAAGAAAAACTAAATCAATCAGTATATCCTTAACTGCGTATCTATTCCCCATTTGTCGCACTTGGCGGGATATACTTGCCCTAGCAGGACTGTAATCGCGCAAAACGTACCCCTTAAGCTTTTAATATTGCTTGGATGTAACCACTGAGCCAAGAGTAAATGACTTGGAAGGGCAAACCGATTTTCAGGACTAAGAAGCGTCTGCTGCAAGAGGCCGATAGATCTAATGTATTTCAAACCACCGAAACTGCTGCGTTCCTCAGGGGAAAGCAGTTCATGAATTCCACCGGCAGACATAATGTAGAGATAGAAGGACACTACAATATACGGAAAGTATTCGTAGATAACGTGCCCAGTCCAGACCACGAGGCCCATAGGCCACAGTGCCCCTCGAATGATGTAGTAATGTTTGCGGTAACCTTTAACATCGAAGACCACCAACAGCCAGAGAAAATTGGACAAAATAGAGGCTCCTCTTTTAAAGCTGAACGTACGTTACAGCCTGTTAATTGATATTCGCATGTTTGACTGGACGGTGGATTAGGAAATATGATGCCCACGCAGCTCTGGGTAAGTAAATGAGTGCCATATAACTATTTGTCCCTCTACGGACATTAATGCATATAGGTATAACATTATTTTGCAAGGAAATGGAGTAGAAGACATTCAGCCCTGGGACTATGTACATTGTAATAAAATGCAATAAAATTCTTATAAGCATTAACCGACCGAGGACTAAAGCCATTTATTAATTATTGAAGAGGTTTGCGGTATATACTTTCAAAAATGTAACATCCAATGACTTAATACTCGTCTTGGAAGTAAGGGGCTAAAACACGAAGCCTGCCATGAATTGAATGGCATATAATGAGGTATAGTAGCCCGTCATCCCCATCATACTTGGATAAGGTCCGTGCCAGGCAAGTTCTCCTTGATCTCACAGACCTGGACACTGGTGTAAAGCGATCGATACACCTCCTATTGTAGGAGATGTCCACTGGTGGCAGCCAGAATATGCCCGAGGGGGGAAAGAGAGGCCAGTTATTATCCCTATATAAAGATGCCCCTTCTGGTATCACTAAGACCCTCTTGGCCGAGCCGAACATATAAAGGACTACCCGGATGCTTACTGGGGACACGTCTTGAGGACAAGACACATAGGACAGAATATTCATGACACACTGGTCACTCTATTTGAATAACAAATTGCCCATTTCGAACGCATGGAATATCCATAATTAACAAGCGTTTCATCAAGGAAAAAGCAGTAGAAAGCCTCAGCAATTATGTCGCTCCTATGCAACTCAAGACCAGCGTCGTGTTTTAGTATCATATTATTATATAGCGGAGGATTCAATTCTATATCACCGAAGTCAATTGCCAGCGTTGAGAATATATTTATAAATACATACATGCATACAATACCTCAGGTTATCAAATATTGCTATTCATTTCAAAACAGAAACTAGTTTATAGTTGCGAATTATTTCCAAATGGATCTGTCAGCAATGGAATATCTACAAATATATCATATTTACACAGCAGCATGAACACCAGTTTATCATTACACTTATTTATATTGTATATATAAAATGAGCATCTGGAATAAAGTTAAACTCCTATATAGCTGGAATCTATTGTGCTGTGCCACCAAGCTCTGCTCATTCTATCACTATATTATATGCATATTATATAAAATAAAATTCGATCCAGACATATACCAGGAACAGATAGCCCCTTGCTGGTATATATATATGGATCGTGGCAGAATAAATTTATAATCAGTGCTTCATGGTAAGATGTAAATCTAGTTAATTACACGTGGGCGTCAAGGTCAAGGACAGAACCTCCATAAAAATGTAGTTTGCGGTTTTCCCGACAGGATTCCTGAAGTGAGATATGATAGCAACGGCGGCAAACAATTAGATACCAAGCAATATGATCATCTTGGCATCTGCCACCGCAGTATCGTTCTTGCTTCAAGTGTTTCTATAGCAACAAAACTTACGGTCTTCATCTCGCATGATATGCCTTGCGAGATTGTTGATGGATGGGAAATTAGGAAGCTATTTTGTGCGGCGAATATGTCAAATACTGACGCTAACGGGACAAGGTTATTCTTATCAGAACCAAACATTGGTCTCAGTTTCCTCTTCCTGCCAAACAGAAACGTTTAGAAAAAGTTGGAAAGTTACATACGGACAGGATATAAGGAACGAAAGTGGTCTCTCTGTGCCGGATGATAGATAGGGCTTGCCAATCCCAGGTTCGTTAGGCAATGTTTCTGTTTGGGGCGAATAAATACCCTATTCTTAATAATGATTTCAAATGTGTTTGAAGAGGTACGCTAACTATATTTGGCACTGCCGACAAGACCAAGAATTGATTAACATTTGAACTTTGATCTTACACATGTAATGTGCTTGGCTGACGAAATAGAACGCTCCATAAACTTGAACAATGTGGAATATTCGTAGGTATATTGGGGATTCCGAACGTCAGAATATTGATATTTTACTTTAAAAGGTGCAGTGAAGTAAAAGCTATGGAGGCGATGGAAATTATTGGTGTGAAAGAAAGTCTCGGTTTATTGTTCACAGTTCAAGCTGCACTCTTCACTATAACATCGATCAAAAACTAAAGATGTTCTACTTTATGTTCCATTCTTTTCTAACCGATATAAATATCATTTGACCTAAATTTTAAAGAATTTTATCCGGTTGCCTTTGCTTCAGGCTTCATAAAATTCCGTATTTATATTTCAGAGACCCACCGAA
The DNA here is from genome assembly GCA_942159475.1 of Sthenelais limicola. Taxonomy (NCBI): domain Eukaryota; kingdom Metazoa; phylum Annelida; class Polychaeta; order Phyllodocida; family Sigalionidae; genus Sthenelais; species Sthenelais limicola. The sequence goes on from OW804098.1 coordinate 35,882,242, forward strand.
ATCCTTTCCATGCAGTGGTTTTACATATTATCGCCCACCGACAGCAGTTTTTTCTGGGCTGTTTCGAAATTCTTGTATAAACATACAATAGGAGCAGAATATTGATAGATTCAGTCCTATAAGTCATTATCTGGGTAAACATGGTAAGATATTTTTGTCATAGCTGCATGCAGAGAACGAAGCTTTTAAGGCGGTTTCTGTTTTCCTCTCGTTACGCATGTGGGCTATCGGTCCAACAATGTGTCCACCTAATCTAGTGGAGAGCAGAGAGCAGCAATCACGCCTCCAAGTCCCCGTGCCCCCCCCCTCCCTAACTCCACCACCACCAATGGTTACACTGAAAGATACGAAATCGAAGTTTCCTGTCGAAGATCTTATTGTGTTGGAGCAACGGTCATCAGCATGAGCTTTCCATTCCGGAGGGTCTCTCAAATTTGCAATCAACTTGAATCGAGAGGCCATTAAGGAAAGAAATCTACACGAGTGTCAAAACATTTCCTCATTGAACGCTCAAAATCACTGAGATTTACAATGGAAATCGATGCTTAACCCCTTTAAGAGGACGGTCTAATGTGTGAATATTAGAACGTTATCAAGTACAAAATTGTTGAAAGTGCATGGGAGTAATGGTTTCTCGCAGGGCCCATTTGTCTACAATATTCTGCTGGAGACAGCAATAAATAGCTGCTTCCAAAAGAAGACATTTTACGGTTCCCACCATGCAATATCCCAGGCGTATAAATCACAGACGGGGGGCTTGAACTATAGGTTAATGACAATACTAATGTTTGTACCCGGAATTAATTCCTCTATGAAAACGTCCTGAAGTTGTCGATTACCAGTTATAGGCAGGCAGTTCATTGCGGAAGGAGAATAACCAATGCTTTCAGGCCTACTTTGCCGGTATTAACTCTGAACCCAAGTATAATAATGAACCCTCATGAACCGAGACCTTACCAAGAGAGAGACGCATCATGTGCACACGAAAAGCCAAATTTAGAAGAAGGCCCCTACGTCTAATATCAGAACACCGAGGGCGGTTTAGAAAGGCATTGCGTGTGGACTGTACCTAAAACTGAGTTTAATCCTCGGATGACCAATGGAGGCAGCAAAACCAAACAGCCCAGTGCGAGTTGGAACCTTTATCACCATTTGAGGATCCATATTTCAAGCCTGCACGCTCTACAACCCCCCCCCCCCAATCGCGTTTGCCTGCTTTTATTTTTCTTGAGGATCCTCGTGAGGTTTGATGCACTTTTATCATTACAATTTGGTGAGGTGTTCGGTTTATAGGTTATCTCTACTAATGTGACCACACTTAATAAGAAGACACACCCTCTTCTCCCTAGCACATACACACCTCCCAAACAATGCTCGAACATGACGATCTCATATATTTGTACACCAGAGTAAGTCACAGTCATTTACTAATTGTACCAGTGCTACGTTATGTCGGTCAACCAAGAATATTTGAGACACAAATAATAAGGTTGTATTGCCTCTCTTTTTATGCCCTGATTATTGAAGTGATTTTGAGCCCCTGTTCTCACTCTCCATGATGGGCATTTAGAGAGCTCTGTCGCGATACCCATGAGGCTTTGGGAGGAAAAACTGAGAATAAGGATGCTGAACAGTCTTTGTGGAAAAGAAAACAATGTTAACAATGTGTGTCAATGGAGGGAAAGAAGGATTACATAATATCACCATGGCTATCTGACGTACTTCATTCAATATTTCATGGTCCCTCTGCACATTACTCTTATCGTTTCTATTGATGTTGACGGGGAATGGAAATGGAGGGACATCAAAGAGTACATCAACTTTGAATACGCTAAAAAAAATAGGGACGGCACACAACACCCTTCATGCAGATGGATGGACGGCCCAATGTTCAGCACGCCATCTTTCTTTATCTTACAGCTTTGGTTCGAGGAAGTCAGGGCTGATCAGTCACACAATCATAACAAGAGGAGATGCTATTATTGCATACTATCAGCCTCATTTACCGGTGCATTGGCCAATGCTACAAGACTAAGCCGAAAGATTTCAAACAGCCACAGATATCGTATTTATGGCACTATGAATAGTGTACAATTATTTCAATTTAACTTAACAAGATCTATATAACAGTTTACCTCTCTTTTAATGACATAAATCTAACACAAATGAAATAAATTAGCTTTATATCACGGAATAATTCAACAGACATCATATTATAAATGCCATTGTGTACAATCATTTCAATTTAACAAAACAAGATCTGTATAATAACAGTTTACCTCTCTATTTTAATTCCACAATCAAACACAAATGAAATGAATTGGCTTCATATCACATCCGTGTCTGGCAACCATATACATACATCAAGTTGAGGATGACAAAAGCTGGATATAGTTTTGGCAATTAGGAAAAGATCAGAATCAATAACCTATTAAAGAAGCTTTGTCAATTGTGATATTCAATTAAGCCTAAATCATACGCTAGCGTTTTGGCAGCGAGCCCTTCTCAGCGGTACGCTAATGCTGGATTCAGCCCACCTACCCCGCTTCAATCTCCGTCGTGCTAGCAACGGCGGCTGTCCTTACCCCCTAGACAAACTGCCTGATTGAGTTTGTCCTCGCCAATGAGCAAATCAAGTGGGGCACTTGGGGGTAGGGGACTGGTCAGCACTGATAGCCAATCCGTCACAGGATATATATAATATATAGACAACTATTTATTGTACTATATATATATATATATATATATATATATATATAGCAATTCCACCAATTGGTCGTCATTTGGCCATCCAGAGCTGAAAATTCTTAATTTTTTAAAATTGCTTCTATTGATTTAGTTTTTTTCACACATAAACTAGATATATTGATGCTACTATAGACGAAATTGGGAAAGTTAATAATGAATATTTTCGTCAGGGCAGCTTGGTAGAATCTGTGACTGGAACTCTGCTGATAAGGGCACTGGAGAATGGTACACATTTCTACATAAATAAGGATTTAAATTAGAAATAAATAAAAGAAATATGCACATAATGTTTTGAATCATTGTGTATTTCATAGGTCTCGACATAAGGGTCATAACACTTTTTAGTTTGTGAAAATATTCCAACTAGAAGAAAAGTTATAGCCAAATAACCATTCGATCAGTAATGGTAATGATAATGGCAGCGGCCAGGATGACATGTCATTGACCCTCTGCTCACATACATATATAACCCATAATTTTTGGAATATACTACAAAAATATTTAACATTCATTCCCTTTCGTTTTCTTTTAAAGTTGACTTGAATACTTGTATTAGTTGTTCAAGAAAGAAAATATAAGTTCTGTTTAAGTAAATACAGGTAACATTTATAGGGATAAAGGTATGAAACTTCCCTATGTCCCAACAAAAGTTTTCCATAGTATGTCAGCGTCAGTTCCAGCCTATGTCAGCGTCACGTGTGGAAACCACACGTGACGCTGACACATTTCCTACCCTTCCTTCCTATTAATGAGTCCCTGGGTGGATTTATGTTTTTTTAAATGAAGTATGTATGGCATCTCATCTATATGAATATTATTAATAATTAATTTCTAATATTTATTAAATGGGATAGAGTAACATTCCACACGTGACGCTGACAGCAGAGCTTCCCAATTCCTAATTTGGTTCCTAGTTTTCCATAATATTAACTGATATCCGAACTGATTTATTTTTAATATATCAAGTACATGTAGAAGTAACCAAAATAATATATATTGGTCACCCCAAGTTGTTACTTTTTTTCTAGGCCTGGATTTTATATTCCACACGTGACGCTGACAATTAGAGTTCCCAACAGGTTTTTTCATTCTTACTAGACCAAAAATCAATATTAAAAGATAAAAAAACTGATCATGCAGTAGCTGGGGTCAAGGCCCAATGGTAAAATAAATTTATACTATGTTCGACTAAATATTTTCATTTATTTCCATAATTTTATTTGGCCTCCCTTGATTTCTCTTCATTTTTAAGCCCTTAAAATCCAGTTTTTAGGCCCCCATGCCCTAAATTCTTAGGAATAATTATGTAAATAGGGGGTATTTCTGATTTTTTTTGGGCGGGCGGACACGTTGAAACTATTAAAAAGTGTCTCCAATCAGTTTATCCCATTCAAATAAGCAAAATATGCTTTTAGGGTCAAATGACGACCAATTGGTGGATTTGCTCATTATATATGGTCAGATATATATATACACATACCTTTGATATATTATTGAGTTGTTAATGAGGTAGTCTTATCAAATATTATAGATAATGATATAAAGAAGTCCTTCTGCTTTAGAATTTCAGTCCCTACTGGATATTTATGTCATTGATCTAGAAATATGAAAAGGGGGGGGGGGGGAAGTCAAATATGTCACCCATGTGAAATATTGTTTTATTTGTTCAAATAGGATACGAACATCTGACCAAAGTTAGGTTTTCCAGTTAGTGCCTGCACTATTATGTGCCTCAGTTATTGTTCCATTTCGTCGAAAATCATTTGCTACTTGGTTATTGGCAAGGATTTTCCAATTTGAGGAATTGTTTGGCAGGATAGAAAAATAACTGTTAGGATTAAGTCTCACAATGTGGCACATAAATGTTAGATCGCAACGTTCATCACAACAGTGTTTTGAAACTTATGTCGGTGGTACATATGGAGAACTAATCAACATCCAAGAGTTTACTCCATACAACTGAATATCTATATCTTGTAAAGAATACGCATACACAATCATTCATTATGATATATGCTCTAACTGCACCCCGAAACCTGGCCATAAACAAAAAGAAAAGACCACATTTAAAATGCCTCATTACGCTCCTATATTGGGGGCATTTTTCATGCAGTGAAAGAGGAAGAGAGAGAGACAGAAAGGTACGTGTTTCATATATCAGAGGAATCTCTTGACCCTACGCCCAGCCATAATAAATAGTCGGATCCCTAGTGAGGTAGAGACTCGGGGTTGGCGGAATATTTGCATAAAGTGATGGCGCCCACTTACCATCTCATTCGGCCCCATACTGCTTTGATCAAATCCCACGCGATGCCTTCCCCCAATGTCAGGTATGGGTAATTAGTTTCATCTTTTGTCTGTCTGATTTTGAAGCACGCTCAGTAAATATTATTATCATGCAGCACAGAAAAGAGGGCCATAGTGAAAATTGGTGCATCCTTCCAACTCTGTCTGTCCTCAGTTATATACTATAGTTCAAAATAAATCTCGGTGTATATCAAAAGACTATAGATCTAGAGATGTGGGTCTTATAGAAACTTGTTTCTAATAGTGCATGATAAAAATATAATATGAAGCTGTTCTAACTAGCAAGTTCTCCAGATTTCGTAAACAAGTTAGTTTTCAAAGGCGCAGCATGTATCCCCTATTGATTGGTGAGCCCAGCAGTTTAAACATCAATCTTGGAGCAACAGGGTTAAACAATTTGTCTTTAAAACTTTAGAGGAAATAGATGGCCTCGTGTAAGTGCTATAGACACAAGAGAGCCTCTCACATTTTGGACGAATCGATATTATGTTTCTTACTACGCCGATTACCATATCGACTCGCCTGGTTTCTTAGCTTGACGGTAATCATCAAATTGAAAAGAACTTACCCAGTGAGTAAATTGGTTGAGGCAGTATGGGAAAGGATTCTTTGTGAGTGAAGGTGAATAAAGTTAAAGATTTCAAGTACATTTGAAACGAAATCAATTAAGAATATATTAAATAGAATTAATGATCAAATCATTATAATTCATTGTATATTCTATATCGACATTGGATTCCCTTCAATATAGGCCAGCGATTTTCAGAATCTGTCTGTCCACAGGTCCCTAAGGTCAAGAAGCAAAGGACATCCGCACTATTATGTGCCTTAGTTATTTTCAAATCCAGACTTTCAAATCAATTATATAACGATCTTTCCCTCTACGAACCAAAATATTTAAGCTGCAAACTCTTACTGAGCACGTTCTAATCCTCAAAGATTCTTGACATGAGTAGATCGGTCCCATGCTTTTCATAAATAACCTCTTGCGTGATGATTTAATCAAATGACCTGACAGGTCTGACAGAAGGTGTGAGATGGAGAGAACGTTCAAGATGACAGACTGCCGGGGGAACTGTTTGTTTGGTAAGAGATACCTGCTTATACGAAAAATATTCTAAGTCTTTAGGGAATAAAAAGCCTTTTCTGCGAAGAAATTAATCTAACAGCTGGACATTTGAGAAATTGGGTATGACTTTTTCATATCATATTCTACGCTATCCATTAATCTCTATAAAATCCCCAGTACCATGCTATAAATTTGAAAGAAATAGCTTTTTCCAAAATTAAAAGTTGATACATGTATCCGTTGGAATAAGATTCTGAATATATCCAAGGATTAAAATGATTCTGAATATATCAAAGAATTAAACTGACAATTTGTCCACGGTTTATTACTTGTTATAGCTCTACAATGGAGCAGGAAGGACGCGAATTTCTAATTATAATAATACAAACTGAAGTACCTGGGAGTGAGACGGTTATTGGTGTTGGCATATACATGCCCTCCCATAACAGGATCATACCACCATGAGGTAAAATTGAATTACACCGACTGGGACAAGATCTATTCTATCCACCATAAGACTATACCACGCCCGGGGAGAGACATTTTCTTATGGCTTCCAACATGTAAAGTATTCATCAAGAAAGCTATATCAGGCTCCCATCCTTTTTATTACCTGTGTAATAACAACTCGGGTGATTTCATATGATACATTAGAGCCGTCCGATGAGCAATTGACGAGTTATGGCCTGCTGGAATTGCTCATTACAGGTTCCTTGCTGTAATTGCATTGGAGCAAAGCACAGATTAAAACATTATCTAATCAATGCTCAATTAGGACAGCTCATTCAACCACTTTCTTAGTGTGGTCTCTGTACCTGATGGAAACAAAATACATAACACCTCGCGGTGTATGTATTATATCATATCTTTCTGCCATGCCATCCAAGGGGCCATTGTAGTACTAACTAACATCCAAGACGTCAACCATGCAGAGCCCAGGCTGCCGCTTGGACTTGGTCTGAACGGCAAAACATCCCAACCTTCTCAAATATTTTATTATCGGATGCAGGAAATCTGTTCGTTTTTTATTCAAAAGTACATCTACCGTTTGAAGGAGACCTACTAAAGAAAATTTGTAAGAAATATGGAGGTGTTTGTAAGAAATATTGAGGTGTTTTTACTCCACTTCAATCTGAATGAACTGTCCACAAAGCAGAGGTATTTTAAAATAATATAACTCACAACTGCACATCAGATTTTATAGATAAAGTTTTAGACAAGTATAAACACTCTAAGTTATATGATTTACTACTGATATTACAATTGTTCAATGAAGGGAGTGAATATTATATGGACAGTGCAAAAAGGTATAATTCGGTTGCCTCAATGGTTTAAATACTCGAATCCCCTTCGCTGAGAAAAGATTTTAGGACTAAAACCTCATTCTATGAAACGTTTTAAATAAGCAAGAACATGTGATTTATGGCAGGTTTCTTAATCAGGCATGGTGATTCACATTAGGATTGGTCATGGGCTTTCCTATTTCCTGTCTGCAAACATTCAGCAAACTTTTTTTCGCAATTCGATACTGAATAAATACTTTGAAATCTTTAATGAAACGCTAAGAAGGCAAAGCCATCGAGGAAAAACAAACGGGAAATTGGGATGGAAAACACAACTTGTTTACCCACTAAATGGGAAAACATCACAAGAATAGGAATAATTGGAATCATTACCAGTCCTAATCGGAAAAGATGATACATTAAGTTTTATGGCGGCAATATTTTTAAAAAATCAAGTAACGCTACTGAAGTTCACTAATTACCGATTGTAATCTCTTGTAAATATGCTATCCCTAAATTCTCTTAAAGGGTATCTATATAATTATAGGTATATATTATTTATATGAACTTATATAGAAATAAAATATGTCGCTTATCGTTAATTATTTATTCGAAGCGCCCTTCCTTGATCCACACTTCCAATAAAACATGGGAATTACAATTGTATAGTTACACAATGTATACAAAAAAATGGAAACCACTAATACATATAAGTCATTGATATGAACACATTTAATAGTATTAGTAATCAGGCCCATTTGGGCCTTTGGATTAACATACTAATTTGATCAAAATGAAATATTTCCGACGACGAGAAACATTAATTGAGTTGGAAATGTATGGGATTGTTATACAATTACATTAGACAGCCGGTGATCTATCCACAACAAGGTGTGATGATTGCCGAATAGAAAGTAGTAATATGACCTGCAATAGTTAGAGGCTGAGCGGAAAGTTTGACATCCATTTCATTACATGTGTCATTCAGCATTGGGAGTAATGTAGGCAATACGACGGCATTCATTATCTACTTTTTGGCTTAGCTAATTTAAAAATCCATTCTGACATGGTCCGGATAATAATTACTAATCCTTAAATCAAATACCCTGACTCAAGGATCGTCATATTTTGACCAGATGAATTCAATAACTAACGAACAAAACATTTCCAATGGCACTTAGGATGATTCTAGAGTTGATGGATAGATTGCTTCTTCATATATTAAAACGCAGATCATTTCATGCAAAAGTCATTCTTGAAAAGTATTTAGTATGATACTAAAACGTGATAGCCTAACTTTGTGTCATGACATTTGAATGTCACCCACATGAATTCTCCCAAGCACAAACAATATTTTCTACATCATGTCATGCATTGATAGCTAAAGTTAATCCAGATGTGCATCGTAATAGGTAATATCCCTAAGCTTTGAATAGTATCTTTTAATTATATTATCTGTGCTGATATACGCCGAAACATTATCCTTACGAGTTCTCAGTCTATGCTCACAGCTTCTCAGATAGAACGGTACGTCAGTGATTGGACGCCTATTGCGCTAATGGCTTTCCTGGCCCTGGTGTAGGCGTTTTAATGCGACTAAAATGACGATTTTTGGTTTGGAGCGGGAGGCTTTCCCTCAGTTTGGAGGGACTCTCTCACCTTTGAGCCTAGACTTTCTGTATCTGTGTTATTCCACTTTGGATACTCAGCTCTACTTTGCATGCATGGAAGGAGATCAAACTCAAGACATTTTTACTTGACCTTTATTTTTAGAATATGGATAAAATAATGCATGTTTTACGAATTTTCTGGAGTTGACTGCAGATGATATGACAATTGATAATAAATCCATCATCAGAATTAGTCATGAAATGAAACAGCCTTTCCCATTTCCTCTCGACTGCACAACTCGCAGTTTTGAGGTTTTTTGGATGACAACCTTCCCCGTCAAAGAGATATATATGGTGGAATGAAATGTCAGGAATAGACCAACAGGCGAAATGAATGAAGGCTATGAGCGTTATCTAAGTCTGGCACGAATTGTGCGCCAAGTGAGCCGCTCAACTATGGATTAACATAGCCCCTTGTGTATGAGATAAAACCACATTGTCTAAAGTGTTTCCTCGACAGAGGAGTAAGCTGTCTCTCCTGCACTAGCAAGGCCTACTCTTGCAACGCTTGGCTCCAAGCACTTTGATTCAACGTACTGCCTCCAGTTTAGGACAAGGAGGAACGGTACGACGAAGGAGAGACATGGGCTCATGATAAATGACATCTCCTTCAGTGTTAATGGGGCTCATTAAAGGATGCTTAAAAACTTGAGGTGTAAAAATGGGCACAGGAGCGTAGAACACTGTTGTCAACTCTCACCGCCTCCCGTACGTTGGATGATGCACAAAAAGGAACGCTATAGTATTCTCGAAAGGTTTTAATTTGTCCAACAGACGTGTGACTCCCGGCTTCTTCAGATGAACAGCCACCTATAGACCAAAGAATGATTTGAAACATAATCTCTTGCCAATGTGCTTAGTGTTTAAAGCTATAATAAGGGACTTGCATGACCGCCATCTTGAATCATGATTCACCTGGAATTATGGGAATAATGGTACAGTATAAAATCTATAGAAAATATGTCATGTTTAGCATGGAATAGTTATCGGTGCTCTAATGTAAATATACATGTGTTATACATGTTTCCATAACATAAGGCTCAATCTTTCCCATCATGCATTTGGTTTTCATATGTCATTTACACAAGCTATGAAACATATATATATACTTGCAGCTATATAAATATTCTTGCATTTTAGATGAAAATATTGCTAGATATTTGTATGTTTGAACTGAATCCATCCCAGCATGCACTGTAATAGACATACGCAATGAGACATGTATGCAAATCCCCCTATGATTGGGGGACGATATGCGCTGGGAAATATCATCACAGTCGAGTATGATCGAAGATAAACAACTAGATTAATAAATAGAAGCCTCCCTGTCTTCCCTTGGCAGGCAAATGATTGATTGTTGCGTAATATGATATAACAAGTCCAAAGGCAGAAAACAGTTTCGATGAAATAACGTTTAAGGGTTATTTGTTAACATCAAGATATCAAGATGCCAAACAATTTCCAGATAAACATGTATAGCCAAACAAACAAAAAGTAAAAGCCTATGCCACAAGCTTTTAAAAGCAGCGCAGAATAGAGCAGAAAAAAAGGTTGGCGAGGCTAATTGACTAAAATCTTCCTGTATATAGGTGGCCTATAGACAATAAACAATAGATACAAATTAAGGGCACGTATATATGTATCACAAAATAAATAAACATGGGAATAGGGCGGTGCAAGTGGTGATCTATAATGCTGTCCTCTTTCTCAGCGAGCTATTCATAAACTATAACCTTTCTCGCGCATATATTTCCAGCTCGGAGCTACATGCATCCATCATAAATATCGACAAGATGACAGGATGGCTTCTCCCTGGGCACTATACAGAAATCTGTGTTTATATCCCTGTCTAGTCGATCGACGTTAACCAATATAAGCATACGAATTCTTCCGAAAATCGCTTTGAGTTAATAAGTAAGTTTTAGCTTTATTTAAGATTCCATCGATTGGCACTTGTAGTAAATCAGTTCTAAATGCAAGGCTACAATCTATAATGAATTTAGCATATATAATATAGTCCACAACAAATCGGCAACTGGCCTATATATATATTAATTCGATCCCAATTGGCTAAAATGGCCTCACATCAATCAATGGTGGTCTGAAGATACTAATGCTAATGCTATAATACCAGGGCACATGCACCTTATCTGCACGTACGCTAAATGTATACATATATATACATAGCTGCATGTGACCATGTTAGTACATCATCCATCCACCATGGCTGCTCCCAACTCTGTTTTATTTTAGTCCCTGCCTTGAAATGTGAAATTTTGTCAATAAAAGTATTAAAAAAAACAGACCAGGGGCTATAACCACCTAAGGCAGATTACTAAAAGGATTAATAACCTACATTTCGGGCCTGTTGGTGCGAAGCCGAGGGAATATGCACCTTACAGTCTCCAACAGCCTCAATGTCGGTCAGTAATCCTTTGATAACTGGTAGATACTGTAAACGTATTTATTTTCGCGCAGCTAACTTTTTGCGCATTGGCCTTCTTCACATATTTTCGAGCGGACATAAATTCGCACACCACCAATCCCTCATATCAGTCAACAGTTACGCAACTAAATATTCGCGCATACTTTAAATTCGCGCACATAAGGGTGTGCGCGAAAATCGCGAAAATTTATACAGCGCGAAAATAACTACTTTTACAGTATTCCAATCAGAAATAACAAATACTCTGATGATATGGGTCAAGGTTGAGGATGGGGGGCGGGGCGATGGTATTGATGCACTTGGACGGGTGTCGCATCTGTCATGTCCATGTAAGTGTAAAATGTCTGATGTGTAAAGCACATCCATCCCTAGGTTAGAGGCTCGCTGGCAGCCCAGAGAGGAACCCGCGGCCAGTAGGTTTTTTTCTGCGTCTGCTCGCCTCAACAAAAATCCATCCATCATCTGCCTATATCAGCCACTTCAGAACATGCGCGTTTACTTTTCAGACATAGCTATATCAAGCTGTATTCAAATGTGATTGAATATATTGAGTTGCGGCACTGCATGTGATCTGAGATAAACGGCCAATGATTAAGAAATGTATATATAGATTTATATGATGCTTTGAAAGAAATGATTCAATATTAAAATGATGGTACTCTACCCACCTCATGTGTAATTCCCAGGGTTTTCCGGTGATTTTCCCATTTGGTAGATGTACGTATAAACATATATATATACATGATATAAAATGGGCAAATAATACTACATGAATATGTGCAGAGGGTGTCGGGATGGTGGCTTATATGGGAATGTATCGTGATCATTTCACACATATATGCATAAAAATGTTTTCTTTGTGACCTTGTGAACTATTGAATTACAGGATGCCATGAGGTGAATGACCGAGAAGCGATGGGTGATTATTGTCCTATTCGTATTGAGCCATTACCTCCGTCAGTCACTACCTAAGATTTAAATGATTTTCTCGACTGACAAGAGAGGAAAGGCACAGCCTGTGCTGGCAGCTTGTTAACCCCATTTATACTTCCAAAGTTCATGAAGTAAGACAGTCGGATCAAACTTGAGGAAAGTTCTTTTTCTTCAGTTAAATTTAACTTCTTCAGTTAAATTTAATTTAACAGTTAAAGTTAAGCAGCATTCTCAGCTATTACATCTTACTAAAGTTACGCACACTATGTCTTATAGGGTTGAATTTATCAATTTATTCTGCGGCTGTCATATATGTTAATACAAGAATCTGAAGTCGAATCTGTCGAGCAAAAACCACGGCTGGTGAGCGATAACAAGTGAAGTCATCGCAGGAAAGCAACTAAGCAACAGCAACTAAGCGAAAAGAGATATATGACAATCGGGGGCCATTCTGGCATATCATTAAAATAGAGACCTTGAACAAAAAAGTCCTTGAGAACTAGGAAGATTTCAAAAGTGGAGAACTAGCTGCAGTATCCACGTACTTTAGACATAGAATAAAAAGGCTCTTGGTGTAGACACTCATTCTCTAAATGGTTTACCGTAGTTCTTTTTTTTACCTTCAAGGCCGAGTCCACTTTTTCTATTATTTGCATAGTGCCTCGTTCCAACAGTTAAGAGGGACGCCAGAAAACCAGTAGAGGAGCATAATTCAATCATTGGGAATCATGTCTAGTTTGGCTTAGGGCTTGTATAATTTCCCCGTGAGGCAAACCATTAATTCATGTTCGGCGCACCATTTGGCTATAGGAGAAACACACATAGTACTTAATAATAGCTATCACACCCATGGCACGCAGGGACATTACCAGCTGTCTTCTAGAGTGCCATGTATTATAAGTTGTCTCTTACCTCAAACGATGTCCGTCTTATATGTAGTTAAAAATATATCAATTCAAATATGAAATCATTATAAGATATGACCGCTTTAATCTAAGAAGTCATATAAAAATACATTTTTATATGTTATTCAGATTTATTAACAGCTCTAGGTTGCTCCTCTTTGATTGATTAACACTTTTATTTTATCTAAATTTTTTAGTATCTTCCATTTGCTACAGTTTTCATATTTATTAAAGTTCCATCAATACAATTAGAGGTGAGAGACTAGTTTCTATCCAACGCGAAAACTAAACTATCTATATAATAATACTCATTTCAAATGAATATAACTATATATAATAGATTATAGTTCAAATATGTCAGTGACAATGGACACTCTTATAGATATGAATACAAAGTGTACTATGTCTAACTCTATAGCCGAGCCAGATACGTGTCTGACAAAGACCAGGCATAGCAGACAAATTCCCCATCATGGAATCATTTTGATGAGATAAGGCATTTTGAAATAAATGAGGAATTTTGAAATGAAACGGTTTCGATAGAGGAGGGTGGGGGTGTCGTGTTCACATTCTATCGGTCTTTCTATGCCTGTTTTGACCATCCGATGTTGCAGATGATGTGATGTCTAACATTATATTTTATTAGTATCAGACCCCTATACGAAAATGATGATTAATAATGAAAATGTAAAGCATCTGTGACAACCATATGGCATGCATATGGTCAAAATACTACCACAGAGCACCAAAAGACGGTACTTTTTATATACCATCAGTTCCTTTTATTTGTTACACGTACCCGATATAGATGGATCGACATTATTCTCAACATAACGTCGTCAAACAATAGGTCAGAGGACACATAGTCAGGGACGGGCGGCTCTTCTTGGGAGCATAACAAAGTGATGATATTTCGTGAGTCCCTCAATCAGCCGAGGGTCTCACAGGAACGTCCATCTAGGCAAAGACATCAAATCATGCCCTTTATTACGCGGACCTCCTTTCTGAAAGTATAATACTATTGGTCTGTGACTGGGACCAACCTCATCAACGAGTCATCCCTGACCAAGGACCGCTTCGTGACGAGAATCTCAATGCACCAAGTCTAGTTCTGATCTTTCCTGAGGCCTAGAATAAAAAAGAGCTAGGTCAGTGTCCTTCAAATCTCCCGGGAATTGACTCATGTACCAGTTTATATTGTCAGGTCCCCTTGATAAATCTAATTGGTGGTCTAGGATTGCCGTTGCACGACTGTAACAACTAGTTTAATACGATTTAAATGGAATAAGGTATGGGATCAGAGCGAAATTGAAGAAGAATTACCTGCAATAAAAGAACCTCACAGTCTCTGCTGAGTATTTCAGAGGATTAGATTTACTTAATATAGAAGCGGGTGGCTGGAAAAACAGTTCTCTTCATTACACGAAATCAAGATTTTATTAGATTACCCTGCATAACTAGGCAGTTGGCGAAACTGATACAGACCCCTAGAAGTATCAGTTGAAATATATATGTACCCCTGCAGCCATCGACAGAATAGAGAACGGACTCCAACAATCTAACCAATCGTCTGTGTGCTCGGTGTTGAAAGGATGTAGGGCAAAGCTTCAAGGGCTGTAAAGTATGAACGCTCTGATTGGCTAGCCCCCGCAGGTGACCTTTGATTCATGGAATCAAAGGTCAGTGGAGCCAGGGATAGATAGGAGGGGTTCATGGACCTTGGTAAGGCTTCTAGGATGACCATAAATTGCTGCGCTTATAATAGACCAGACAAGGCTAGATTTTTAATGTTGGCACATTAAAAGCAGCGGTCACCTTACCAGATGCATCATGTGTGTAGCGACTCCCAGGGAAAGGCTAAAGCCCTAGGGCGAGGAGGCAAGCTTTAATCTTCAGGACAGCGTACTAGATATTTTGCCTGCCAAGCTATCTATACAGAGATTCTAGTATCTACTAGCGATATTTGCGGACAATTGATCTCCTATTTGAAAATCAAATCCATCAAGCTATATGTAGGAACAGAATCATATATAGAATCGTGTACATACTTGCTTATAGATTTCATACACATGGAATTGCTATATATCATAATATTGTCAACACTGATTCAATAAACCAAAACTTAAGAGTGTTTATCTACAAAATAAAACTATACAACATGTTCCAAGGAACTATAGGACTAAATGTAAGAAAGCTTTTCCCACTATGGAAATCAATACAGACTGTAATACAATATTTAAAGCTTTATAGGGAGTCACATATGTTACCCTCATAATATTAGTATTAGTCGTTCACCGAGGATTAGGGTATGGATCTCAGGGAAATCCCGACTTATCACTTAATCCCCGAAGCCCGAACCAGGGCAATTTTCTCGTCGGCGATGTATGGACCCACACAGATCTTTCTATTATCCGGATCGATCACCAATCATTATCTGGGTCAAGAGGGCAAGACATTTCGGTTATCATAATGACTTGCAAACTTGCTGTCGGGCGTTTGATACCAGCTTAGAATAAGGAATGTTGTAGGTCACGAGAATCGCGTTTTCTGAGAATATGCAATTACAAACAATATTCGTAGAAAAGCTTTATCTGGTTTTCTACGAATATTGCATATTCTCAGGAAACGCTAGAGAGGGAGTGACACATTAGAAAATTGTTTCTCAATGTTCTGATTGATAAAAAGAGCAATCTTGAGAAGAATTCTGGAAAAAGATGTTAAGTTGTCTTTTTTCCCATTCCAATGCCACAGACTATACCATCGCGAAAATGACGCTCACATTCAGACATAACTGTAGCCTAGACTACATTTTCTTGTCACAATTTTCAGAGTGAACCATTACAATCTCCAATGGATAAAATTTAATCATCGCACATTACATGGAGGAAAACAGCATGTTTAATGATTTCTACCAAGCAATGAAATATAGGAGAGGTAATATCGTTGAAGACAGCAGCCCTACGCCCTCAACAAGCGGGTAAAGAGCCAGTTCAAAGTTTACATAGTCTTCCAAGAACTCGCCTCACTCCGGAGAAATCCCTTTATTGATAACTAACCGGATTTTACACAGGATCAATACCAGCCAATGAACCAGGTCCTTTGGCGTTAGCCTGTGATTGATCTGCCAGTTAGTACTTCCGGTACTGGCCAGACACTAGGTGTCACATAGAATGAGCGATGCGAAAGCGATAAGATGGTTCTGACATGTACATTCTTATCACAAGTCGAGAATAGGTCGTATATCTAGTATAAAGGTTTGGCAGCAAAGCAAAGCGACCGTTGATCCAACAAATGTGATGTACCTTATTCACATCAATATGAATTCCGCAGTAACAGAATACAGCCCACCTTTTTCTTTTGCAGGCATTGATATTAAAAATCATTCTGTAGAATAAATTCAAAGAATTTTGTCAACTGGTAGATACCCTGAAGGGGTGGCTATTTACTTATCCAAAGGATACCTCAGGTTGTTACATAATCATGAATAGTTTCATGAAAAGACGAGGGAAACATGGCAGCCTGTATCTATAGAGCGGTGTGCGCAATACGCCATGCAGTAAGGACCATATTTTGTGCAGTGAAATCCCCTTGCACTTGGGCTATATATATATTAAGGCCAATCGCTTTTAAATGAATGAAATCTCATCCTCGGACACGTTCACGACATCATGAATCATTATCTGTAGTTTTTTCTGCGTAATCTGTACGAACATAGTATAGTAAGGACTTAAGAAGTACATGTTAAAGTCATCACTTGCCACCCTATATAGCGCAGTGCGCGCAGTATGCCATGCAGTAAGGACCACTTTTTGTGCAAGTGAAACTCCTTGCACTAATACTCAATATGGTAAATCGCTTTTAAATGAAATTTCATCCCTGGACAGTATCACGTTATCACGAATCATTATCTATAGGCTTTTACTGCGTAATTTGTACGAATATAGTTGCAACAAGTATAAGGGTATAGTCAAACATAGGCAGGTACTGGAGGCAGTGAATGCTGATGCAGATAGATTAAATATCTATACTGATTTCCATTCCATCGCCAAATCGATGTACTTAGGGATGATAATAATATATGCATTCCTATGTATACTAACCATGTTCTCAAACCTTTAAGCTCAGACAGTAAAGTACTCGGGGAAACTCAGCAGTCTATCCCGATTGATGTCAATGTCATGTCAGGATTATCCGAAAAGTAGCTTTCCTCATTTATAGTAATAGGACCCAGGATTTATAAATAAGGACTGGATATCTGACTGACATAAAGGCCTGAATATCTCTTACGTTATTATGGCGATATATTGCGTGTAGAATCTAAATGAGACAGACATTCATTTACGCCAAGAACATACCTAAATCATACTGCCAATTTATTTTATAGTAGCCAGAATTATTTTGATTTTTTCAAGATATTTTCTATTTCATTAAAGGCCAATGTAATATTTAATACGATTACATTACACAAATACGCTACATCTAGTATGGATCGATGTTTTCGAGTTTTGCCTCTCAAGAAAAAGATTTTAACATAAAGAAAATAATAATATTTTCAGAACATTTAAAGTTCCTAGTTTTAGTTCCTAGGATTCAGAAAATAATATCTAAAGTTTTAACGGAATAACCTAGACCTCAATATTGCCATATTCAATCACGGAACCAGCTGAAATAGAGACGCAAGAAGGGAATAGGGGCATTTTAACCCTTAGTCTTTACAATGGAATATATTACATAACATATTGATTCGTAACATGCCGTAAGTAAAGCTATACTCATTTATATTACACTAGAACATCACACAAGAACCTATACGTACGTTCCCCCATAAAATAGCTAATATATATAAGCACTTAGCACCATTGAAAAATATTATAAATTAATCTGCTCGTTTATTTGGAAAGGGATTGCTGCTAATTCTGTCTCTTACGGTTAGCTAAGAAGCATGCCATCTGGGACATAGGAGACATCAACGGGTCCACATGTGGGAACTCTGGACGTGAAAGGTTAAGACAAGGTTAAAATGGGCAAAGGGACAGCAGCGAGGCATGCTGATAAGGCGCCATGCATAGGGAGGAATGGACTGTATCCCTGGAGGGTAGTGAGGCGTTGCAGGGGTCAAGCTACATGCCTAGCTGGCAAAATGACACTGTCACGTTTGCGGGTAAATTGTCAGAATATGAGTCGGGCTACAGTATAGCCCCGTCAACAGGTGAGGAAATATTTGGTCTTTATCTGAGGGCTTCAATGTTGAGAACCTCAATAGCCAGATCTCTCCCAAGAAATGATTAGTGGGGAGCTGGTTAAGGAGGTAGTTAAAAATTGCCAAGGCAACTGACACTTCACATTGATGGCTTGGCTTCATGGTGATTTCCTTCGTTGAGTTATATCGTTATCCTGGGAATTACCACCCAGAACGGAACCCTCAAGTAGGAATTTAATCACAGGATGTTTTATATTGGAGCATGTGTATATTTACCCAAGTGTTTATATGTGGGCATGATTCCCATAGAAGATCTTTAGTTTTTGACCGATGTTAACTGAGAGTGCAACATTGAAAAAGACCCATGTATACTGCAGACCATGACAACCACAAACATAATTTCTGTGAATACAATATACACGCGACATTGCAAACAGGAAACATCACAAATGACTAGTCTTGTACTTGCATTCGATCGTTAACAAAATCCATCACAATAACTTATCACTCGATGGTTCATTCAATTTATGGTTGAATGAGTTTAATTTATCCCCAAGAAAAAATGGCAGAATGTATACTCAACTCTAGGCTAAACTCATCTGTCTTCAGATACGCGAGCTATGCTCGACCTACTTTCTTGAGGTAAATATATTTCGATAAAAATATATGTTTACACCTATGATTCTATTCTTCACAACTAACTCGGACAATAATGCAGCCATAATTTAATTTTTGAATGTCAATATTGTGAGAGCAAATCACTACATCAAGCTCTCACACTAAATATAACATATTAGATAACGAAATAGCAATTCTCGAAAGATCGCTATTATTTGATAGTACATTATCCTCGTAATTAATTACTACGCCTCGCGCAGATTATCCACTGAGCCCGTTTTTCACACTATCAAAAATTGGCATTTAATTATTGCCATAAAGAAGGCGTGCTTGGGATATAGTCAAGTAATCTAAAATAACTACGGACTCTGGGATGGTGGAGCACTCTTTATGAAGTATTTTTTTGAACGAGTGATCGACTATTAAAAGAGAATACATATTCAGGAGGGCCTTTAGTGCATCACATAGGAGCTTAATCACAAGCACCCAAGCATGTTTATCTCATAATAATCATCAGCTTTCTTGCTTCACTTGTAATTCCAACATCATTCTTCAAAGGCTGACTCAAGCCGATTGAATGCAATCAATGAAAAATACATGGCTAGGTTTTAAGCCTTTTAAATCCATTCAGAGAGGACCTGTCCTAATTTCCATCGGCGTGGACTCAAGAAGGCCCACGGGAGCATGATAAAGAAATATCAATACAGTACAACATAGCCCATTACATTCACATCACCAACGAATTCATTCGCATTAATAATAAACTTCTAGATAATTAGACGGTAACGAATCCTTCGAGTGACAAAGATTGCTTGATAGTAAAATAATAGAAAAACTACACAATTGTAAAGCTGGGAAAATGCTCAGATGACGATCTCGATGCAAAAAAGGGAGAAAAACACTCTTCCTCAAGATAACAATTTACAGGGGAAAAACAGGCTTGGTATAGGATAGAATCCAATGATAGTTAAGGTATAAGTTACTTGAGGAGTATACTCGAACATGGGAAGGATCTGTGTTATTTCCCGAGTCCAATAGATCATCATGCTATTATTAACTTACGCAAGCCCCTGGTGATTTAAACTTTGTCGGCCAAGATTTATGTCGAGGGGACTTGCAGAACATCTCCTATGTATAATGACTGGAAATCGACAAAGGCACCAACACTACCCCCATGAAACAATGCAGGCGAGGTCCATATGTTATCTGATCATCCCATCTCAATTTGATAATAGCTACAAGATAATATAGACAAAGAGCTGATCCAGGCAGCCAAGATACATGGCCATAAGAAGCTGCGAAATCTCAATGAAAAAAGGAGATATATTAGCTTGGTTAAACTAGCGGAATGTGCATTAATCAAGGTTTATATCTTATATATCACGATCCCCTATTCACAGGGGACAGCGACGGGGCCCATCAGCGGTGAATGGCGCAAAATGGAGCAAATGCCTGGCCAAAATTGATCGAAACAGACAATAGATAAACTAGTTTTCGCCATTTTAGAATAGATAAAAAAGGTTACAGTCTGGTTATAATACGCTTCTATGTAAATGTCTTCTTTAATGTGTCGCTGGATCAGGGGCATGCTGATCCAGCGGCAATTTCGCTAAAACCAGACAGGAAACAGTAGTTCTACAATTTGTTTCAATGGTTTTGAAGCACACTGAAGGTCTGGCATTGGTTGAGGGGTAGAGTGAGATTTCCCGAGGGGGCTATCCAGTAGGGAACAATATAAACTGGGTGTTAACCCATGTTCAGACACATCCTGCAATCTATCCAAAGTACTTTTCTATTTAAACAATCAACTGTTGACTTGCAGTATTAAATATCGTAGGTTTCGCATAGGCTGAATGGTAGAGTAAGATTCCCCAGGGAGCTATCCAGATGTAAACAATGTACCCTGGGTTTTATCCACAAACCTCCTGCCATCTATCCGACAGTTACATCATACATTGAACCCCCAAATGATCAATGTGCATACAATCATTCTGTTATAAATGCAATTAAACCGGGCTACCCCACTTCCCTACTTTGGCTTATTGTAGTATAAAGCAACACTGAAACAGCAGAGAGCATTTGATATATGCACAACTTCAAAGAAACATTCAAATGGCAAAAGGGTTTAAGGTAGATAAAGGCACGGGCATGACGTGACTCTGATAAGTCATCAAATTGAATTACATGGCTGAGCATGCATGGAATTGAGAACTCAAAAAATATCACGAAATCATGACATACGACAGACAGGAGAAGCATGTAAGCACGATCTCTGAATGACTTTATTATCCTTAAGTTGAGGTCTTCTGGAACAATCTGGAGTAATACACGAGAGCATAGGGTCAATTTATAAACATTTAATGCGCATTCAGCAGAAGGGGAAGGAAGTAAATTTAAGTAGGAACGTGAACTATTGCATGAAAGAAAGGGATTTTCATATTTGAAAATAACCCATATCAAGTCAACAATGTCAACATTTGTGCATGGGTTTTGTGTATGGTGCATGTTTCCCTATTTGTCTCTCGAGTACTAGTACAAATTATACTTCGGTTCAACTGATCTTTTATGTATGAAGCAGAGACCATTTCATGCAACCATTCCACTATAAAAAAAAAAGAAAAAAAAAAAGAGGCATGAAAAATGAAAGAATAATGAGCTAAGATCTCACAAAAACTTCTTTAAACCGGAAAAAACTTATTTGAACCGGTACAACTTCTTTAAACCGGAAAAAACTTATTTGAAACGGTAAAAGCTTATATTTCCCGATCAAACCTACGCAATTCAATTGCATATCATCATGGGTCTAGTGTAAAACATTGTATACCCAAGTAGACCCAGTAAACCTGAACTTAATAATTCCTTGATCACAATTCCATTAAGTGCAGCTTATGTATGCACCAAGTGCACTATCACCGTCTTTAAGAGTCAGAGAGGAAACAATATACTAAGAGGATGTACGAGCTTCATTTAACTAAACCATGCTCACATAGTTAGCTCTCTACTGAAGCATTCACATGGAAGTACACTAGAACGCACTGCATGAACCTTTATTATATCACTCATAACTACATATTTAATGTGTGGCCTTCGTACTTCCTCACAGCTTAAGCAATATAGTCATCCAGTGTATTCCCTAATAATATCTTATATTCGGAATATCTTATATTTGGAATAGTTTGGTATTTTGAAATGTCCCTAGCAGTTAATTAAGCTTATTCAACTCAACATGGCCTCAGAGAGTGACCAGGAGTATAATAGGGCATAAACCTGTTGCAGACCATACTGTCTTAATTTATTTTTGCAGATCATTAGGCATTTTTTAATTTTACATAATGAAATATTTTGAATTTGACGTAAGCTCTTCATAATGAGCGGTATTGGGCCCAATAATACTGAAGCACTTGGTATCATTCTCACTATAGTTTCTTTCCTAGAATGGTCGAACTACATTAACGCAAGCACCCAATGAGACCAATATTTCAATTGTGAGTCAGAGCTAACGTTTGGTTACATTTGATAGCAAGTCGAAAGACACCTCCGTATATGGACTAAAGGTTTTTTATAGTGGCCATGGCCCGCGGGCAAATGGAGGAGAGGAAATTGCCAAATTAGGTACATGCCTTCTCCTGACCCAACAATTTCCTTCGTGAAAGGTCCACACTGTGGCACGGCACTGGAGATGTATGTGGAGAAGATTAAGAGCAAAAATATATATGGAACTAGATCGCATACACGCGGACAGCCCGCAGGTGTTCTGATGGGAATTGGAATAGTGATATTAAGGGATGGCTCACTTACTGCTATTGTCATGGCTCTGTGCAAGCTGTATAGGGAAGCGAGTCTATTCTCAATAGAGCCCCGAGAAATACATTGTCTCCAATGCTAGCAATTCGAGAAATGACTTCTCGAAGAAAGGTCCATGTATGCACCATTCTCATCCATTCAGAAAATAGGAATATAGATAAATGAAATGGCATTATTTGACGAGTCTTGTAGAGGATTGTGTTTATATTATATATAATAAAGATTGCATGATGCATGCACTATTATCGCATTGTGTATAGATGTATAACTGCTTGTAAAACGGCCTCAGAATCTAGCCACATTGAATTATAATAATTCCTAATGCCTGCGAGAAGAAGGCACGGTAAGATTGTGAAGGTATTATTTGCAATTTCTTTTCAAATAACTGTATCTCCTATAGAATGAGCAGCGCGGCTTAGCTCTATGGAATAAAGTGCCGTCAACAAACTCGAACTGACAGGTTATATGGGATTATTTGCCTTTGAAAAACAAGTGATGGCTGCGGATGATGCAGAAGATTTCTCACCACAATGGACATTGATTCTATAGCACTTTTCCCTGGCAATAGAC
Organism: Sthenelais limicola; assembly: GCA_942159475.1. Taxonomy (NCBI): domain Eukaryota; kingdom Metazoa; phylum Annelida; class Polychaeta; order Phyllodocida; family Sigalionidae; genus Sthenelais; species Sthenelais limicola. Next base: position 35,905,795 of record OW804098.1, read on the forward strand.
AAGCAATACCACTTCGGCTTGAAGATCCTCATGTCGTCGCCGAGCACTCACATTGTAGGGACTGCTATCATTTGGTTGAAAGGGACAGTTACAGACAGCATTATATGAGGAGTGAGTGGACAAATAATGTTTTTTTTTAATCCTATACGAATACAAAAGATTCTAGTCAAGATTTATCAGTAGTTTCACAAAATGTTATAGACAGGTTTAAATGGGGTGAATAAGTATGCAGTTAAAGGTTCGTCCGCATACAATTGTCACTCTCCCGAATGGCTAATCCATTATTATTAATGTGAATTATTGATTCTTCGATTATTAGATGTACTTGGCCTTTCAAATGCACTAAAAAGAATTATATTGCAGCGAACTCTGTGGATTACACATTCTGAACTTCTCCAGCAAAAAGATCCAACATAGCTGTGGAACTACTTTATGCATATTACTATCCTTATATATGCGTGCAGGCGAATACATCAAGATAAGATATTTCTTCATGAATTTGCTGTAAGGATGTTGATGTTGGCAAAAGGGTTGTGGTCATCTCCAGCTGATTTCTTCCAGGTGATTCCCCGGTTACTTATCCTTTTCTTTGGTACATATAGTTACGTCGTAATTCTAAGTTGTATAACAAGGATTATATAATTATAATGCTACTCTACTATAGAAAATGTTTTGAGTATTTTAGCTTGAAACATAGCTAGATGTTTTAAGATGGAAGCCCAGATACGGTTTGAAATAGATTGAGTACATTATAATTATTTTTCATTTTCTGGTACACTAGAGTGCATCTAGTACATATAAAACGATTAATAGCTGGATGTTTAAGGTAGAAGACCAGATGGGGTTTCACTAAAAAATAGAAAAAGAATCATTTTGAGAACGAAGATAGGAACCTCCATCAGTTGGGCTTTCTTCCGCACCCATTTTGCACACCCACTACCGAGTAACAATTTATAGGCATTAGGCATTCAGGAGAATTCATCTCCTTGAAAGACGAGCCTTCACATCTTGCCGACCCCTTGACACTCTTCAGGTGCGGAAAGGGCCTCGAAAGACCACGGCCAAGATACCACTAGGACCTTTAACCTAAACACTGATGTATGGTCGTGCTCGGCAAAAAGGAACCCAGGATAGTCATGCTTCAAATCTGACCTGATCGGTGCCGACAAGTTCTGTATCACGCCAGCTTGACTCATGTAATATGAATGCCAACTATCCTCTATTTCACACGTCGGTAGACACTGCTTGTCATAACATATGCGTATCACGATAAGCAATATCGTTTGGTAAATGGGTCAATTTTCGGGGCGATCTAACATGACATCGAACCATGAATTAGTAGTACACCTGCATGGGCTAGGTTAGCTCTAGACAATGACATAAGATCATAAGATGGTGAATGGTCAATGAGTGCTTTTGTAGGCCAAGAGAATGTAAATCTTAGTGGTATAGCACTAATCTGCAGTGTAGGTATACAGAGAATACTGCAAGACTAATTCAGACAGTCAACCAGAAAGACCGAAGTTCATAATATGGAACACTTCAAATGCCAAGGTCATGGCAGAATGAACGAAAGGAATTGTTGATATTCATTGGCATGGGAATCTGCAATGGTAATGCATTCTTACTGAACTATGTTTATGTGCATAGGTGAATTCGATTGTATTAAAATGGCAGAAACTCTTTCATTGCAGAGCATATTATCTACACAATACAACCCGAGGGAGCTAGCCTTGGATAGAGAGTAGCTACGCCTATACAACATGTATGTGGGCACCTATAAACACATGGATCTCGACTATAGGGATATTGGTGTTTGTAGCTCTTAGAAAATTAATATGAAGGCGCGTATTCCCCTCATTCTTCTGGTAATAGGTCTATTCGCTGGCTGACAAAATTGATACGACAGTCGCTAATTGGATGGATTCACTTCGGCGTCGCTTCAACGTCACGTGCTCTGTAACGTCACTAACGACGTCAGTCAGCACCCCACGACGCCATTTCATCTAGACCGTTGTTGCCCTAGCGAATCTTTCCTTTATAATTAAATACATTAGGAGGCCCTTCCTTCTCTTTGTGTGGTTTTCGGGGCAAGCCTTTTCCGAGTATGTTGCCCCAAAATCGGCATTTACATGAGGCACTTCCAATGATTGCAATCGTCACGTTGAAATGATACAAGACCCGGGCGATAATGGGTGCATGAAAGTGATTGAGGGTCAGATCATCCGAAAATGTACAATTGGCAACTCCACACAATTCTACTAAATTAGGCTGAAAAATGATGAATACCTGGTATATCTGACTATATGTGGTATCGCGTTGATTTAAAGTATCTGTTTTGCTATGTTAAACTGTATTTTGAAGCTCATTTCAGTCTTAAATGTGGTTTATTTGAGAGGATTGGTAGAGGTGAATTGTACATTTTCTGAAGATCTGACCCTTATAAGAAAGGTGACTCATGCATATAACCCAGTTGCCTCGTGACAATACAAAAGTAGACAGAGCATAATTTAAATAACTGGTTTGCAGCATACGAAGCTGTCATATGAAACTCGTAATGGGAAGAGGATTTCTGTTCATACCAGCCATTGTATTCATCTCAGTAAAAACCCAGAAGGGACGCTAGCTCCTGTCGGCAGCACTGAAAAATCGGTTATGAGTGATGATTGTGGGCACTCCCAGTTCCCTTAACGTCTGATTATGTGTTCGTTGACTGGGATTGTCTCCCACTGTAGATCATTATGTGGCTTGAGTGGCCAGCCTATCTTTCACACTATTGAGGTCTTATCACAAGAAGAGGTCTGGGAGAAAAAAAAGGAGAACCTCCTGGTCTCACACATCAGTTTCTTTCCGAGAGTCCAGGCTCGCAGTCAGAGAACTTTTTAAAAAAGAATTCTTCCGATCAAGGTTATTTTAAAGATTCCTCCCGGGGAAAATATTGGAAAAGTCAGCGAGGGAAAAAAGCGCCCATGTGTCTCGTTTGATTCGCATTGGCCCTGCGCTCCAGAGAAAAGTCATGTTTTTTGGGGGGGACATAACTGGCACTCACAGGCTTCAGCTCATCAGTGTAATCTCTGGGAATGATTGACAGTCGTCCTTTCCTGCCAGAGATGGCATAATTTACAGAGCTGCTGCTGCATTTTCTTCATTGATTTGATCCACTCTACAGATCACAACATAACAGGAATTTGCCCGAATAAATGACTTTCTTTTTATATCCACTTTCTTCAAGGACATATAACTATAGGAGTTTGTAAGGCACATATCCATAGGAGTTTGTAAAGCGGCTTCAGACAGAAGGAGATCGTTGTACGAATTTGGTCACATGCTTTAGTGGGGAAAAGGTGAAATGGTTCGTTTTATTTCCAGAAAAAAAACGACCTTTGATCCAGAACGATTTACGTTGAGAATCGATTGCTCTGGATATAACTCAGAATACTCAGAGATATCAATAGATCCATAGGCAAATATAATAAAAATACATGAGTGGGTATTGATGGTATTTTTCTTTTTAAAAAAACCCAACAAACCTTTATTCAGGTATGGACACAACCATAGCACAGTTAAATTCAATCGATATTATAAGTCATACAACCCCCAGCTCACCATTACGCTGGTCTTCCACTGGCACCTGATGCAGTTGAGGACAGACGAGCACAGCGAGGCATTGGTATGTTCTGGAACACCATAAAAGTTTTAAACGATTTGAAAATCGATTTTCTTCATAATCCCTTCGGATCAAGTAATTCATATTAAATGGGGTCTCAGCAGGTAAAAGGATTCAATTTATGCTCTCGCACTGTTGGATACCCTTTCCACAATTTCACTCCTTTTCCGCGGAGTGTGGGTTCAGGATGGAGACCAATGGGTGTCTCGCGACAACCCGGAACCGGAATCAATATGCGTGGTCGGCGCATAAGAACTCCGAAGCGCGAAATTGGAAATACAAGGCCGTTTTTGTTCAAAGTAAGCTTCGAGATAAAAGCAGGGTGTTCACCGACCATTTTATACTCGTTGGTTCACCTAATACTCCCATCAAAGCCTACTGAACGTTGGGTGCCATTTCGAACTCCCGGAACTCGATCCAAGTCCGACGGCTCGATTTACAGAGACTTTCAAGTCAACACATTTCTGTTCCAGAGCATTCGGTCTTTCAGTGTATATTGACTTGAATGAATAATGTCCTTCAAACAATAATCTCTTTACAATGAACAGTCCTCGATCCTATAGTCGGTGCACATCCCCTCTAACATCCTCAATGCATCGGTGGCAAGTTTAGTGCCACGTTTTTTCTTGTATGCATTGACTGACATTCTACTTCATTATAGTTAAGTGAGTGCGGTACCCACTGAACTCTTTGTACGACCAGATAAATGGGCAACTGGGCTGGGGCAGAGGCCATTGAAGATGATTTTAATGGGTGCAATGTGTTGAGAAGCAAAGGATGATAACAGGTTACTTTCCCTCACATGTTACACTGAGGGGAAGCTAATCAATAAGTCCATGCTCACCAAAATGGTAGCGTTTCAATTTTAGAGATGGTCTGACTGAGCTATAAACTTTACACCGGGGGCCACTTGTTTATGTGCTCAGCATTTTTACTGACAAAACAAGAATAAAACTGGGAGTTTCCCAGAGAATACCACACCACTAAAAGAACAAAGGGCGAGGCTAATTGTACATGTGTAGGGAAGTTTATGATAAACATTGGAATAGTATCTGATGGTGGCATGTGCAATTAATATCACTCATAATAGTGTGTGGCCAATACAAATATTTTTTTTCTAATCAAAAAAGTGTTAATATTAATCAAATCTAAGCAATCGCCCATAATTATCTGCTGAGAAACAGGAAACAAATCAAAAGACAATCATATAAGAATTCTTTAGACTACTACGAGTGTATTTAGTTCAATTGTAGTTTAAAGAATTTTCATGATTATCATCCCCTACCAAGTAAAAAAAAAGAGACTTATTAGTAATCGAAAGACCTAATGCAACAGCCCCAAAACAAAACAGATGACAATACTGTATCGTATAGATATTTAACGTTACCACTGTTATTGTATTTTAAGATTAGTTAAAACAACAATTCATTTGATTAACATTTGGATCTTAAAATACTAAATACTAAATACTAAATAAGGATTTTCATTGCGATCGGCTAACGCCTGATTCATTTTTGGCAAATAGATTTCTATGAGTCATGACGACTGAAACAATCGAGAAAACAGGGATATGGGAACTTGCCAGACACGCATGGCCGTCCGACGATGAAGTAGGAGAATGAACTACAATTAGTTCACTGGACAAATCAGCCAAGTGGCTGAAAGAAGCTTATCAAGATAGTACCGATGCGCTTCATACCCCCTAGATTTCGTTAGACCAGCAAGGCAATTGCCTTTTCTAGGTGTTTCAATTACATCAGTCAACTAGATATTGTGTGATCCAATGATAGTGACACGGATTTTCCCATCTTCCTGTCGCTTGATGGGATGTAGTTCCATGCATAACTAATGGGAATCTTCCCTAATGATTCCGTATTCAAATTTCAACGCCGACGCAAAAATGACATTTATGGCACATGTAAGGCACTTCTATTCCGAGAGATAATACAAAGAAGACAAGAGGATTGTAATGGAATCTCCAAAAGAGTGTGCCCGTAAATTGGGAGAAAACAATTGAATCTGAGGAAAGGGAATTATCTATGTAACCCGATAGGCGTTGCTCAACTCAGACTTGACAAAGGCATGCTGAGACACGCTGTACAGCTGGATCATCTCCTCATTGAACATAGCACCATGTAACACCATTTTCTGGCATTAAGGGGGGAATCATCTAGTCAATCTCGTCTGGCCGTGGAATACCTCCCACCTGCTGTCCAGAAATTCAAGGACGAGCTTTATGTCTGAGCCGATGATGATTCCCATTTTATTTAGTTAAAGGCGAGCGCTCCACTCAGACAATTCCCTGTCTGCATATAGACGATGCTGAAAGGGAAGCAGTCTGAAAGGAGAAAAGCACCATTATCTAGATTGTTACAGATCAATACAATTAACTTTGCTGACAGGCCTTATTAGCATCCCAGCACGCATTGTGCTTGAATGGGAACATGGATAAGATACCTATGCAACACCAGATTTGTTGAAAAGCCATGGCGGATGAAATGCAATAAGCAGAACACAATAGTTTCTTTGAGATTAATTGCGACATTGCCATTAATAGCTAGGCCTATGTAGTATAGACAGTAGGGATGGAACTTCCATCACAAGTACAAACACAATCAAATGGTCTGTTACGGGCAGACCATTATCCTGAATCTTCAGGGTAGGATGTGATGCATTTCTTATATGAGTATGATATATATATCATAAGTAAGGTTGTCTGTCATGTTAATGTGTACATGTATAGAGAACATTAAAAATGTTCACTTGGGTATAAATAAAAATCGCAAACCCAAAACTGACATGTTTGCTTGAGCTTCCTTTGATGCACTTGATGGTTCACAGCCATTTTCACTCAAGGCCTATGGTCACTCGTGAAAATAGCTACTAAAAATCCACTACTTACAGAATAAGAATTCGTCGGCCTGGGATTAATGCAGTTTATATTAGCAGGTATTGTGAGTACTATCTTCCCGAAGGAACTGAATCAGATCCATAAGAATGAGGGATGACATTATAGGCACACACAGCACTTAAATTCCCAGAGGACAAAATCAGAAATAGATGCCCGGGAAGAAAGGAATCCCTGAGGCATGCCTGGAATACTAATTCCTTCCTATCTCCCTAATCGGCCTGTTTGTTTTGCACCAATCTGAAAAGAATTGAAGATTCCAAATAAAGTTAGTCGCAGGTATTTGCACCAACTGGCTTTTTATGTGCAGATATAATCAGAGTTTTTCTGAGGGTATATTAATATGGTAACCCCGTTTATTCATATGGTATCAGATAACTTCTGGGCAAGATTAGGACTGATGTAATACGTATCCCTCGATGCTTATGAGCCTTATGGAGAAGGCAATACTGAGATAAGGGCTTGTGTACTCACTTTGTATACTATATACTGTGAAGGCGTAGGAATGCTCGTTCATTGCTATGGTAGCTTTGAAGACTCTTTAAAGGAAGCATCCCTCAACACACACTCAACACTTCGGTTCATTCTGGGCCTTACAGCATAAAACGGACCTAAGCCCCAATCTACACAACTTTGAAACCCAGTCTAAGTAATGGGACGGTTCCCTTTGAATTACCCCGATCGATAAGTAGTCAGGCAATTGACCCTCTGCTGGGTTCCATGCTATAGGCTAAAGCCCCAGAGTTTCCATAGTCAGATTATCTCAGAGATGGACGATTACATAATGGAATGCAGGGTTGTTAACTCTGCCCTGTATGATATCTAGATGACCAGAGGGGTGATGAGAGGGGGCCAAAGACAACATAGACAATATCGATGTTTTCAGAACCATCAAAAGCTCTATTATAACAGCGCCTACGGGGCATGCCCAGCCGTTTAATTGCTCTGTCCTTGGAAAGTCCCTGACTAGTATATTCATATACTGTGCATTCCAGATCTAAAATATTTCAACGTAAGGAATACTACCAGCATTGATTAAAAATTCATACACCGCCTCTGGGTCATAGATCAGAGCTACATTCGCAACAATAGCACATTATGTCCTCAATTGATTATAAGTTCCATTGTACATTTACACTGTACTGCTTGTTTGTAGCTCAACTGTCATTTACGGAGGATGTGTTGTATAACAATACTAAATAAAAAGAAAAGCATCTTTATACTGCTATTAAAGTCAGGTTGAGCATTATACAGACTATCGCTTTCATTATTTGAGGGTTATCAATTTGCCACATCTCCATACATTGCTTAGACGCCCATTACACAGAATTCCACAAAACTAGAAAATGATATAAATTACTCGAAAGAATTAAAAATGCATGGGATTCTACGGAAACACACTGGTAACAAATGAGAGGAATATAGACTGTCTGAATTTGCTCCCTCAAGGTAACACTTGCAATGGTATGGCAGGCTCGTCCCAATAGAAGCCACCATATCTTTTTTTTCAGAGACGAGCAAGCAATTTCTCCAGAGACGTGCCTGCCACGTCCGGGTTCTGGTGTATGTACACTTCATTGTGTAGAGTCAGGAAAAATAGTGCAACAGTATAGACTTATGGTTTGTCAGTCAAAGGATCCCTACTACAACTGTAATACAATACGACGGACGACTAGAATACCTAGGGGAGCAGCAAACATCTGCAAGCCATGTACATGGAACAAACCAACTCTCAGTCTAAATATCAATAAATATTGCGGTAAGATCAGAAAACCATTTCCAGGCGTTTATAGAGTAATGATGCTATTGTACATCTGAAATCTTCTAATTCGCGTTGATTGCCAAAGGCACAAGAAGGTATGATATCCTCTTTTAATAGCGTGCATTATTGATGTGGATATAGCTATGTCATACCTAGGTTGCCACAATCAAGTTGTGAAGGTCAAATGATCCGCTATACGCTCAAGCATATTCCATCCGATCGCGGAAGGCCCAAGGAGGATCCAGACAGTCATCAGTTCCTTCAGTTTATGTATCACCATTAGGACTACTGCTGAGACTCTTTTCAATAGATTATGTGGCATAAACTAAATTTATATCCCCTAGCAAAAAGGAGCGTGTGCCACATTGGTATTTTCTTTAATTCAGGCATTAACAATGTGACAAACGCTGTCATTCTCACCTTGCCATATATACTAAGCAAAGGTGACATTAGCTGAATCTCCATCCGATGGCAAAAAGGATTTCTTGATTTATTGATATTGTGCTGCCATCATTGCAATAGGCAGGGTTTCCTCATCACTGAATAAGATTAACTGCTTCCAACTGTGCGTTTGATGGCTGAATAATGCAAATAAATATAGAGCCATGCAAAGGGGGAAGATTCGAGGTGATAACCACTTCATGAAATGAAAGCCGAGCTTCAGATGTCCCTCGCTTTACGAGTACGTAATATATTAATCAAATATTCACAGGTGTTTCCACAAATACACCAACAGAGAGAAAGAAATGCGAATATAAATCGTGGCCAAACCACTAGAGACAACTTTAAAAAGATGATGTTGGAAGGATAATAGGTAGAATGTCGATGCAGATCATCCTTTATGAACTGACTGAACAATTTATCCAGACGTTTCACACACTCATCCTAAAAATAATAATCTAAAGAGCAAATATGAGATGCACATCGAAACAGAGCTCATCCATTGCATAGCTTCACACTAGCATGTACAAAGTTGAGTGTTATGCTGCTTTCTAAAGTATATTCGAGAGTAAGCCATATGTTATAAGCATATCGCTATGAAATATAGGTAAAATATTTTCATGTGTCATAATATGGAACATAACCTACTTTATCTGAAGCAGTGTTTTGAGGCCGTTCCCCTTAAATCGCAAGCAGATCTTTATTGAGGCGATATAAGAGCAATAAATCAATCACTAATGTATCTATTTCCACATCTTATCCAAGCTCCTGACCAGCAAACGTGCAGGAAAAATACACAAAGTCTATAAAACATTGGAGGGGCACATACAGAGCACCAACTTACTACAATGAATATGTAAATGCCAACGTTCCGATACATAAACCCTGGACTACGAGTGTGGTGATTTAATTGGTATGCACCCAACAGGAATCCGGATACTTGGCCTGGGCAGGGGAATGAGTTACCTTGTAGCAAGCTGTGCGCGTGGAGGAGGACCAGATGCCTCTGTAAGGGGATACCTTGTAGTATACAACCATTAGAGATGGGGTTACCAATCACCATTATCTCAGAACAAGTCATAACTATGCACACATACTTCAGTCTGGCCTAGGTGATTATACACTCGCTCCTATCAGTTTTCTCATTGAGAAGGCACTTGTTAGTAAAGGATGAATGCAAAAGTATGAGTAATATGTTCGTCCTACATGCAAAGGTACTGTATACATGTGTACATGGTGCGTGCTATCTAGATGCATACAGGTGAATGTATAAATACTAAAGGACATAACCAGGCACTAACGGGGGGAAAACAGTTCGACTGCTGTCGAGAAACGTCGTAAAGTGGTTCTATAAGAGATGTCAGTTTGGTACATGAAAGACTAAATTATTGTCCGAACATGAGTCGTAAATACCAGATGCAGATCATAGCAGGACATCAATTTGCGCGTCCTTGGGCGGTGTGTGTTTTGCAGTGGGGCAATGTGTCAGAATGTATGTTGCCCAGTGAGAAATACGAAGTGTCGACAGGCCCCCCCCCCCTCTGTTTGCAGCGTCGTGTAACCTCGTCATCTTTGTTTGCACGTGTGACTTGGGTGTCACAATGGTGCGATGCCACAGAGCAATATGAGGAAATATCTCCAGTAGGCCCCCATTCAAGGCAGAGATAAGATCTGCCTGTCAGAGAAAAAATATGTTCACTTCTCTATACTAAATAGGTGTGTCATATTCTGTAAACTAAGAACTACTTGCTTTGTGATTTTCAAAATTACGGATGGGATAATGCCATCAAAATGGCATGAACCTAAAAATCAATACGGCAAAGAGAAATTGAAAAGACGTATAGGCTACTACTGGGTTGCATGGAGATATGATATGGGATATAATCAGGAGATACTTATAGGGGTGGTACATTAGTTCTCAGAAAGCAAATTTACTTAAGCGCGAAGTATACCACAGGCGGTGAAACCACCATCAGGATGTTTCTTTTCCATAGGACAGTTGCTGAAATGAAATTTGTGACAACATGGAGTCAGGTTATAGATATCGATAGTGGAAAAGCAGGGTAGAAAGAACATCCATTAGTTTTATCAGTGCTAGCATCTCCAAATATTGGTTGTGGAGGCCCTTTCGAGGAGAAGTCAAATTGCGCTTGACACTATTATATTGACAGAGACCCTGATGTATAGGAAAACCTGAGACTAATTTCTTTCATGCATCGAGTCTCTGGTCATAACATACACGTCCTTGTCCTAAATAATGAAGTCTCTGGGGGTCTGCTAGAGTGCAGGCCATTTTATACCTTGGTACTTCTCATTGACGCTTTTGACAACTTCCTATGGGCAGAAAGCTAAAGACGTTGACAGTAGCCTCGCAAGGAAGATAGCAATATTGATCATCAAATCGATATCCATTGAGAAGGCTAAATGGAGAAAGTGCGAGGTGACAACATTCGGAACGGTCACCCATGGTCCTCGAAGTGACTATGTACAAGGTGCTATAATGGCATCGATAAATATATGGAGATATAGGAGGAAAAGGAAAACAGTCCCCTCACATGTCATATCTGATTAGGCCTGCGCAAAAGATATGCATTATGACTTCACACGTTATGGTGTTTGGGCATTAGAGCCATCTCGATCAATATTGTTCCATCTAGCCCGGCTAGTCGCTTTTTTTGTCCAAAGGCTAATGCTATTGAAGTTTCAAATGTCTGCTCGGGATCATAACGCTAGGAAAAAAATAGGTTAGATCAATGTTATCGCAAATGACTTGGCCATTTACAAGTTCTCTTCAGCTGGATTCTGAAGGACATGATCAACCTTCTGAAACATGATGGGGAAGCCTTTTTCAATCACTTAATTAATTAGAAACTAGATAAGCAGACATAGAAGCATCGAGTAGAATATGTATTGATTTATAATCCATATGGGAACATATATGAGAAGCGTCTCTGGGGGATTATTGTCTTCTTAGATAGGCTGCCTATAAGTTACCTAGGTTGAAAGGGAGATTCTCGCTGTCTTTATGATGCATACCAAAACATACTATTGAAATTCAATTACAGTGTATATTTACAACAACAAAATCAGGGAAAAGCAAACGTGTCCAAATATTTTCTTCCTTTATAACCTACTTACTAGGTTACCTAGGTTGAAAAGAAGATATTCACTGCCTTTATGATGCATACGAAAACATACGATGGAAATGTAATTACAATGTCTATTTGCAACAACAAAATTGGGGAAAAGCAAAAGTGTCCGGTGCTCCCAGCAACCGCTTCTTTACCTTTTCCCTCAATTTGCTTCAACAAATATCAACAACTAAACACATACGATACAACATGATAGCGTGAAGAGCAACTCCCTATTTTCTGTCAGCGGCTCAGAGGGGAAAGATAGCATTGTATGCTCCTCACGGCAGACATATTGCGGGAGCAGCTACCTAATGCAGAGGGATCCAGGGAGGGAAGCTGGTTAAGCAGTTGACAGAAGCCCTATATCTGCCTACATAAGACAGGACTGGACATAAAGGTGATGCCGGCCAACAATCTAAATCACTCCCCCAGCGTCTTAGGAATGGGGCCTTCAATGGAACTGAAACATCTTTAAATGTCCCCCTAGCTAAGCTCAAGTTGGATGGCTGCCCTTTTGTGGGGCAATTACGCTTTATACATCAGGCCCGACAGATCTCTTGAATAACTCTAAACTGAACTTGACCTTTAACAGGAATATCTTTGAGGGCCTTGTGGCATCACAGCACGAGCTTATTTTTGTTTTCATAGGAGAGCAAGAAAATATGGGTATTTATTTAAGCTATACTCTCTGGCAAGTCTGTCCCTCATTATATCTTCCGTTTATTCCGGCCAATAAATATATATCCTTTCATATACATGTGCATCCCTATTCAGATGAACTACATGTATGCGTTCACTACTCTATGGGGAAAACAAATGGAAAGGAAAGCATGTCACCAAATGGAAGGCTACACTGGCTTATTTTGTTCTCCTTCATTATTCTGAATATTCTGAACCCTTGACCGCGTGCTTCACTCATCTCTCCCACTCCTTCAAGGGTTTCACTCAATCACGCTCTGGTTGAGTCCTCTGTGCTCAGGACTTTTTAAGATGTATCAATCAGCGGGATGGACTCGGTCTTACCCAAAGGGCTCGATCAGAATATATAAAGCTTCAGGCAGCTGAGGAGGGACTTCTTCCAAGATACACGGGCCGTATGAGGCAATATGCACAACATTCCCATAAACTCAACCATCAACAATCTCACCCTTACATCGAATATACAGTTTTCTCATACAAAAATACTTCATATATGTGTTTAATTGGTGTAGCGAATTTTTTTAAATTGATGCAGGAAAAATATCACAATATTGCAAGCAGTTGGGGACCATTTTTGCGCAGTTAAAGATTTCGTTTCTTGCAACTGTCCCTACCAATTTAAATATTGCTCAGCAATAACACAGAATTATAGTACTGGTCTATACGATTCAAATTCTGTTATACAGAATGTTTTACATACTGTGAACCACTAAAGGACACGAGTAGAAAGAGCGATGTATGTACATTGACTGACATACCCTCAGATCAGCAGAACCATCCTTCTGACATAAATATTAGCCCTTCCTGTCAGAGTCTTAGAAGAGATCGATCCAACAGGGTACGACCCACATTGAGTGTCAGGACTGACTTTGATCTTGGGGGCTTGGTGTCTCGCTGTGCAATGGATCTCCCCAACGTCCAATGACTATCCTCAGATACCGTAATGATAAAGGAGAAAGATCACGAAGGAATTTGCTTCTTGAAAATACACACAAGGGGCATTCCTTGTCACAGCGTTCTCAGGGGAGATAAGAGACATCAAAACAATGTATATATACTCGTCTTTTCTAAGAATTCATCATGGATTTTTGACAAATCTATTTATCATATATTCACCTGATTAAATAAACCTCTGCTGGTTCATATAACTTCAGTCTAAACCGAGCAGATTTTCGGAAAGTTTTTATGCTAAAGAATAATGGATCTCACACCTCATATGATCAAGGGACAATCATAGAGCCCAGAATTGCCCACAGAGTTAAATACTACCTATCAATCCTATTTCCCAGACTTTGTGTTATCAGTGTTGGAAGAAAGCCTTGTCGCTTTCTTTGGATTCACATTGGCCATGCAAGACACTGTTGGAAGATCATTCTCAGAAAGAAAACGTGAGATGGTATTGCCTCCAATACATCCATCACTTCAGATTGTATTCGGCATAAATACTATCTATGTTATGAGAAGGTAATTCAAACTGCATAAAAGATCCTAGATGAAAGATAAAAACCTTTTTGAAGCAATGCAGTATATGAAAATGGTCCATACTCGATATGGTACCTCCTTTTCAAAGCTTACATTGATGATAATTGCACATCAGTAAATGAAAATTGGAACACACACAAGTTTATAAATGTTTCATTTTCCATCTTTAGAACATGATACAGTCACCAGCAAAAATGATGGTGCAAATGAGAGATCATTAAACGTAATAGATATTGAGATGGCATGTGAATACCCACTTCAGAACAAGAAGGTGTCATAAGAACTGTGAGGATGCATAAAATCAAATCAGTCTGCACATGCTATAGAATCCCCCAGGGGAAAGTATGGGTATACATTGTGCGCGGCTCAGAGCCAAATTCACATCGGGATCAACAAGGAAATGGTCTACACAATCACCAGCTTCAGACCGCTCCCCTCCACCAGATACTCCCAGCGCAACATCGCATTAAGCTACAAATACAGCCCATTATTGATGGAGTGTTCCGAGATGACCCAGGATCATTGAAGCAAATATTTTCACCATCCAACAGCATACAATAGGGTGTTGACGAGAGTGACACGCTCATCAACCGAGCGCACATGGAAAATCGAACGCGATATCAGGATTCATCCATCTAGCTCGGGCACATGGTACTTTTTTGGTATATGACTGTGTCGACATGCCGAACGAGGAACATAATTTGAAGGTTCTTCTGTCTGACACATCTAATTACATACTTCAACAGGATAATCCAATACCAGAAATTTGGCCAAAATCATTCAGGTTATACGCGAATATCCCCGAATCGATACTAATCCGTACGTGATACATAATGAGAGGAATTTGGAGATCCGGACAATAACATCATTAGCTACGTCGAGCCATAATAATGAAAGAAATTGCGTCGGCGTTGAATTAGCGAGAAGAGAGGAGAGAGAGCATGGATGGGCGAATATCTGTAAGAGGTTTAATTCAAGTTTTATCACTAAATAACATCAGATTAAAATCCGCATCCCCTTTCTTTCCCGGATCTATGTGCAACCGGCAGAAGTTTAAATCTGTTGTTAATTTCCGTCGTGTTGGACTCGCGAAATAATAAAAAGGCTAATAACTGATCGGCCGAGACACTAGTCATTAAAACAATTCGTGACACCGCAACATCGTCAATAAAATGCCTGAATTGTTGCCTAGAACGACAGGATGGGTGACTTGCAAACCCACTATCATAATCACTCCCTCTCGCCATTCACATAATATAGGGACATGCTCGGGTATAGTTATGGCAATTGCGACTAACTAGGATGTTTGTTCAGTATTTATCCCGATTTTATGGTAGTTTGCTTTTATTTATCGAGGAAGAGCCGTCTTAATTAAGACGCGTATTGCTTTGTTGATGAAGCAAGAATGTATTGCATTGGGTAGTAAACACGCATTAAGATAAAGGATATAGGAGATTCCTCTCTATTATAATGTTTATCAACTCGTTCGAATTGCAAATGGAGAATTAAGGGGAAATTAGGTAGATGTAGAATTACAACCGATCTCCTCTTAGTTTCCACACTCCTGTTTACCATAATGAATGAAGAAGTGTTTTGTAAACAAGATAAACGCATTAATTCAGTGGGATTCATTAGAATCTCTTCATTAAAACATGAGTTCCTCTAAGGCATCAACATAGGAATAGCTCAAATCCCATCAACACATTTCTTATACATTTATGGTTAAATACATTGGAATATTCACCAGACAGCTAATCATACTATCGTATTTGCATAAATATTGAATCATTGTTTGTATTGTGTATGGGTATATTGTTGATCCAGTGGGACGGAAACTGTTTTGTAGTGGATAGTAGTTGTAATTTTGCTTTCGCGGGGAATAAATAAGGTTCATTGATATGTATAGTCTCGACAAGAAAACCATTACCGCCGCATAGGGAAATTGTTTTGTTTCTATAGCACAGGAGATAGCCCAGGCACATTCATCTACAGAACAAAAATAGGTAATTCAGATGGAATTTTGCATCAGCTTCAAGATTGCTCAACATCGATGTTAACCTTCATGGTTCACGATAATCTTATTTTAACTATGGGTTTCTATATTTTTCAATTTCAATTTCAATGGTCAAAGCCGGTGTTTACAAAATAAAATCACTCATTTTAATTCAATCTTACCCTCAATGTTTCGACTTCCTAAGAAGTCTTATATTCTATAAATATATGCAAGCAAAACATTTTATAATCAGCTTGACCCCAGTCTTTGCTCCCTTAAATGAGCCTCGGCAGAATCGGGATCATCCCGAGCCGAAGTGTTAACACATTAACAAGGTAGGGAGACTCACTCAAGACTGAGTCTGATCTTCCCTACACAGTCTAGATTACAGAGATCCGCTAGGTATGCAGCTCAATATGGGTCACACGTGAGCTAAATCCTCGGAGTAAGTAAGCTTACCTGTGAGAAGGGAGTGAAAGCGCAGCCGATATACTATTCACACCTGAGAGAGCCCGCCAGCACCACCAACGCATAAATCGCGATCTTAACTTAATGGGGCTTATGCAAGATATTTTGCGCTTCACGAAATCAGTGATTGTGTATGTACACAAAGCTGGATTGGTGTGAATGCCTTGTGGTTATGTATGTATGCTACTACATGGACCAGGTTCCGGGTTGTTTATGCTTGTTTTCACGAAAAATAACAACAAACCGTTTAACTAGGCACCAGTAAGTAACTTCGGTATTAGCGGGTTTTATATGAGGGTAATTCCCTGAAAAAGGCTTTCAATAGATGCATGCATTGATATCAATGAACTAGGAATGCACCATGATTAAAAGCATTGAACCAGGCAAGCACTGGCACATGTTAGTAAGCTCATAGGTTGACACCATTGAACAATCTAAACCCACATCATAAGTGCCTTATTAGCTGCACGAAGAAAATGCACTGAATATCAGAGTAATTGCATCCTTCTTATAAAAACAGTTGACAAGTAGATCGAGGCGTCATTACCCTACAGAGCAATCCTCTTTTGTGCGCGTCTTTTGCCAGATCACCGAACATTTATTCACTCAGAAAGCATGTCTTAGCTTTGAGTTAGAAGTTAATAAGGACGTCGGACTGACGGGGGAACATAACACAATCTCTCTGGAGTCCCACTCGAGCAACATGTATTCCACCTGAGATTTGATAAAGGAATTCGTTCTGGCACATGCCGTTCCGCAATTAGCAAGGGTATAATAGCTCTCCTGGAACGGCTCAAATGCAGGTGTCACAATCAGCAGAGAAGAGAACCTACTTGTGGCTTTCGTATCGTTGGAAATGATACATAAGTGGTATATATAACGCATATGGTGAGCCACTTGGCTTACACCGATTTAGTTTGTTAGTTGCCTTCTCTAACACCACCTCAGGGGTCCATAGGTCAATTGTTTGGATCAAGAGCCAGCTTTGGTATTATAGGTGATTTCCATTCACACTTAGGAAGCAATGCAAGTACTTGAGAGCCTGTTAGGGTTTTCACTTCCAGCTACATGTAGTCTTTGTAACGTTTACTGAGGATAGGTGTACTTATGCCAGTTTCGCTAATGGTAGACTCTTCAATCAATCGGAGAGCTGCTGGTCGCACGCTGCGCGTCGTATTTTTATTTAAAGAATAAACAAATCAGGCTCCTCTGAGGAGGAATGTGAAAAGTACCGTGATTCTAAAGATGGCTTCTTCCAACAATTTCCCGATTCAATATTAATTAAACACCAGGGCCTAATGCGCGGAGAAGAACTGATGTGTTGTATCGTAATGAGTTAATTGACAGAATAATTAATAAGGTTCAGAATATATGCAATGTTTGAATTTACCAGGCTTCTATGTTTTTACAGGAGAGCAAGAAAATATTGGTATTTATTTAATTTATTCTATCAGGCAAGTCTGTCCCTCATTATATCTTCCTTTTATTTTGGCCAATAAATATATATCCCTTCATATACACCCCTATTCAGATGAATTACATGTATATATGCGTTCTCTACTCTGAGGGGGAAACAAACGGAAAGGAAGCATGTCACCAAATGGAAGGCTACACTGGCTTATTTTGTTCTCCTTCATTATTCTGAATACTCTGAACCCTTAGACAGATAACTCACTGCATGGATGGCACAAACGTTAAGATAGTGGAACTCTTGGTGAAACTGTTCTGTAGCTCTAAAACTGCGGGTGAGCAATTGAGAGAAAGCAAGGTGAGGGAGTGAGAGAGAGAGGGAGAGCAGAGTGGGAGAGAGAGAAGTTTGGTGCCAGCGGGACCGCACTGAGGCCTTTCTCTGCTGATCCTAACCAGTAGTAAACCGTGGAGGAGCTGATGTTCCCTGCCTACCACAACGATGCATGCAGTAGAGGAGGGCCACACTGGAGGAAGGTTGGCTGGTAGGAATAACCCTGGAGTAATGTGTGGTCAAACGAGCACAACAAACTCCTACCTTTACACCACACAGTGCAGCTAGCTAGCTAGGAAGGGAGAGAGGGAGATACCGGTTGAGAATTTCGGAAATGTTCTTATAAGCCAGGAGATGCCATGCTCCACTGGTAGTTAGGGGTAAGTCAGAGATATTGCTTGCTCAAATCATCTTTGTGATTAACAAAATTAAGCCTATAGGAATGTTTAACCCATTTCGAAGTTGAGTATTTAATTAGTTGCAGCAAACCTACTTCGATACAGCAATAGTTGAGGACACAACTTTCATCAAGCCAATAGATGGAACCTCACCTGTTAAGAGAATATATAACAATAATCAATATCAAAATGACAAAGCAGGCAATGCAAGACGTGATATAACAAGGTTAAAGCTAGAAGTGACATGATGCTATACCTGTATACATATATATCATTGACAATTTATAATATCTCATGAATGCATGCATGGGTATATATCCCCGAGAGGTCTATTAACCAATGCACAGACTCTCTATCATACCGTCAAACAAGATTGTTTTGAGATGACCAACGAGTAGACTATAGGACTATATCCCACACAAGGGAAAGGAAATTATAGAATTTCAAAAAATTGAATTCACCGACTACAGTTTATCAAATTGCTATTGTTATATATATGACTCAGATGCAAAGAATATCATATATAGAAAGAGCATGCTAACCGCCTCCAACTGTTTGGAAATGGGTATTTTTCATGTGTAGTTTGAGAGCTAGAACTTTCATTCATCCACACTACTTCTGAGTGACGTTCCTCAGCCCTGCCAAGTGTGCCTTGGCATTGGGCGTGTGTGCATAGTAAAGGTGGGCTGAATGACTCCAATTCACGGTTTCAACAAATAGAGGCGAGCATGAGCCCTAACTGGGAAACACCAGCAGCTTAATAACACTCTCAGGTCTGTGGACTTGGCACGATATCGGCGTCAGTTGGGCTCCACAAGTTAAAGGCGAAATGTTTTATGTAAACAATGAAATGAATATGCAAACCTAGCGATTAACCAAGAATAGCGATTAACCAAGAGGAATTCTATACGTTAATACATTTATAAGGAAATTCGAAAATGTATACACCAAGGCAACTAATTAGTTGTGTATTTTCTTAATGTGAACACATTTAACCAGCAAAAAGTGTTTTTTAAAGAAAAAACGGTTCTATAGACTAATGGCCCTTTCAACCGATTCCATTTTAGTGATACTTCCGTGGGTGGTTTGAAGATTTACTAACACCTAACGTATAGTCCCATATCGTGACTCGGGCACATAGACAGAACCATAACGGCTCGGCTTCACAGGTATGCACAAATATCCTGTCAGTCTTTTCCACATTCCTTTATACGCTTACATGAGGGATTTTGTGGATACAGATACATAATATGGAGCACGAATTTAGTTTCCAGGAGTATAGGAGTACACTAGAAAATAAAGGTTGGTGAAGGTTTGAACAAGAATCGCGGATGTTTATTCATGAAGTTAGACACTTCTCAGATACATGGCTTCCCCTCAAACACGGCTTTCTCTTTTTCCATCTTGAAAACTTCATTGATATTTAATAATGTATTTTCTTAGACAGGATGGACGACCTAAGGTGTAGAATTCAGGTCCAGTTCCATGTATCTGTTTAATGGAATTAAAATTTGATATATATATATAATAGGGGTTCATCCGAAATTCGCATGACGACAAATACAGGAACACTATACACGCAATGTCTCCAAGGGATCGTCATATAATATTTGATTCCTAACTCACCTTTTGAAATTAATATCATAAGTTTCAGGAATTAGACGGCATTGAACATGAAAGAATAAATGTTACTTTGAGTAACTTAGGATGCATCATGTAACTTTACTCACTCACACAAGTTTTCCCATGCAAGAACGCACAAAACATGCATGGCTTTTGGGTCTGTCTGTATAGAATAACTTATGCTCCCTTCCACCCTTCCTGAATTCATGCTCGAGCACATCCAACAACTTTTTAGTCGTAGTTTGAGTCGGACCGATGGGGTTCAGGAATCATGAAAGGATGCCATTGACCAGCCCATCAAGATCTATCGGGTTCAGCAGGCAATCCCTGCACTACCTAATTGTCCACCAACAAGGCTGTCAACATTTGTTAGTTTTTCTTAGGAACCATCAGGACAGAGTCAGATTTACAAAGAGGGAAGCCTCAGTAGTTCGCTTGTCAACCAAATTGGCGAACGGTCTGTCAACATGGCCTTGAGCGGTTAGTGCGATGCCCCCGGCACATCTAGGATGCCGCATAGGGGCCCTAATGTACAGGACCTTGTTTGAGGGCCAATGAAAAACCTGACAAACCAGAAAAGACCTCATTTCAGAATGGTTGTGGCTGCCTGTCAGCAAGACCAGCAGTCGATGAGAAGCTCCTCTATGGGTGGTTATATTCACGCACTAGACTATATTCCCATCGACCGGCACAGACGTAGGCCCCACTGCCCCACCCCTGGGGTCATAATCACTACATGTCGGGGCTTCTCTCCAACACTTATTGACGAATTTCCCTCACCACAATTCTTCAGCCAACACTTCCCCACCTCCAAATGGCCTGTTTCGCTTCTTTGCCCACGAAACGGCAAAATATAAGCAGTTAGAAATGGAGGGCATCGAATCGGGGAAAATCTCGAATCAATTCAGTGTAGCCACGTTCTCATAACACATATATGTATATTGCGGTCGAGTGAGATGTTTTGATGCTAGACCGACGCTAGGATATGCAGTATGCAGTGACATTGGAAGGCAATGTGTGCATTAATATCGCTTGTCGGGTAGACAGTGTCCCCGCAATCACATGGAGATTATCTAGATGGATACAATTTTACATAGCATATAGTATATATATGTACATATATAAATATGGTATGACAAATTAAATTGGTATGGTATGGTAGGGTATACACTTTATTTCCAGTTTTACATCAACTTGTCTCTATATTGGTGGGAAAGGGAGGTAGTCTCTGCAACAGCAGTTCTTCCGACGACTCCTTGGTTCTATACTACTATAATTTTATGAACACATCATTAAATGGCACAATAATCCCAGTTGCTCAAACAAATCAATGATTGCTGGTTTACATTGTTGCCTATTGCCTTTTGGGTCCGGGATATATTTGTAACATTAAAGGTCCAAAATACGTTTCCTATGTAATATATACCATACATTAAATTTACAAATGAATTAACATATAGATTGCATGGATCCTGAAATACATAATCAATTAGTCACTCTAAGCTCACAGCCTCTCAGATACGATAAGAATGATATTCAGTGATTGGACGCCCACTGTGCTAATCCCTTTCCTGTCCCTGAAGTATAGGCGTCCTAATGGAATTATAATGGCATTTTGCGGTTTTGAGCGAGCAAGAGACTTTCCCTCAGTTTGGAGGGACTCTCTCAACTCTGAGCCTAGACTGTACAGAATAATGAGGCGAGACCAAGCTGTGGGATAGCTCCAGTGTGAATTAGTATGGACCATCACAGGTTTCCACTTACGAGCATCCCGGCCACCAAGCGCTGAAAACAAACATTTTAATCCGGATATGCCAAGACGTGATCTGGGGAAGAAGATCTGAAAGCCTTTCCTTGTGGGTTTTATCTTAGTGTCAATACAATAAGACAGAAACGGAATTAAAGACAGCACGGTGAAGAAACTAATTCCTCAGCCTGAGCCCTTTTTTCTTCGCATGTCTCAGCTCTTGACATGTTAATTGAAATCTACTTTGTTCGTGATATGTTAAGTGCGTGTCCAAATCAGAAATGTACATCGGAGGCGCACTGCAAAGGCTATTTGAATAAGCTGCCATTTTCAAGCGCAGAACAGAAATTAAAAGCATTTATATAACTTTGATAAATAAATGGCTGAGGACTGAAAACCGCAAATCCAAAAGATAAAGTAAAAGTCGAGATTTATTCGAAACCATGTGATAACTGACTATAGCAGACCGATGGATTATACCTTCGGGAAATGTGCTAAATCTTATTTGAAAGGGACTGAGTTTCCTGACAGACATGAGAATGCCAAAGAACAAGGAAATGAAGACACGGTAGAACGCAAAATCCTCAAGTAATGAACCAAAAGCCTGTTGAGAGGCCAGTGATTCAATCGGCAAACAGCTCTAATTGGCAGCTTTTATCGTGTATACTTTGTAATCGAAGCACTCTCTGCCACTCTCTCCCCAGCGATGCACAGCTACGCTATTCTTCCTCTATTTCCCCACTTGTTATTAGCCAAATTTTAATACAATGGCGGGCGTGAGCTTGCTATATGACTGCATTACACGCACCTATTCCCTATCTCAGCCCTATCTCGGCTCACCGCAACGCATCAATCAAAATCAAGCAAGACATGGAGAATCAAATCAAGCCGCTCGGGTGAGAATGGAATCCCCGAGGAAAGCATTGAAGGTAATATAAGGGTCTTTGTGAAAGGGGATACATTCTGGAATTTGCAACTCATTCAATAAAACTAAGGCGTATCGTTTCAGTCCGACATTTTCCATGGAGTGTCAAAGGGAATGAACAGTGACAGGCAATTGTTAAATTTCCAAAAGAACATGCACATCTCAATTGAACCCGCAAAACTTCAATCTTTCCCATAGTATCAATTGTAGTCGGTAAGCCCTTAGGGAAAAAGTGTAATCAGTATTGGCACCCAAGGGCTGAACATCAGCAAACGCTAGACATATCCGGACATTAGCTATCCCATCATGCCGTAGTGCTTCCTGTTTGCTCGCGGCCAGCTCCTTCCTGTAGTTCATTGCGCAGTGGGATTGAAACAAGTACGCGAGCTGTAGGCAGCTGTTTTTTCTACCAGTTGGTGTAAAAATGTGCCATTTGTCTCGCATTTTGGGTAGAAAGTGATTGGCAAGTTGAGCATTGAAGTATCAACGCGGAGACTCAAGGGCCCCGCCAACGCAATGCCTTTCATGTGTCTCGACAGCCTCAGGCAGATTCCCTGTCTTCCTCGAAATCAGGCGAAGCCTTGGTTCGGGGGAGATCAAAGAAAGAACCGCTCAGAACATGCAGAGTGGTCGGGAGCCCACAGGCATAAAAACAGGGTTATTCTTCCCCGACCTATTCTGTTTTCTGGTCGATTTCTTCGCAAATGGGACAGAGCAACACCCAGTTGTTTCAAGGATGACTGGATACTTCCAACGGGGAAGATTCAACAGGGAGTGGACCTACTAGGTCATCAGCAGGACGGGTGTCTACTGCAGATTGTATATAGGGTGACGGATATCTAGCTTGGTACCAACATGTGCCCCGGTACAATCAACTTTGAATTGATGCACATGTAACATGCAACGTAGCATTTGATATTCATTAACGATTCTGCGATTGTTCATTTCAATGATATGTCATGATACCTCAACATTGAACCGCCAGATGGAAACTGGGTCCATATATAGGCAATTGATACGTCGACACTGACAAGATAAGAAGCTGGGAGTATTTTTTATCAGCATTGAATAATAGAGTCCGAGGAGAGGGGGAAACCCCGACTGACATCGAATATTCAGTTCTGATAGGCCTAGAGGGAATTATAGCAATAACTAAAAACTAAATCTGGAAGAGGCAAGTCACATATGCGCCAACCCTAGAGGTTGATTAACAAGGAAAAGGAAAAAGCTTTTTAACATTCAGCATTCATGAAGCAGTAAGGCTTATTTGTAAACTCTCGTAACAGGAACCTCAGGATGC
This sequence comes from Sthenelais limicola, assembly GCA_942159475.1. Lineage (NCBI taxonomy): Eukaryota > Metazoa > Annelida > Polychaeta > Phyllodocida > Sigalionidae > Sthenelais > Sthenelais limicola. The sequence goes on from OW804098.1 coordinate 35,930,083, forward strand.
ACCTGTTGGTTGGTACAACAAAAATGACTAATGTACCACCAACTATCAGTAAGAGAAAGTAGACGGTCCAGAAACAATTAGAAAACACATCCCCTTTCTCAAGATAATAGCCAGGAAATGCAATCCTCTGCAAATATCTGCTTAAATTAGCCTTATTTACAGTGCAGAAGGAAAAGAAATGTTATTGAGATTTCTCGTTAAGCGTCCTTCAAATATATTAACCGAGTTCCTTTTATGGATACTTTTTAATCGCAATCACCATCGTTAAGAGACCCAAAGTTGCCGCCTCAAGCAAGGGAGAGCAATTACCATGGAACCAAATGCTCAAAAAGTCTATCTGATATGATATGATTCGGACAATCAGCAGGTGTGTGATTAAGATGGCGGCAATATAAAGCTTGAGGCAATGGCTAGAAATAACAATTGTTTCGCCGGATAGGGGTAACTCCGACAAACAAATGTTTTACAAGTATCGTTGAGAGAGGAATGATTCCATCAGAAATAACGTTCTGCCACCTGATATACACACGCACGCTAAAGTTTAAACAATCACAAAAAAGGCCCACTAAGCCGACTCTAATGTGATTCTCACTTCAAACTCTGCTAGACATTGGCACCCTATGGAGACAGAACAATCATATGGGGCAACGGTCAAGCCCAAACTGGAAGAATTATAAAGTGTGAAGCCACAGAGACGAGTCTGTTAGATAGTTAGAATTAGATAATCAGCATTTTGTCTTGTAGGATTCCTTAAATCAAAGGTTATCCTAAAGTATATAAAAGAAAGAACCGAACGCTAGTTTTGCATATACATATGCATGGCATACACAGGCAGTGCAATTATAATATATCGCATGCATGTGTTCCTTTACAAGTGGCTTCGGTCAGAGCAGGAAGCTGACAGGTCTTTCAACACCTAGGAGTGAATGGGGTTTTAAATGACCGTAGTTCGGTTAGGGTGCAGGTGCGCGGTCGATAGAACGTGTTGAGTACTGCTATCAAAAACAGAGTTGCAAGCACCTTACAATTTTAATATATATAGGTAACATAGTTCAGTCTGAGAACTAACAAAGATACTATAGACAGCAAAATCTTCAAGAACCCCCGCTAATCAATTGTTAATCTTAGATGAACAAATGCTGTTTACAAATATGTGCATAGGAAAATGACCCCGATATATCAAGGAAAATTACTTTAGAAAATGTATTAAAAGTTTTGGATACTTTCTTCTCTTATCTCTGACGTGTCTTGATGGAAAGGCCAGAAGTTTTGCTTTGAAGTGGAGGCACATTTCCTTCCCGAGTCCCAACAAGGTTAGACTGAGGGTTTGCCTGGTCTAAGATTCCGCACAGGTGTGGGGTGCGAGTCGTAGTGGTATCAGCATGAAATTCTTGACTTTACTATAGGCTAAAGTTCATGTATCATCTCGGTACCTTAAACAATGAGTGCTATATTATAATGCTGCTTTCTATTAGCGATTCCCTAACCTGTCCCGCATTGGGGACAATAAACACTAGGTTAGCTGTATTCGGAAACATAAATTGCTAGCGGAATGCCGCTTGAAGAACTCGCTTTGTATCTTGGAAATGGAATGATGTGAAACGGCAAGTAATTGAAAGCAGAGAAGGAGAGTTAAATACAGGTATGCACAGTCGGCGGCGAGTGAAGGAATGGGGTTTGAATGCACCGGGATGGGAGGTAAAGTGGATGTTCACCGCCTCCAACCCCCTTCATCCGTCATATGGGTCAATTAACATGATTTGTTTCCCGGCAGAACCACGCGCCTCGCGAATACCTGCAATAGTTTCTGAATGTTGTAGGGGTGTAGGGAGGTCTCTTACCCTTTTGAATCAGATCTAGGTCGAAGATATATCCAAATTCTCTGAGAAACTACACAACATTACCCGACAGATTTTGAGATAGATGTTGAACCTACAGATAAGTGGCAGTTTCGAGGGATGTATCCTAACATTAAAGATAAATGTTTACATTAACATATATAGGTACCTCTTTGCACCGGTGACAGATTTGGAATTGGATGAGACAAAGAAAACGCCATTCGATTGAATGCATCTTTGTTCCAGTTCTCTTGGAAAATAATACTAGTAAAAAGCAATATTTTTATGGGGGCACTTGGGACTCAGGACGCTGTTTTTTACTCACAAGGGGCTGAGTTGGATGATTTCCTTTGTGAAATCAATTGTCTCATTCCTGGTCTTTCTATCTACTGGCACTATTATTTCTTCTGGTGGAAATAGTAGTTGATAGATAACAGGTTTGCACATCTGCGTCAATTAATGGTTAATTTTGTAATTGAAGTATCGGTGTTGATGACGAAATAAGAAACGTCAGGCCCACATTAGGTCACTTTTTTCCCACCATGGATGGCAAACTCTGGTAATGGTGGAAAGAGAAGAATACAAGAAAATGCTTCCATCACTGAGGGCCTTCGCATCACATTACTGACGCGTGGGAAAGGTACAGTATCCCAACGTTGAAATCTCATATAGTGGGACAATCACCATAGCAGAAAGGGGTTACCTTAACGCAGTTGGAACCTGAATTTATTATATATAATTATATAGATAGATAGTATCCCAACCTTGAAATCTCATATAGAGGGACAATCACCCTGGCAGAAAGGGGTTACCTTAACGCAGTTGGAACCTAAATTTATTATATATATATAATTATATAGATAGATATTAGGTTTCAAAGTTTTCTACATCGTAGAGAGTACTTGTTTTACTAGAGATTGTCATACTATCTCTCTGACACCAATTAACACTGGCTCGGAAAAGATCGGAATGGCAAGTGGATAGTCTAGTAAATATGCAGTCAAGATCTACAAATATCTATCTCCTAATACTGCCAATAAGTACACCGTACTCATGATAACGGCTAGTACATTCACTCTAAATTACATGCATTCCACCGTACTATAAAAGTCATTCTACCTGTATATATAAGATGTATATAACTGATACCTTGATCAGATGAAAAACCCCGAAAATGGGATCCTGTACACCAAGTATAAATAAAATCTTTAAAAAAAAATAAACCGAAAACTGTGAAGCTCTTTTCCCATGAGACATGCACTGGAAGCTTCCCATGAGATATGCACTGCAAGTTTCGCCAGCGATGATTCCAAAACGATAAAAAGTAATTCATGATCTTAAATAGTAATACCAATGAGACATTTTGGGCGGACGTTTTACGAGGAATAACAATGCCTCCAGACAGTTTATTCGTGCCAACAAACGAACGTATACAAACGATATCATACAGTAGTATAACACACATGTATAGTCACTTATTTCAGTCCGAATTTAGATTCTTCATGAATTAACACAAACTTTCATGAAGATAAAGCTGCTGACATGTTTGGCTAATTTGACTGTTGATATACGTACTTTGTGTTGCTGCCTGTATTTCGTTAACTAGTGTGAGTACTGTTGCAATATTCCAAACATGTAGATGGTCATCTATAAATAACCTCTAGAACTACACATAAATGAGTTACATTTTAAAGTTTTATGTATAGCATATCATAAATTATTTGACAGATCTCTTTTTCGTACAAAAGAAGGCGTATATTGGGATATCAAGGAGACATATATAGAGATTTATACCAGAGGATAGACTACAAAGGTAGTACTAAGCGGGGTAATGATATCCCCATTTGAACTCAACATGGACATTTATGGCGGCCATGTATAGTGTCGTCTAAAGGAAGGATGTTCATGCACCCGCAGTAATTATATTCTCTACGGCACGGTGGCCTTGAAAGTCCCGGTGCTGAGCCATATTGAGCCTTGCTTCCCTCAGGTCTAGCGAAAGGTCTCTATTCCCAGAGACCCACTGCATACAGAAAGGGCAACTAGAAATGTAACGAGCGTAGGGCGGTGGAAAAGATCAGTTTCACGAGCCTTGGGAGGGGCGTGTGTCTCACAACACGTGAAATAGGTGCCTCTAATTGTTCTATTTATAAAACTACTAAAGGCACTTCACGCCTCTCGGGACCGGGCGGTTCTTGAAGGCCGGGATAAAAGTTACAATGATAGGTAATTGAACATTAGCGCAGACGGCTAGAAAATTACCAACACGCTAAAGAGCCGGGGGCATGATACATTATTATATTCATAATCGGTTTGCATGGCGATATGGCAGCCAGACGGCGGCGAGAACGACCTTGGAAGAATAAGAACAACATAAAGAAAGTAAATGAAAAAGAAACAGTTGCAAAGCAATAGAATTGTACAGCAAAATGCTATGATAAAGGGGCGTGTGTGTATATTGTACTGACAGGGCGCGATTCCCTCAAAGATCTCTTGCTAAATATTATACAGCGAAATAGCTCACTCTTATGTTGTGGACCGCTGCAAAAGACAAGCCAATACTAGATAGATACAAGGCGCCTTTGATGGCGATTAATCTCAATATTTTTTCAGCCGGTTCTTTTCCATTGCACCGCGTGGCAGGGAAGTCCTTGGTGCATGTATGAAAATGATATAAACACTCTCTGGGATCTGAAGAAGTAGAGAGAGGGATAGGTACATCATCCCAAACGGAGAGATGACTTAAAGCCGCACTCTCAGTCTCAGTTAACATCGGTCAAAAACCTAAGATTTTCTACTTTGTTTACTGCCTTAACGCTGGAGAAAGAGAGAAAGCTTGACAACCTCCCATGGAGCCGGAGAAATGCCTTCTACCACGTTTAATAAAAAAAAACGTTTAAATACAAATACAAACAATTAACATACTTTTTGATTCATTCTTTTCCAATCTATCTAAAAGCCTTTTGACCAAATTTTGGAGGATTGTCTCCTGTTATTTCTGCCACAGGGCTTCATATCATATAGTCCACATTCATATTTCGGGGACCCGCCCAGCTGCTTTCCTGCGACGACTTCACTTATTATCGCTTGAATTAACATATAACCACGGGATAATTTCTGCCATATAAGCCATAATATGAGTTAATTAGGTAAGATCCGTTTGTTGTAATAGCTGAGAATGCAGCTTTAAATGACTACATACATACAGACTATATACAATATGAGTTGGGAACGATGTAACAGCAAAATCGTTTGGGAGAGCGGACACATTGAGAATATAGTACAGGAAAGTATAACCCCAGTGCAAATGAAGTCAATTACAGATTGTTGACTAAGTGAATAGATCTCCTGAAAGGCCAACATAATGGGAGTTGGGGGAATACTCCGGCGTAAGGTTGGACGGATCGATGCATAGAAAGGATCTGTTGTGCATCGATTTAATTAGCTTTGAAAGCTACTGTGATTGGGCCAGAATACCAGCATACCAACGCAAATTCACTGTCACCTGGAACAACGTATAGAAAGCCTTGATATAAGAGTAAATGCATGGGTGGTTGTAATAAATGCGTACGTAATGTACACACATATTAGGGAGGTTCAGCAAGTCTAACCTAAACGTATCCGTATCTCTGATATATACAAACATATGTTAAAAGGAAGAAAGAGGTTCAGCGAAACATGGCGGGGAATTCGTGACGTAACATATCAAGTGAAATGTTTCGTCTCAAAATTTAGCGAGTCGACGTAATTCCCCCCAAACGATAGGATACGGTTACGTAATTCAGGTGGTTTGCTTGCAGAACCTCCCTAACGTAAACGTCTCAAGTTTGTATCCTATGATAAATGAGTAACTTACAAAATGGCTTCGCACCAGGCCCTTATCACTGAGGAAATTCTAAAACATAACAATCAATATTGCATAGAATTAGGATTACCAAAACGGAAGGAAACGTATCTATACCATAGTGAGTTCCTGATGTGTAAGCGGTAGCCATGGTTACATATAACTCTTTTTGTTCGAAATACATCAACGGAGATGGTTGTACTGATACCATTTCCAACGCATCGATAATTTAGGTAAGAAAATTGACTTTCGAGGGTAAAGCTAGCAATATATCATACCAGACATATTTATTTACCTCCCACACATCAGGAAAGCCAAAAGCCATGTTCATTCAAGATGGTGAATAAAGGGTACACAATATCAGTGCTTGCCATCAAGGTACTCAGCTGCCGACCATATAAATATTCATAATATATAGAGGGTGCCAGTTGGATAACGACAGACATATCCCACTCGTTATATATATGCACACACACACATATATATAGTAATTGCGTCGATGTTTTAATGAGGCGAACACCATTTCTCAATTACCATTTCTGCCCCTGTAAAAAGTGGATGTCATTCGTCTGACATTTCCCGGGGGCGTGCAATTATAAACTTTGCGTCTGTTAGAAGGACAGAAAGGTGAAAAGAAATTAAAGTGGACCTATACGCCTATTAACCCATTGAGGACGGGGGCAGTTTATACATAATTTGCCTGGGTGACGGGGGCCCTTTTCCCCCTTTTTGGGCTTCAGGACGGGTGGTTAACATGAGGTTTAGGGTATAAAAACACTTTAAGAATATTTTCTTCAAATAATATGTGTCATATGTCCATCGTTTAATAGGTGTAAACAGTAATTGATCATATTTTTTCATAATTTCTAGAATTTGGTCTTCAATAATTAAAATAATGGGTCTCAATTGGGTGCAATATGGCAGCAACCTTGCTCCAAATTCACTTTCCAGCATTTACGTATGTTAGTTATGACGTCATCATTATTGTCTCCATGACAACATACCTATAAAAATATTTATAGTGTGTTTGTATACATATATTTTAAATTTCATCAAAATCCGTTTATTTTTTTTAAAGTTATGCCCCCTTCAATTTATATAAAAAATGGCTGCCTGCAGGCAGCCTCCCGTCCTCCAGGCCACTTATAGCAGGCTGCCTGCAGGCAGCCTCCCGTCCTCCAGGCCAATTGAAAAGGCTGCCTGCAGGCAGCCTCCCGTCCCCAATGGGTTCGCGATTCCGGGAACAATATCAATCGGTTTGTGCTGCAACCATGGAACACAGCCATTAATTTGAACACATCCGATCAAACCCAGATGAATTCACCTTTTGTGATGAACATTCCCTATAGGTGAATCGGGGCCTAATGTATACCTGACAATGGACCGATGTTCCAGGAGGAACCTTTATGTTTCATTGGGCATGGATTAAATTGTTTGTTTTATTACATAATTAAACGCGTTTGCCTGCCTTTGCACTGTGTGGGAAAAGACAGCAGTAGTTCTAAAACACTCTCAGTTGGACTTGTAAATGGCTATGAACCTGAAATGCTTTGTCACAGCACCCTCCTCCTTTTAATTATCGAGCCGAGAGACTGATCGTTATTGGGCCCGCTTCCGAATGAGCTTTTAAAACATGATCCATATTGTCATCATATTTATTTTGCGTGGAAAAACTGTATTTCAAACGGGTGAGAAAGATTCAATTAAGTGGTATCTCAGGGAATTGATTTAAATGTCATTATACAGAAGATTGAGAATGACATCAGAAGTGGCGAGAACAAGCGGGGAAGCGATGAGACCGGGAAAAGTTTTGAATAGTTCCTTTAGAGATTACGGATGGGCATAATCTAGACACGAGGTATTGAACTCATAATCATGATTGATAATTACCCAATGGATAGGGAAGACAAAGGCAGGACCAATATTAGCCCCACTTGCTGATCGATCATACAAAATCGTTTACTTGTTTACTCAATGTCCCATCGCCTATAAAACTAGCGATTCTTGTCTTTGCTGATTTCGAGGAGATGTAACTTGAAATCCATCTCGATATCCGGGCCATTTAGAGAGGCGATAAACAGGTTGATCTTGATAATAACCAGGAACACTTATTAAGGGGATATCAAGGCCTGTAAAGGTATAACCAGATTTATCCCCATCCCCAAAGTGACTTTGATTTGAAAGGCATTCATTTCATTTTGTATGTAAGCTCAAGACAATATCATACATTTATTTTCCCACGCCGGTGTATTAATGGAAGGTATACTATATATAGTGAGTGAAATATATCAATTTGGAAGGCTTCGGTTTTTAAATTATATAAATTTACAGAAATCTACATCAAGGCGTACAGCACGATTTATGTATTTAGGCCCTCCACAACCCTTTAATCTTTATACGATCCTTCCTCGACAAAAAGTAAGATGTCTTTTACTCATAAATTTCAGTTACGCACTCCCAGTGCTCTCAGATATTTATCACCATTTAGAGGGAACTAACAGTTGGTTGACACATCTACACATCAATAACTATCCCAACTTTTCGCATTCAAGTATCCCGTGCCTTACAGCCAATCACCAGCCACCGCCCATGTACTTATTCCCAAAGATAAAACATGGGATACGGAAACGGGACTGATTCCCCCAAAAGTACCTTTTACTGCTAGAAGTCCCACGCTACCATTACGGCTGCATTGGCAATTAAGGCCAGAGATTGGTGTTTAAAGACCATACCAAGCCATCTGGCCGGCCTTCAGACAGGAGGAGGGCCGGGGCTGAGAATTGTGGAAAGGAAGAGGGAAAAGACCGTCTTAAAGCTCATCCATACCACCGCCACAGGCTAACTAGGGTGTGGATGGTCTTCATACCGGCCAAAGGCAGCAACTAACAGCTGTTGGACTCTCTTTGGGTTATACCAAATGAAGCCCTCGTCTCGACGCTTGAGATCCTTTGCTGGTGGCAATATTCAAGAAACAGAATGGCCATTGGCGGTCGCGGAGAAGGGGCAGAGGAACTGTTGGAAGGGATGGCTAAACGGAGGGAGAGAGCCAGAAGGGTAGAGGCAAGGAACGAGGAGGAGGAAAGAGAGGGGGAGGAATAAGCGGGTGTGCGCTAGCCGCTCTGTGTGAGTAGTATATAGGGACTGGGAGAGGGGAGGAGGAGGAGGAGGTGGTGGTGGTGGTGGTGGTGGTGGTGGTGAAGGTGGTGGGTGTGTCTATCAGACTGCAGCTGAGAGTGGCTCCTGCACCGCTCATGAAGAAGGGGAGAGGCCTCACTCCAGGTTTCTGATCAATGGAGATACTAAACTTGCCCATGCTGGCGGTGCAGTGGGTGTGATGGTGGCGTTGGCGGTAGTAGTAGTACTAGTAGTAGTGAGAGACTCCATGGTGACAGCTGGGGCTGCCGCTTGATGCCTCCACAACTCTTACTTACTTGAGACCCTCTCTTCCTCTACTCACTGGCAAACACCCGTGTACACCACGCCTACCTTGCTGTTTGTGACGGAGGACGAAGCCACCAGACCAGGCAGAAACATCACACCACCGAGAACTAGCACTACCGTCGTTTAAAGGGACTACCCACACATGCACAACACTTTCGGCTTTGGCTTTGGCTCTTCCATAACTAAAGAGGGAGGACATAGTCAAAGAAATAACCTCCTGCTGCATGCTATGTACAGGGTGAGACTAGAACTGCTGGCAAAAGGCCATATGGAAGGATAAAAGCGGGAACTTATATATTGTGTGAGAGGCGATGGATGGATACATAGCCCCATGAGGATTAGCTATACAATTCTGGAAATAATACGAGGATTAATCCACGCGCCGTGACATCAATATGAATCGTATGTATACCAGGATGACATGTGATCACTGGGATGTAAGGTGGACATACATACAAGATACCAGATTCCGACCTAGTCAAGCTCTTTTGGGGCTTGTTCCTGTAACAAATACACCAAGAATCGATCATTCACGGGTGAACCGCTGACCAAGGTTTACTAATTATCTTCTATATTACAAGTGAGCAACTGTTTTATTGTGTTGTATCTAGATCATAATCGATAGAGGACCATTGTATATGTGGGGCTTAACCCTTTCTTAACGCTTTTCTTTTTCGTGTATGTACTTTCCCTTTTGGTGATGATCCATCTGTGTGTGAAGGGTTTTGAACTCAAAAAGCATTCATCCCCAATGTCCAATACGAGAATTTTGACTTGATGTGAGTAGTTCGGTCTTAACTGGCCATAAATGGTCTCATAGGAGTTGATGTTAAGGAACAAAAGCCTGCTCGAGAAGGGCATCAACTATCCATAACAGAGTCATAAATCCAGAGAGGCTGTCAGTGTCATGGGCATGGCGAAAGCAGAGATACCCGCATACGAAGGCAACTTTTCGCTAAAGTCAGTCACGGAGCATTGGAATTAGGGTATAAAGAGAGATGTGCAGGATCCATCACCTGAGGGCTGGCCTAATGCAGCCGGCATTTATGGTAGGGTCATAATGGTACTTATCCATCGGGCTGACATATGACCTGTCGACCCAAGGCCCTCTCTGGTGGAAGAAGGTTTATGCTTAGAAGAACTGTCAGGCAGGCAATTTCCCCCAGCCATCAGTATACAGAGAGCACCCCGAAGGTAACAGGCAAGCATATCACCCCAGACCTCGAGGTCAGACATAATACTCGGCAATAATAACTAACATAGAAGGAAGACAAGGAGTTGGAATTTCCTAAAGTACTTGCGCTCATGGAAATAGCCCCCATGTTCAGGGATTATATCGCTCCTGTGGGTAAGATGACTTGGCATTGCCTCCCCTGCCTGAAAACTGTTATATCTATGGTTATATATCGCTTCTCATTACTGTTAAGATTGGTAATAAGGATTATGGTCTTACTCGGAGCGCTGGGGTGGCGTTAAGGGGGCGATTTCGGTCTGAATGGTACTAATATTCATTTTCCGCCATGGACCAAAACTAATGTAAGAGCAATATCTCTCAGAGACACTTCACACAAGTGCTACTTGAGGGTGTATCATGAAAGTATTATATACATAATACAGCCTCAATATTAGTTGCATAATATCAGCATCAGGGCCGAAGAATACAAATGAAATTAGTTTTCCTCTATAAAAGCCTAGGCCCTAGCTGCCTTGCGGAACAAAATTAATCTCAAAGACAGCAGTCTTCGTATTGAAAATAATAATACTTCGTGGAGGAGTCGGGCCTTCCAATAATTGTAAACCGACAAAGCATAGTATATCATAGTTCTGGTGGATAAAGAAGCTATATCGGAGTTGATAGGGAAGGACATGTAGACAATAATTATAATACAATATATGGTCAGAAATGATACTAAAGAACAATTATTTGTAAATAACAGTTTGCTAATAACAGATTGCTTCAAGAATGAATCAATGAAAAGGGGATTAATGAATTGATACCATTACCACAGGCTCAATTCAAATCATTAGAGACTTCCCATAGAAACGCCACATCCCAATTCATTGAACATACTGAAATAATTACTGAATAACATGAATAATTACTGCTCGCATTAATGTAAGCGGCACACACGAACAAGAGGAAGGTTAGTTCAGGGGAACAACTTTTAGTAGGCTAAAAGAGCAATGTTCCTAGAATTGCCTTCAATAATGTGTCCGTTCCACATGGCAGGCTGGGGAAGGACTTTGTGGGAGGTGATGATAATACCACTATGTATGGATGGGCAGATTTACATTGGCTGCCAGCTGAGAGCAAACAGGTCCAGAATGCAAATGTGGCAACACAAGGAAACTTTGATGTTAAATTCATTAACCCCATTCAATATTGGTCTTGGATGCACCCCTGTCTTATTCTCTTTGCCTGGTATCACAGAAGCAAGAGGATTAAAGGCACGGTTGTTAGTGCAGCTTAAGAATTCCGACGTGCCCAGTTAGGAATACTGCATGGTTGAGATAGATTATTTATAAGTTCTTAATCGCAAGAAAGAGGATTAAGGGCCACACTATAATATTCATCCAGTACCCGAATAAGCACCTGAACTCGTTTATAAATTAGTTTAGTTATAATTCATACCCCTCAGATCCATTAGCAAGCCCACTCCAAGCTACTACTCCAGCTGATTGTATGCATATAGTCTTATTGTAGGCGAATTCGGATAGTTAAGCTGAAGCTTATTTGTTCGATCCAAATATACGTCGGGAAATAAGCCATGAGTCATGAAACCCTATGCCCAATGCTTCTATCTGAAAGATCTCATCAATCACCATACGCCAGGGAGTGTTAATAAGTAGCACTGTTAGGAATAGACCCTAACAAGGATGTACAAAAGCTTTCTGAATTACTCAACTCCCCATGGCATTATTTTCCCGGCATGAGAGCAAGAGTCTTGTAACAATATCAGTGGAGTGGGCTAATGATAGGGTGCTGGGATTATCACCAGCTGGCCCGTATGCATGGGGTATACATGACACAACATGTAGCACTGGCCGGCCAACGCAAAGATTCACACTCGATATTCAATTAGCTCTTGTAGGGCCAAGCCAATACCCACTCACTCAAACTCATAACGTTCGACTGAAACGACCTGAGATCCGTCTGCAAAGCCATAAAATAAGAACCCAAAGGAGTCTAGTGCAATAACATTTGACCAATACATTCAACCAATATCATGAGCCTTCTGAGAGAATCGGTTGCTTTACGCCGTTTTGGCACCATAATTTTGTATATACCCTACTTCAATTATTATCAATGGTTCTTTTACATGCATATAACCATAGGCAGCCATGCACATGGCTTACGAGAGGGAAGTGATTGATGTACTACATTGTTAGAGCAGAAGGTAGTATATCACTTAGTGTGTATGTTGTCAATTAGAGACATCAGAGATCTTATCAATCCTAATTTCAAATCCCTTCATTCCCATTCCGGGTTCATATCCATACAGGAAATTTGTCTTATCAATAGACCTCTCTTGATCTAAGCCCAGCGATCTTATTTCTCAATTATATAGCGGACATTATAAAATTCAATTCAATATAATAACGATATCTAAACTTTGCGTGCATTGATCATGTTTGTCCTTTTGGATGCGAATAATCATATCTTCCCTCGAATTGTGATGCTATCCCATGTGCGCAAACTTCCTCTGGGACTGCACATCTCCATAACAATGGTTATCCGTTGGTTATCTCTGTTATCCTGCTGATAAACCTGTATCCACCCTGTGAGGACCAGTAATTGATGGTGCGATTTTGGCAGCTGTTCATTATTTGTAGCTGTAGTCTCTACCTGATATATTTTCTTTCAAAAAATAGATCCAACAGTAGTGGGGTCGTGGGAGAAGTTGGCCATATGTACATAGGTGAAGATATTGCGTTTGCAAAAAAAAAAATCTGTGCCAATAATACTTATCAAACCTAATTTGTATACAAATACGAGTGGCTCTGATATTAAATCATATATCAGTGAACTACAGTGCTTAATTTCCAAAAGCTAAAGGTCTAAGCCAATAATGAACATGCATGAGGCTGCGTTTCACAACTTCCCTTATACACTGGACCAACTTCGTGCAGTGGAAGGATGTGATCTCCAGTTAATCGCTGTCTTAAAAGTCGTGGGGCTATAACAACCTAAGCCACAGATTAAAAGGATTAATAACCTCCATTTCGGGCCTGCACTGTTTGTCCATAATCCCCGGCTTCGCCTCGGGATTATGCAACAAACAGTGCACTAGCAGCCCCTCAATGTCAGTCATTAATCCTTAAATAGGCGACGGCCTTAAACCATAATATATATACCAGAAACCACCATACTCGTTAAAACCCCTGCTTATAAACAATGGCCTAGCCCTCAATATGGCCCTCTCCCACGAGACAATGGTAATTTATGATGTATCTTATGATCTCAGTGTGTTGGATGAGCCATTAGCTGTAATAGTCCTGCAGGTTGTCCATCACATGTAACCAGCAAATAAATACCAGTTAGGTCCAGCTCATACATCATGCAGACCAATCAGCTTCACCAGCTCTCAGAGGCAATGCCCCCACAATTTAGTGGACGTATTGGGGGGATTATAACATTAGTACCCAGTAACAGCATTCGGCAATTTCCGCCTTTATAACCGAGAAGTGATTGTGATGGACTCGCTTTCTGTTTTTTGTAAATTCATGAAGAACCATTTGATTATGAAATCTGAGTCGCCGGCGAGATGGGTTTTTTTTTGTAATTGAAATCCCCCCCCCCCCCTCTTCGTTTACTATTCTAATTCTTAAGTGAACAGACAAAAGGCATGTAGTATTTTACGCATTCTCACGCATGAGTTACGCGTGTATGTTCGTTATGAAATAAGGACTTGTGAACACAAATGGTAATGTGATTAATTACAGACGTGGGAGCTATAAAACTAGAGAAATATAAGCAGTGTTCTCAGGGAGACCAATGTGGGTCGTAACAAACGAATCGACAGCATACTTAATATTTCATAAATTAAGCCTGATTTCCATTTGTCACTGACGAGGCGAGAGTGATAGTCAGATTCACAAGGATATTGCCCTATGTTTTATGTAACATGGCCTAGAAAAAAACTAGTTATTACATAAATTGTCTTCAACTACCAAGCTCTGGAATGAATTACCAACTCAAATCCGAGATATTTCAGATGTACTGGCCTTCAAAGCAAAGCAAAAATCCCAACTGAAAATGCTACGAAATCAATATGAATGATTGAAAATTTAGTATATGTGAATCCACTTCAACCACTCGTATCTTTATGTTATGTTATGTCATCATGTACTGGTACCAAATTACATCTTTAGCTCATCCCTTTATAATAATGTCATACAATAAAAACAGTTTCAATCGACTGTGAAAAAATGAGAAATCCTAGAATATCTTCGTAATGAGAAACAACATTAAGAGAAAAATCCTTGGCAAGAAGAAAAACTGTGCCCAAGATGAGAAAGCCTTTCCTTAAGATACACCATATATATACGGGAGGAGGGGTAGTGCAGTGGTCTAACGGGCTGGCTTTGAACCCAGAGGCATGAGAGGGTAGTGGGTTCAATCAGCCCTCGCTGTGGGCGCCATTTCTCCTCTACCGCAATGCTGGCTGACTCGATTATCAAAGCTCGGTTGTGTGTATGGATGTATGTTCCATTATGTGCTTTAATGATGCATTGCTATGCATTGAAAGGATATGACACCCGTTAACGCGTTTCTCCTCAACAGCAAATGGCAGTATACTACCCTAGAGGTTAGTGGAAGACCAGGTACAATAGACAATTCATCAATGTTAACCATCCTCCACGAAAAAAAAACCCAATTTAACCGCAATTAAAAAGCAATTTCTTTTCTCCTCGGGGTTGTTCCGCCAGCTAATAAAAGGTCTCTCCGGAACCAAAACTCTTTATAGACAAAAACAGACCCGATCACTTCACTCAAAGAGCCTAAGTGTTATATCATTACCATGTGATTGAGTAGGTAAATCCAGGTTTTTCCTCCAACAACAGACAACCCAGGGTATATTCTGACACATATATATATCGGTATATCATACATAGCCATATAGACATTATTGATCGTTTCCTACAATCCATAGACCCTATATCCAACAGGAAAATGCAAGGTGAACATACATATACATAATATCAACAGCTTGGGTGCTCAATTATGTCGCAGCCTAGTGAGAAAATGTAGCAGCAATAATTAGACCAATATTCCCCGACTGTCCTATATACATTATGGCGGTGTAAGCGTCATATATATTTCGGTTTGTAGGAGCCATGAAGAGACAGCAGTGAAAATATTATGCCTACTACTGAATGATTTGCAGACTGGACATACCCCACTGGACATTAATGTAAGACTTTGTGTCAACATAGTCACCATGGCCTAAATATTGAGGTATACTTGCAGCATTATTCGTCCCCCAACCAATAAAGCCATCAGTTCCATAAGCGATCAAACCAGCCATTGTGGAACGAAATCCAGAACATCGATTAGTACTGCCGTTACATATCTAGTCCGCGTTCACTTCCAATATCACTTAATACGTATTATCCCAGAGATATTTTACAATGATTGCAGCCTATGGTTACAGCGACAATGCCTGCTGCACCCTATAATGCTGGTTCAAGCTTATATCATTGCATATCAATCTCCATTCCAAATTCTCTTTCCGCCTTTATCTGCCTTTCAGGAGATAACAACAGGCTGCCAATAAAATCCCTTAACAGACAATAAAGAAATGAAACCAACTTTTAATGAGGTAGAGTAGCATTTTTAGATCTGGTACATAGAGCGTACACGAAATACATGCAACTCAGTTCATGATACTTAATGTTTTAAGACCAAGGTCATGGAAGCTGGCACGCTACGTATCAATACATGAGAGAGAATTCCTAGAGAAACCATACACGTAATCAATGGCTACAGAAGTCGATATAAGCACCCTTTTGATTCATTAAAATTACAATGGCCTTTATAGTCACGTTATCATTTATTCAAACTTGAGGCATCAAACATGGTTAAAATATATACCTGAACCAGAAAGGAAACTTTCTAGGATCGACCATGTTTCGTAACAATCTCGTAACATGTGTGAATAATGTTGTAAGGTAGTAAGAAAAATAATAGAGAAAGAGACTTTCTCGTTACAATCTTAGAAACAAAATTATATTTTTGTTGGTGCCAATAATATTGTAAGGTACTAAGGTAGTGAGAGAAATAATAGCCCTCCGTTTAGAGCTCCCAGAAGCACAGTTGACACAACGCTATCAGTCAAAACGGTCATTCTGTGTCCTTGAGCAAATGACTATAGGTTAGTCGTTCACCGGCACAGTCTTGCATACAGCAATGCGACAAAAGGTTAAAGAGAGCATAAGAAAGTTAGATGTAGTTAGAGAGGTATACATCTATTCCTACCCACCCATTCTGGGGGCCTTAAAGGTCATGACAGATGGAAGCTAGGACACAGCGGCACTTTATCGGAAAAGTCTTGAAAAAAGGTGTGATGCCTTCGCCCCGGTGCTACCATATATATGTATTTATATATTATATCCTTTAATTACTTTCCGTAACTATGATTCCTATGTAGATACAATGGGATGGATATAGATATGTATGTGTTCATGGTAGAGTATACTGGTAGCTAACCAATGATTAAGAGCAAGTGTCAAGGACAAAAAGTGTATGAGATGAGGTTTTGGCTCAAGGATATGTAATCCCAGAACACTCACATACAGGACGTGAGCTCACAGAAGAATCCCAGTCCTAGTTAGGTACCACCACATAGAACTGGCAGTAAAAACGGGGCCCAGAGTACACATAGGCCACCTCACATCACAAGATAAGGCAGTCATTACACCCAAGAGCTCAAAACAAAAACAAAGCCGTTAATGCCCTTGGGGAAACAGAGTGCATTACGTATTTCATGACCAGTATCAAAACCAGGAATTAAATCAGAATCTACTCTTGTCATTGATTTAAATTTACAACTAATTCTTTTTAAACCTTTTTTTAACCAGGACTAGTTTAGCTCCTACAACTGTTCTTCCACTTTAGTGCGGCGGGGAGGAGTTGAACTTGCAGTCGTGCCCTTATGACCTTTTCTTTCTGGCTTTCAGAAGCATCCGTTTTCAATCAATTGAGTCAAGTTTATAAGGAATTGAGAATAGGTTTACGAATTTACCTTATGTATTACACAAAGAATAAATGGACGAATACCTATATGGCGCTGGTTAATAACTCCCCAAAGAGTCATTTTCATATACTACTCATACAACAAAAGCAAACTTATAAGACGGTCAATAGAGGCTCGGTAGTTCTAGCCAACGCTATGGCGTGTACACCTCTACTGTATGATCCTCTTTTACTTGATGCTTCGATTCCTCTCAAATAACTAGATGTGGGCACTTAAGTGGGGTATCCACTTACACATCGGTTTTACCGACCGTCAAGAGGGTCCAGAGGGGACGGTCAAACCGTTACCACCGATGGCCACTTTTGACCGTCGCTCTTGACCGTCCTCGGTATTTACTTGCACGTCAAAAAGAGCCCACATGGTCACCGTCGGACGGTCCCCGAGGGACCACCAGACATTTGATTTATTACTGTATGGGCATTTCTGGTCATATTTCTACATATATATTAGCAAATCATCGATCTCCAGACTCTACCAAACTCTCCTTGATATTACTAGATATATTAATTTGAAATATACATTTTAAAAATAGGCTTGGCAAACAGAGCCATGTTCACTGCCTTGTGTTATGGGACTGGATTTTTAGCAACTAGAGAGAGTGGGCTAGTGAGACTTCTTATATTATTCTTATTGTTCCTGATTGACCTGCATATTATTTAATATTGATATGTACCTTTGCAATGATTATTATTTAAATCATTAATTAATTTCGAATTCTAAATTAATTGTTTTTTCTGGATTTTTTTTGGCCAAACTAAAGGTGCTTATGATCTTGATGAGCCTCCTGTTCATTCCTGTTCACTTCTGTGAAGTTACCAAATTCCCCACGAATGGAACATACCTGGGAATGGCAAAAATGGGAAATACCTTAATTTTAAATAGAAAGAAAGCTTTAAATTCTCACTTAAACTGGTCCAATCTGAATAAATCTAGATTTTAATCAAAGAACAGAACCTCCTTGCCATGTCTATGTATGATGGCAAACTGCCCCACCCTAAGGGTGTTTATCAGGGGTAAGACATGGGTGATAGGTTTTAGACCAAAACACGGTTCACAATTGCTTAAATATATGATTATTTATTTGATGTTTTTTCATAATATAATCAGGGCCTAACTCAAAAATTGTTGTGTTCAATAAGTTAGCTTCTAATGTCTCCTACATCGTCAACTTGGTTGTTTTAAGGTATTCTAGAAAATGGAATTTATATGAATTCTTTTGGGAAAAAATAGAACATACTGCTGGTCAACTGTAATGACTCTTCTAATATCATTATGCATATATGAATTGCTTCTTGTGTGTGTGTGTGTATTGCATTCAGGCTATACAGGCTCCTCTGACGAAACTGGATTTATTAGTGAGACTTTTCTTATATTGTTGCTATTATTCCTGATCGATCTCCATATTATTTATTATCAATATGTACCTTCGTCACGATTATTAATTAAACCATTAATCTGATTAGATCACATATTTAGTCTGCTTGTGCAAGAGCTATCCTCGGTAGTATCCACATGTTGGAAACTGATTTAATATAGACAATTCTTAGACATTATTACATCGTCATCACAGGGGACAATAATACAATGCTCAGAGTAAAATAGTACTTAATACTAACAAATATTCATACATATTTCCAATTTTTTAGTCGAAATAATCACTAAAAATATCACTAATTAATCATAAATCAATAGAAATGATAAAATAAATGTACAGATGAACTCCAAACCACTCACCAAAATGGTAATAAGCATTTTTGCCACCAGGAAAACACCCACATATTGACATAGGCAGTAAAATATGCCCAAAACGGCCCAAAATGAATAAAAATCAAGTGAAATGAAAAAAATAAACTGAAATTAAAGGTACAAATGTGTTTCACATTGTTAGCAAATGTCCATCAGAGTATCAGAGTTAAAAAAATACTTCGATAGGACAATAAACGACCAAAAACGGCCTAAAAACCAAAAAAACATAATTCCAGAGGCTCCGGTTAACCGTCCACCCACACGTAATTAATGCTCTGTTTCATTCTTTGACCGGAGGTGCGACGGTCAAACGGGAGGCATGGACGGTTAATCGGTCACCTGCAACCGTTTGACCGTCCCTTCGGTATCCACTCGCACGTCGGTCAAAAAACGCGTGCGACCGATTGACGGTGACCGACGCATTTTGACCGACGTGTAAGTGGATAAGGCGCTTTACCCTCAGCTAAGGTGAGGTTGAACAGGGACATGAATCAGGGGCATCATAGTACAAGGCCCGCAGCTCCCGTGACAATAGTTGCTTTACTATGCAGAGTGTATGGCTAGAAGTGTGGTGCATGAACCGTATCACAAAGCCTGTTTTAATGTAGACTTCTTTAATAGCTTAGTTGCTGCTTCGATCGATACATTGACATCAAGTTAAGCTTCCACAAAAAAGGAGAGAACAC
Source organism: Sthenelais limicola (assembly GCA_942159475.1). Lineage (NCBI taxonomy): Eukaryota > Metazoa > Annelida > Polychaeta > Phyllodocida > Sigalionidae > Sthenelais > Sthenelais limicola. Next base: position 35,949,896 of record OW804098.1, read on the forward strand.
TCTCAATCGAATTAGATTTTTCAATAATTGAATTGAATCCAAGACGAGTATGGTTGATTGTTCTTTGAGAATTTGGAAAGGAAATGTTTTATGAATATCGGTATAGGCAATTAGATCGGGGACCCATATAAGCAATACTTAGTTTTGGATTATTAGACACACTCTGATAACAGTCTAGGCCCAAAGATGAGAGAGTCCTTTTAAACTGAGGGAAAGCCTCTCGCCTCAAACCGCAAAGTACTATTATAATTCCATTGAGACCGCAAAATGTCATTATAGTCCCATTAGAACGCCTAGTCCTAGGCCAGGAAACTGATTAGCGAAGTAGGCGTCCACTCACTGGCATATAATTCTGATCTGATCTGATGGTTTGGGCCTAGACAGTCACACTGATACTATTCAAGTTCTTTTTTATCGAGTAGCATTGTATTTGGTGCCACGCCTTCTGAACAATCGTTCTTTACCTTCCAAGGACACTTCGATTTCATTGCTCAGTTCCAGAGTGTGTTCATTTGACGTATGATTCTCGATCATATGAGCTGCCATTACGTAGAACTACATACACAGATACCCTGGGGCAATATTCAAAGCGACACTTGGAAGCAAATGCCTGGATTGTTCCTCGTATAGATAAATCAATAGAAATGCTGCATAACAAGGGCTCCCCCGCACAAGATGTCGTTTGAAATGGGTGGATACCTGGTTAAGTGTCTGTGGTCGATGTTCTTCCGACCACATACATGTGCTATGGGCAAAGGGACTATATATATGTGTGTAGTTTTGTGTGTAGCTATATTGAATCTATCCAAGCTCTCTACGAACCAAGAGGTTTAGCTATACTTATTATACCCCATTGCATACCAGTGTGATTGGACACTTTCCTTATTCTGATCCATTTCTTTTTCTAATTTCAGTGGGCCGGAACCAGACAACTTTAGGAAGATAATTGGACAAGTGTATATACGAAGAACAGAGCCATTACCTCAGAGGCAAGTTTCACCAACCAGTAGCAGCAATGAATAAGGAGAAGCAACGCTTTCGTCGAACTCATGCAATACATCGATCTGGACGTCAGAGAATTAACATTTTTTACACGATTTTATTACTCGTGACTTGTCCAGGTGCATAACTGCCATCACTAAGACCCAAAACGATTTAGCTGTTGATGATACTTCCATAATAACCAAGGTTTACCAGACGGCCCGTGCAGCAAGGAGAAAAGAGACCCAGAGATGTAGCCGGATTTATCAAGAGATGTTTACCGAGGTGTTCATTGCATATTTATGGACATACCCTGTCATTGATGGATCAATGGATTAAGAGATAAAAGTTCATTCCACCATGGAGTATGATGCTAATATGAATCCGGTGCCGGCCAGGCAAGACCTTGACCAGCTCGGGGATATCGATCGCGTTCCGTCGGAGAACGTTAACGAGGCGCTTTACCTCTTTATTACTGCTGCTTCGGGTCTCTTCCTTAATCTGGCCGTGATTGCCTGTATCATAACATGTAAGCCGTTACGTAAGATGACCAGTGCTTTCATAGTCCATGGCTGTGTCTTAGACATCATTAAGTGTGGTTATTGTGTGCCATTTGCACAGAGTTTACTTCGGGACGTCGCTCCCAGTTTCTGTACTATTCTCGGTGGATCTTACGTGGTGGTCGTCACTGCTTCTGGTTTTAACATCGTGGCTATGATATGCTGTGAGGCCTATACATTTAGTGAACATAACGTTGGTGGAGAAGCGAAGGGCAGCCTGTGCTGTGTAATTTTTGGCATTGTCATGGTATACATCGGGAGCATCATCATCCATTTAGGTCCGACCATCATCGGTGGCGACTTCAATTACAACGACCTAATTGGTAACTGTATATTCGTCTATGGCACAATCAAAAGTTATGTGGTTCATGCTATGTGGATTGCTATTATGACCCTAGCTATGATTGGGGCTATATATTACCTTGTATTCTTTTACCGCCATGTCCAAGCAAACTCCACCCATCGGCTGGCCTCACTAGTCCGAGCCTCTATAGCGATTTCCAGAGGCAACACACAGAACCAGAACATACGCAAGCTTGTCCAGGATTCCTTGAGCCGAGCTCGAGTTCTCATGACCATAACTGGCCTATTTATTCTATGCTGGTACCCTTTATTCATATTAACCCTAGTGGATCCTAAGTTCGCCCAGCCAACGAAGATATACAAACTATTAACTTTCATTGCGTGGTCCAATTCAGCAATCAACCCCCTAGTACTTATACTCTTCGATCGCAATATAAACATTTTCAGGAGATTACCATGCTGTTCATCTTGTGGCTGCTGCCAGGGAAATCATTTCAATGACGATGATGTTGAAAGGGATACACCCTTGATGCCAAGTACGAGTAGGAGCACGACCCTAAGCCGGTCAAGCAGTCGAAACCCACCTTTACCGGCAGCCACTGTGTACCAACGAGTTGGCTGCCGACTATGTCAGGAAGGGCAGTCACATACAAATACACAATGCAACGGTGGGGTTGGAAAAAGCTCCATTGTACGTGACAGCTCCATATGTGAACTGCATAACCTAAGTATGTGTTGATTATGTTTGACAAGGGACAGGGTACAGATGACAAGACAACGGTACAGGAGACGGTGAAATAGCATGGGAATCCAATGTCCACGAGGTTGGGGCTCTCAGAGAAATATCAATATCCTCCTGGCATGTAGTATCAATTGGATTTTTTCGCGAGCTCTGGTCACAAGGAAAGCTGGCAAAGCTATGTATTGGTGAAGGGAAATGTTCATATGACCTCCTTTCTTCATCTACAAGACATTCAGAGAGTATTATTATTATTATGCTATCTGGGTTATTTTGTGGGTGGAAATAATTTTAAATTCTCATCGACTGACATGTCCTTTTTTAACAAATGCTATTCATGTATATTACATAATTCAAACATGTACACATTCGACTTATTATGTACTCATATAACTCATACTTTTTTGATATTGTTGAGTGTTCACTGTTTTTTAATAAGATAACCAGGAGTAATAGCGTCGAGTGTTTGGATGTTACGATTTATTTCATTTCATCAGTTATTTATTTCGAAAATGATTGAACAGATGTGCACATGCTTTGATAAATAGATGGCTCTTTCAAATCGAATTAAAAGCCATGAATCGTGATAAAAGGGCAGTCACATCCTGTACGAAACTGGAAAGATATTGATTAATGAATGCAGAGGTCAAGGAGGTGAATACATATCGCTGAGAAGGATGACAATCAAATGCATACATGTAATATATATACATTGAAATAAGTCCCCCAAAATACTATGCATCCCTGAGAACCAGATGCACTTTATCATTAATAGCCCAGAACATCTATTCCCGTCATGCCAGACACAAACTATTATGCTTAAATCGAAAAGCGAACAGCGCACAGTACTTTTCTCAACGTGTATTATTCTTCTGTATACGATGTTTAAATGTTATGTAAATCTAGATTGTGTAAATAGCACATGACATGTTTTTTGGTTTTCGTGCAAATTGCTATAGTAATCTCATCTGTGTCAACAAGAACCGTATCCTTCACTTTGAAGAGGGTCGATAGGGACTCCTGCCCTAACACTAAGATGTATTCACTGACTAACTTAAAGTGGTATACAAGTCCATATATATTTCGGAAATGATTTTCGTCAAGAAATGTCTAAAAAGTACCTTTCAATTCATTTCAAAAGCAGAACATAAAGTCTTTAAAGTAAATATCTTTACATTTTGGAAATATGCCTTTAAATTTTGGAAATGTATAACAGCTTCCTACATATATACATATAAATGAAAACAGTTGCTAATACTAGCTCGTGTAAGGTCAGGTGTTCTCATTGGTCCTGAGGAACATATTGATGATATCTTGGTAGCAGGCTGCCAAGTCTAATGAATATAAGCGTACACGAGTGATAATCGTTACTGTAAATGTCATGAGTCACATCCTGAATGGCCAGTTTTCATAGGTGTTCGGTAAATACTAACTAGCAAACCATGCTTTCTAAACATAGCTTTCTGTGTTAGCTATCTATAAGGATATATTTGTATGTATTTGATTGACAAATTTGTTAATGATTTCAGTTAAATTTTGATATTCTTTCAGCAATAATTCAGTGTTCAATGTGTATCAAGTTCCACAAAATGTCCGAAATAAAATAGGTCTCATTTCAATATTTCCTATTACTACATTAAATTCTTTAATTTCTGCTTTCAAATTCATAATAAAAAAATACCAGTGCCAGACTAATTTCAGAACTATCGCGCATCATGTAATGTTAGACAATTCAATATTTGATTAATTGCATCGATGTAGGTCCTACAATGAACGTATAACTAAGCCAATTTGGAGCAATTATAGCGGATGCTTAGAATGACCACAGATGCATACCAAACGTATACCAATATTGAACATAGAGTACCACGATATACATGTAATGATCGCATTCTTCTGTGTATCCTGACCCCATTTAGAATCAGCTCAAAAGAGTTATATCGATCAAAGAAGCGAGGGACGATAGGAAATGAATCACATTCAGCAGACAGCTGATGTATAAGTGAAGGCATGTTTGGCCTCATCTGATACCATTGAATACCAACACATGCACAGGGTGTTTTCAATCAAAATACACTTCCATATTTCCTCTACTCATGAATGCGTTTCATTCAGATATACTTCACCTGGCTGCATTTTACATATACGTGAGGATATGTAACGAGTTTATATGGGAAAAATATCCGGATTGATGTTGATAGCGTTATATATATATTATATACATAGAAGAGAGGTATTTAAATGAATTGTGTATTGCCTTTGAATGTGAATGATTAAGTTCGCCAGGCAATGTAAAACTAATGCAGCAGCGGAGTAGAATCATGATCCAAATGCATTGGCATATATTTCATGAGCGTCTGATGTGATCTGAATGGAACTACGAGAAATCAATGTGTTGACATGTGTCGGGTGCTTCGTTTATGATATCAACGCATCACTTTCATTCTATTAGTGCTGCCCCAACTACAGAGTCCTCCCATTACCGTAAACGAATTAATGTTTGAACGGAGAGAACAGTTATTATCGATAATCTTGGAAACCTATATCTATCGCATGTTTCCTTTTCCCCTAAAGTAATCTTTTCGGATCAGGGGTACTTACTGACAGTCGCTCCTCTATACAAATATACTAGATAGCAATTGCGCTACGACCGTCAACAAAAATATCTAGGATTCGTTAGCCAGAAGAAAAATGTGTTTATGGAGATCTGCAATCAGCTAAAGGATAAGTGCAAAGTTTCGCCGGGCTTTGCGAGAACATGCTCTAGTTTTGGGTACACAATGCACTGCAGTGGCCTTGTGCGAGGAACGCGAACACGCAATTCATTTGTTGACAAAGCCATTGACAGATAACGGCAGGGGACAAGCGGGAGAGGAGAGGCAATGGCGGGCTCCAAGGAGCACAACCAAGACAAAGGCATCCTCTCCGAATTGAAATGGCCTTCCCTCGCCCGTCTCCAAACATCTAGCGGCTATGTCATCAAAAGCAAATTACAAGTTGCAATCACTCACATCCCTTGCAGACTCACTCAGAGATTTGATCACTTTTTAGATTAAAACCTAAAATCTAAATGCCCAACTTTTAGAAAAAGATTTCTTTATCAGATATCGCAATATTTTTGTGGTTAAAATACAGGAGTTTGGGAAACAGATTTTGCGAGGTTCTGCAATTCATAGTAAGCGAGAATTTGCTTAATTTTGAATCTGAAAAATGATGTTCACTTTGGAATATTCGGATATATATGGGGCATGAAGGTGTTAAGTATTAATTTTAAATCGTCAAGCTTGACCCTAGTAGCTGATCATATAGAAAACAAACGTATTGTAGGCCTACATGGTTCTAGGGCAAAACCCCGCCAGCCATAACCCCCTAGCCTTAATCCCGCCAGTAACAATCCCGCCAGTCAGAACCCCTCCATGCCAAAACCCCGCCAGCCAAAACCCCGCCAAAACCCAACCAATTGTGTGTGCTTTGGATGTGAACGAATATGTGTCGAATATTTGATTATATTTGATGAATATGTGCTACATTTGTCTCCCATCCACTCAGCCTCCCAGCCTCCACTCTCTCCCTCTGTCTTTAATTGTATCTTTATCTCTCTCCCCTCACTCCCTTCCTCTCTCTCACTCCCTTTCTCTTCTCTCATTTGCCTCGTCTTCTCTCTTTTCCCACCCGGCAACCTTCCTCTCTCTCACCCTTTCTCTCTCATCCTCTCTCTCCCCCTCTACCTCTCTCTCTCCTTTCTCTCTTCTTTTACTTAGTAGTTTTGTGGACCCTGCCCTTTTTGCTATATTAAATTAATAATTCATATAAACTAGTACATGTATCTAGTCCCATTTGATTTCTCTCATCCCACTCGTTCATCCCAATATATATACCTTTCTGTACTTGATCTACACTATCTACACCTTCGAAATGTTAGAAATCAATGGGTTTTTTTTGTGTTTCTCTCTATATCTTTCTGTATTTTCTCTCACCTGTCTCTCTCAGTCCCCCTCTTGCTCTCCCTCTTTTCTCATGCACCTGAGGAAGGGTATTATAAGACACATTTTAATCTCGTTGGTATATCTAACACCAGGAAATTGGTCATAAATATCATATTCTTTACAGTTTGAATAGACATTTTGTTATGACTTATGGCAATACAGTTAAGCAACTTGCTGCCACTCCATGTATTTGGTTAAATAAAATATTCTGGCAGGGTTATGGCACAGGGGGTAAAGGCAGGGCGGGGTTCTGACTGGCGGGGTATTGGCATGGGGGATAATATCAACGATCCTATAGCTACACAATGATCCTTTAGCTATAGGATCGTTGATAATATTGGCAAGGGTTTTTTTGGCGGGAGGGGGGGGGGGGGGTCTGACAGCGGGGTTTTGCCTAGGGGGGGGGGTTCACTGGTGGGTGTCCGCACATCATTGTACATCGCAGAACCTATTTTAGAAATGAGGGGGAAAGGATGGAGAGAAGTGGTGATATTAGGTATATAATGCAACCAGTATGATATTTTGAAGAATATCTCTCGAAACAATTCAACATTAATAAATAACACAATTTAATGATTGAGTATAATAATAATCAAAAAAGAAGTAAATTGACCTGTTAAACGGTATCGAAGTTCATAAGGAAGTAAAATGTAATATACAATGACAAGTTGTGCTCATAAAGAGTTTAAATGAATATTCTGTAACCATGTTTGCTTGACGTGAAACATATCACGAATGTGAAATATGTCAATAAAAGTTTATTAAAAAAAAATAATTCTCTTGAGCCGGGTCAATCCAAGAGTTTAGAAACAAGTAAACTTCTAAAGGGGCTTCGGGATTGCAATGGCGTCATTGTCAAAACTGAACTAATTAAAAAGTAACATATGTCCTAGCACAGAGCATGGAGATCAGGTCTATGTTTGACAACTAACTCTGGGCTGAGTGACAATTACATTTTCTCGGGGAGCTTCTACGAGATTCTTAACCATTGACTCCACATTGTGACTTCGGACAAAGTCAACATCAATTACTTCCCAAGACCCTCGACTCGACTCAACCCTCGTTACTCATCCTACAATTGAATCAGTTTCTAAAAATAAATTCATATTTAGCGAATTAAAATGTGACTAAAACTAAGGTGCGTTGTAAGTTCCTTCTGGCAGAAATAGATAATTTGAGGTAATAGTATAATGTGATCGAAAAAATACTCAAGCATATACTTTTCCCAATCCAAGGTGCGTCGTGATAAACGATACCTCTTCATTGGCCTTTATATGTGATAAAAGATGCCTAGACCCGGTATATGAAATTTGGAGACATTCCGAGAGGATCGTGCATTCTAAAACCCATTATCTAAATTATTTCACTTGATAATTTGGTGAAATGCTATTTTGAGGACAACTTTCAAACGTTGGCTCTATCCCTGTCACCTTCACTTCTTCCGCCAAGATCCTATACACAGATAAGTCAACTAAAGGCCGTGGTTCCTTTGAGAAGCTATTAGCCTAGATAAGATAAAATCAATCACAATTTGTCCTAGAAAAATACACCCGGATTAACTTTGCCATCCCTTGAGCTTCGTTTTAAATACTTTATCCGAAGAACAATAGTGGGGACGATATCTCGCCATGTCTCAATTAATGAAAGAATGCATTAAGGAAATTAAGGATTTTAGCAAAGCAAAGAGCATGAATGGGATTGAAACCATGAGAGTATTCTTGTCATGGATTGCTGGCGTCTCTTCCGCAATGTTCCCTACAAAGGGGCATCGATTATCTCCGGAGTCAGGCGTAAGGGCGTGCCAGTCCCATGCTACCAAAATCCATACACCGAAGCATTCTGTTAAAGGTCAGCGTCCTTTGGTCTCAGTTGGTCAGGGGGATTAAGGATGGCTTTAGAAACAAGTATCACTTGAGGCTTAGATTCCGGGGCTTCTTTAAAGAAAGCGGCGACTCTTGTAGGGGAGGGACTGGGGCCAATAGCACAGGCATTGATCAAATGGCGTAGAGTTCCGGCTGCGGGAATTGTGAAAACAAAGGTTTTCAAGCTTCACCTATAAAAGTGAATTGGTTTGTTAGGCACTGGTAGTACCTTTTCGAATTCGAGCTTTCATCTGAAGTAAAAAGAAAACAGGAGGAAGGAAAAATGGATTGTCTGGTTGCTGGCCTATTTCTTCGTGGAGATCGGAAATGAATGTTAAAGAACGTGGATTTATATGATGCTCATTATGTTCACCATTGGCAAGCTGACACTATGCAGTTTATCATAATGAAATTTAACTAATCAGTAAAGAGTTTCAGATGAGAAATGATTACAAATATTTCGAATCTTGATTATTTTTATTAGTCCAATGGGCCACATAATAAAACGACGAATGCCAACATGATTTCATAAGAAAAGACAGATGGCTTGTTCGGATAGAGAATCTTTGATCGAACAAACTTGAAGATAATCAGGAATCATCGCTTTAAAACGCTTATCGGGGGAGAGCCATCTCATGTGAGGTTTTTGGTAGAAACAAACCAATATTGATTAGATCACTGTAATGAATTGCAAATATTGAAAGCTTGAGGGCCTTTAAAAAGCTAAAGGCAGAGATAACCTTTTTCATCGCTCAGATTTCCATGGCTGCCTCTAAAGCTGGGTGGCTATGAATAGACCCATAAAACAACATTGTCCAAAAACATCGGTAAATGAAATACTGGAAAACTGTCATATGGATGAAGCTCTGGGGACCAGGCATAGAGTGACGTTAATTCCCTTTTAACCAGGCTGCCATTTTTGGTGCAGCGAATTCAAGCTGGATCCGCAACAACCATTTAAGCCAGCAAATCCTTGTGTTCACGCGTAAAAAATAGCTTAATTGCACTTATAAGGAGCAACTATGGATAGAGTATAAATCTAACAGAATAATGTGGATGCATGGAGATTCAAGAAAGATGACAGTTGAGTTATGAAAGGAATGGACAACAACACCACACGTAGAAGTAGTAATAATAGTAGTAGTAATATTTTATGCAATTAGTAGCAGTAATAGTAGTGGTAGTAGCAGTATAGGTAATAGTAATATTTAGGTAATATGTAGAAGTAGAAGTAGTAATAGTAGTAGCAGTAGTAGTAATAGTAGTATACCGTATATATATAGTAGTAGTAATAGTAGTAGTAGTAGTAGTAGTAGTAGTAGTAGTAGCAGCAGTAGTAGCAGTATAGGTAATATTTTGCAATTTCAAATTTCTGACCAGGTAATTGTTACCAAAGGTTTATATATTACTCAAGGGAATACTTATGGTAAAGCGTGATAGGTGCTGGTTCTTATCTGTTTTTAATTACCAAAAGAGGGTTAATGTCATGATTCTATTCATTTCTCTTTTCCTGCATGGCTTATTTCAACTTGTGTTGGTTTGTTATATCCTCAGGAATTAAGTTAGGATGAAATGCTTATTTGATTATAGTTTTTCCACTTTTTGTAAAAAAGATATTTTATTGTTTTAGATCTTTCATAAACAACCTAGCTACCAATGTTAGGAGTAATGATTATTGTAACATTTTGTATTTCCTCCTTTTCCCTAACGTCTTTCTAAGGTTCAATTGAAAACAGCAATGTCCCATTTTACTATTATTCCGAAATAAAATACAAAATAAAGTAGCAGTAGAAGTAGTGGCATTGACATCATTGTCATGTCCGTGATAATAAATTAAATCAGTCCTGCAATTGTCCCAAACTAATCTCACCCTTTCAACTATGGAATCATAAAATCATATTAACATGCAGGGAATTGGAAAACATATCTATAACTCCTCCTTGTGCATAATGATAGCACCAAATCATCCAATGCGCAAAGCACCCCCGAAGACTTTCATCTGTTGGTGGAAAAGCAGCCATTTATCATTGTTACCATATTGCTAACAAGTTGCATGGTTATAAATGATGTTGATTCCTGGGGGAAATCTTGGTCTCCGTCCAAATAACATGACCTACGCTTGTCGGACCTGGTACGTGCACTAGAATTGATGGTCAGGGATGTTGTAATTAACCACGTCAGGCACTTGGGCACAATTCAAACCCCACTAGTAATGTCATTCCACCGTACGGCCAACCTTATTATCGCCTAGATACTGTAAGCAGCAGTACATATACCCAACGCTTAGAGTAACCTATAGGAGTATGGAGAAGCTTACGTTCGACTCACACTGAATTAGAACACATTTATGTTTGTGTTAATTAGTAAGAATCTAATAACTTCACGCAATAATGACCAGTCCGGAGAAATAGACTGAAGTATTATATGAAAAAAACTTTTTTCCTGCACTGAGTCGAATGGCAATTCTGATGTTGGAGCTTTGTATCAGAAAGTAAACATTTACCATACACCAAAGATTAATAAAAAAAGATTGCCAATACCCTGCCAACCGATAATTATATTAATCAATTAGCGAGACTTGCAAAGTAGGCCTACAAATGCACTTAATTGGTACATTCTTTTTGACTTCCTTACAGGAGTATGGACAAACTTATGTTCGTTTCACACTGAATTAGAACAGATTTATGTTCGTGTTGATTAGTAGAATCTACTAACTTCACTCAACAATGGCCAGTCCGGAGAAATAGACTGAAGTATTATGTGAAAAAAACTTTTTTCCTGCACTGCGTCATGGAGAGAAACAGAATATAACGTATTCTTTTCCTCCACAGAGAAGGAAGGGAATTAAAAACACTATTATGTAAAATGTGGCAAATATACAAATTAGACAGACTGACAAAGTAATTTCTCTCAACCAGAAAGTTTACGATCGAATGGCAACGCTGATGTTGGAACTTTGTACCAGAAAGTAAACATTTACCATACACCCAAGATTAATAAAAAAAAAAAGATTGCAAATGCCCAGCTAACCGATAATTATATTAATCAATTAGTGAGACTCGCAGAGTACAAATGCACTTAATTGGAACATTCTTTATGACTTCCTTACAGTGAATACACGTCTGGAAGTCTACGAATGCCAGCTGACAAAACATTTTCTGTGATCGGGTTTCTACAGATAGTAATTTGTGCGCTTATCCAAGATTGAAGATGCGTGCCCCGACCCATATTAACCTAGACGTACGACAATCAAACCTTAGCCTAGAGCACAGGCCCGGGGTTTCTCAACAAGATTTAACCTTCCTTCAAAATACCCAGTGCTGTCCACAAACATCATCAGTCATAATCAAAACATGACCGAACCATTACAGCAAGCTTAGCTTCGCCAAAGCGAAACCAAACGCGTCCATGTGAGTGCCAATCCTGAGGGGCAGGATGAAGCATGTTATGTAAATAGCAATGGATGAATCATAACTCTTGTAAATGTGGATCTTACCATTAGGACTAAAAAACAGGTGAAACTATTTTTATAATCAATTTAGTTCAGTGCATGCGTTCATGGTCGATTTTAGGCAACAAGACAGCGCAATCGAATCACATGCAAGAAAGCCTTGATTCATTATTAATTGCATTTAGAATAATCGTACACCTGGAATTCCAAATATATAATGTATTCTACATGCTTATTACTATAGATTCATATATCGATCTATGTTAGAGTGAAATAGAGAGCAGAAGGTGAAAAATCGCAAATTTCTTTAGTTAATACAATATTTCATAACCGAAGACAGGACTGATTATAGCAACGCGATTTGCGATCATAACACGATTAAAAGCGAAACCCTAAGCGCTTTGCAAGACAGAGGGATGTTGCAGTGTGATCCATAAGAAAGAGTGTAGGGCCTGGCACACCACTACCCCGCTCTAATAAGAGTTCGCCTTTCTGCTCCCTCCAAGCACCGCCCGAATTCGGCCGAGGAGAGCCAATAAATCATGACGATTGAAGATATAAGTGGGAATGATAGAGACTGGCTGAAATGATGGGGCTTTGTCAATCTCCAGTCCAATCTTAGATGCTGTCTGACCCGTATGGTCAACAACTCCACTTCTGAGTGCATCCAATAAGGTGCTGGTACACGCTGCACATACACCCTCTTCTATAGACATGTTAACCTTGAGGAAACCATATTATCGATGGGCAACCAAGGGGTCTAACGCCACTATATTACTTATATATAGGCATTCAGATGATTTATATACCTCCACCAAAATCTAGTTCCTAACCCAATATATACACATTTTCTTGTCATATATTGGAAATGCAAGACTTTCCCAACCCCAATTACACCAAGAAACAAAGTTAGACAACTGGGTAACTCCTGAAAGTACCACATGTAACTCCTGAAACCACCACACGTACTATATATATAGTTATGCATTAATAGCAACGTTTATGCATTATCTCCACCGGAGTAATAGATTTTTCTTTTTGCATTTTCTACCAGGACTAGATCACCGTGATGGTGGTCTTCCTCTTGTACCGGGGGAGGAGGTGAAATTGTAGCTGTGCCCGGGTTCGAACCTACAACATATGTTCATGCTACTGGGCCGACCCAGCGCTTTAGACAACTCTGCCATATCTCACATCAACATAGATATGAGAAGGAATATATTCACTGCATAATTGATAATGGAATGTGTAACCAGATAAGATGTACATAATTGTCATGGTCTGAAACAAGCTACTGTTATGAAAAGTGGTACATTATATAATTGATCATAGATCAATTATATAATGTAATTATATAGTCTTTCAATGAAGCACTGGTTCTCAAAGAGAAGGAAGGATTAGATAAAAGAATATAGATTGGGCATGCGATCGTGTCAGTACTTAAACAATAGGTCCTAGAGAACATTATGAGGTTCTCTGAAAAAGCTTTTTGTGCTTTATTAATAATGCTTTCCTGAAATGCTTGCTAAAATATGTCATACATTCACAATCCATAATAGCTGCTGGAGGTATTGTTGATCAAAGATTTCTAAAAAGAAAAAAAGAAGCAAGACAGGAAGGCTATTACACAAGTGTCATAAAAATGTGTATTGCAATACTCAGTGCTAGCAGCCATCTCACAACAGATGACCCGGAAGTGACGTTATCATACATGCGCAGACGATGTGGAGTTGACATAGGCAATCAAGACAATATATGCCGAGCACACATATCCGTCTGTAAGCATTCACATTTATATCTAACGTTCTCAAACAATGAGACAAGCGCCGCTTTTACTAACAATATCATTTTACTGATGGTGAACTTCAAAGGAACATCGCTATAGCAAGAGACAAAGGGCGAATTATGGGCGAATCCAATGAGAGAACAAGAAAAAGGTATGTGATATCGCGAATAAAGTATATAAACCTTACGCGCATATATATATGAAAGCCTGACATTTATTCTTTCTAATATTTTATAGCTATGTACTAACAAAGTTATTTTTCACATCAAGCAAACCATTATTGAAATACACAATAATTACAATAAAAATAATTCGTGTTTGCTTTTCTCCCGAGAACATTGATGTCTGCGAACAGGATTTTCATTTCATAACACCAATGTGACAATCCTCTTTAGTGTTTGCACCACTGTACGTGCAGTGCCAGTTCTAAAAATCACCCAGTGATAATGCAATAATGAATTCTTCCCATTCACACTTATACTTTAATCTCACAATATCTACTCGTTTAAATAAAGTCGCATATCCTGTCTTGAACTTCATTCTATAAAGCATGAACACAGTCCTGTCCAGAAAGCCCTAATGACCCCCTAACGTTTAGGGGTCAGATGATTCCCATTGACACCTTTAGCCTTAGTCTTAGCCTTGTGGTTAAGCGTATCGCTGTATGCGGTGAACTGCAACGCTCGAGGAATGTGGCTTTCTGGACAGGACTGAACAAGGCTTCTTCATTACGTTTCCCAAGAGGCAACGTATGAGACACGTCATTGAACGACAAAATGCGTATTTTCTTAACAATGTATTGTAATTCAATGATTTGTCCTGTTAATGAATAAAAAAGAAGAATAGTCCCGCTTTCCAAAACATCTATCCCTCGGGTGTGTCTTAACATGGAGAAATAATTATGGATGTTAGCTTATATATTATGAAGAACTTCGCTATCAGAAATGAAAAGAGATAAGAAATTATGCCCTCATTGCCCCCCCCCCCTAGAATTTAAAATATTGATGCCAGATATGAAAAAGTGGGGTATTTCTGATGTAGTTCCCATCGCAGAAGCCGACTGAATGGATTAAAATAACTCCAGACCCAACATTTCTCATTATCCATTCAAAAATCTATTTTATAGTCATATGTCGACCAATTGGTGGAATTGCTCTAAATGAATAAACAGTAATTCCCAGAAGGAAAGCTGTATTCAAGGTGATAGCTTACATCTAACTACAATCAAGACAATGACCAATATCAATCATCGCCATGACTAGCCAAGCTTGAAGTACTATGTATTCAAATTGCGAAACCAAACCGATTCTCTCCAAGAAACGATGGAAAAAGTCGATCGTATGAGCCCATTATATCCAGCACATGAAATATCATGAAATATGAAATATCCATAATGTGGAATGACAACCTTTCCAAAGAGTGAATGAACCAGATATGACATCTGACAGAAACTGGAAATCCTGTCAAGAAGCATGTTCTTCATTTCGTAACCCAGATCGAACCCATTGTTAGAGATTTGCACACAAAGACTCCGTTCTTTTGCGGACCTTCTATACAGTATATAGAGACACGATATCCAAACACAGCCCCCACAGCACATAGAACTTGATCAGTCCACAAAATATGAAAATGAACTGGTCGGTCGGCCCAGATTTCCCTTCCTATATTTTCTAACGAACCATCATTGGAGTCGGACATCTACATGTTGATAGGACAACTGAAATGAGATGCAAATGTTATTCGATGTAGAAGACATTTATTCATGCTCAGAGCTACAACCAACCACGATGTCTGGGTTACTGAGATAACAAGCTCCATCAGTAGCCATGACGATGCCTATCATTATGTCCTTCAGAGTATAACAAAGTGGGCAGAGGATATGGAAACTGATACGATATATATACGTGCAAAAACTTTCAGGCTAATAAATGATTAATAAGTGTAAAAATATAATACAACCATTATTGTCTAATGGAACTATGGTAGCCTATATTACACCAGAGCTAGCTCTGATTACACTGAGAGTGGTAGGCTAATAAATGTATTCATCACTATGGTAAAGGACAAACCTAATCAAAATGCACTTTCAGCTAACTTCGATCAAAAAATATAGATTTTCTACTTTATGTTCCGTTTTTCCCAACCCATCTAAGTAGATGTCATCCAAACAAAACTTAGGAGGATTTTGTCCGGTTGTTTTTGCTATACAGGGCTTCATATAAAAGTCCACATATATTTCGGGGACCCGCCGAGCCCTTTTCCTGCTGTGGCTTCACTTATTATCACTCACCGGCATGCTCGGCATATTCAACTCCAAATTCTTGTATATCATATACAAATAACAGCAACAATATATTGATAAATTATGTCCTATAAATCATAATATGAGTAAATTTGGCAAGATTCTGTTCGTCGGAATAGCTGAGAATGCAGCTTTAACTGTTGTGCCCCTATAAATCTACGGTAAGTTATGTTGATGGAATCCTATAGAATATAGATGTCTATTACGATAGGCGGCTGAAGGGTAAGTATAATAGTACTATTCAGAGACTGACCGGTCCGCACAACATATAGGACACCCAATCATAGCACAAACAGACAGCACTGATTGTGGGGACAGCGCTGCCAGAACTCCTCGTAAAAGTGACTCTAGAAGTGATGATTCTCCCAAGTGCACAAGCATGCAACTGTGAAAAATGTTTCCATGGCAACGGCACATATGAAGGATTTCCCATTTTTATTGATTCTTTTTTGGTTACGATTCCCTTCTTTCCACTTATTTCTTTTCCAACCGACCTCTCTATGCATCCGTTTTTACTCAGCGAGCCCTTTATATCATTATTCCAGGTGGTTTGATAAATGTACAATATTTTGCTGTTGTCGTGAGCATAAGTATTGAATTGAATTGAATTGAATAATCTTTTATTTGTCTAAGTAATACAAGAGATAGACAAACAGGTCTACAGGCCTCTGGGAAGGTCCCAGCTCTTCCAGCCGTTACCTTTAATAAAGGACAGATATCTACATAGGCAACTAGAATGTTTAAATGGTAAGACAGAATAAAAACAACACAATATAATATAATATAATATAATATAATATAATATAATATAAACAATATAAAGCGAGCCAGTACAAGTACAGCCCTATACAAAGTAGTACAGATAAGATGTGGTTAGCACCTAATTGTTTTCACATCTGAGGGGTGTACATATTTATTGTTTTTCTCTATTTTCCGGATCACTTTTGTTTTTTTGAGTCTTTTCTACCTCTTGTATAACTTATTGGGCAAGGGTGTCAGTGCCTCGACTGTCGCAAGATTATGCCTTGAAGGATTCTCGACGCATTACGACAGTGACCTACATGTACGAATGAAAAAATCGACTCGGGTATTTTCCGTTAACAAATACCGAATAAAACATGTCAATACATGTCATAAACAATGTCATTTCAGTAACGGATTATTTAATTAAAACAATACTTATTGATAAATTCTGAAGTAGCATATGATATATAGCTTTTTATAGACTGGCGTCATCTTTTTATATAAAGAGCGAGCTGATAAATATGATATGTTCATCAACAAGGCTAAGACAACGCCAAGGTCCATCATAGGTGGAAACAGGGCGCTCTATCTGAACTGGTAGCAGGACATTTATATTCCAGTCATGAAGACTTCTCAAGGATGCTTGAGGAAGCTTCACTGTCTTGTCACAGTGGTTGGGCTGCCTACTTCTTATCACCGACAGTAACACAGCCTACCCCTCGCCCAGCCCACGACCGTCCAGGGGGCACGGTGGAGAGCCCGAGTCGGCGGGCCTAAGGCCTCCTTGGGACGTATTGTATAGACTTAAGGGATGTAGGAGGCAAATTAAAAGTCTTCGGGGTCCTCAGGTCTGAATAGAAATAGATGTATCTATCAGCACGATACCGGCGACGGCGACGGACAGATGCAAGACTGTCGTGCAATTTCCAAACTCTTAAGGCGAGAAATCTAACGGAATGATTAGCAAAAGAAGAGACTGAAAGCCCTATTTATATACATTGGAGTCTCTTATGGCAAGATCTGTATATTTAGATCAAATTTGAAAAAAACTCTTAAGGCGAGAAATCTAACGGAATGATTAGCAAAAGAAGAGACTGAAAGCCCTATTTATATACATTGGAGTCTCTTATGGCAAGATCTGTATATTTAGATCAAATTTGAAAAAAAGAAATTTAAAGGGCACACAAACTTCCCATTGACTCAAAATGAATTGGGATAGACTTTGAAAAGTAACAATCAAACTAAACTTTTTTATAAGAACAATAAATGTTTCTAGTGCGATGTTGAATTTATCTAGTGATAAGGACTTTAACACGTGGGAAAATTTCTGCCACCAGCTATAAACCTGTGAAAATGAGGAGTACGGTTTATTTTTTATTTTTTTTATTAGTGAGAAGCATTTCAGCAGGTTAAAGAAAAAGAAAGAAAATCGTGATATGAACAGACAAGAGTGTTTGTAATCCTTGATGCAGACCAATCTAAAGGATAGTATTGTTACACATACATACATATACATGTATACACATGTAAAAAAAAAAAGAATCAAACGAAAAGAACATACAACAATTTTGTTTGGTATTCTAGGGTTCTATTTAGATAGGACCAAAGAAGGACTGGGAGAAATCATCAATATCAACGTTCCAAAGTAATAAGTGTCTTTGAGAGTTTGATTAACCCCAAGACAACCTCAGCTGAGCAAGCGGAAATATAGTCCGGCGACGCAGTCAGGGAACAAATTTGGGAATAGTTGTAGATTGCCTAACAATGAGTCACAGATTACATCAAGGAAAATGTTTCAGGCTCGACTAGAGAATTGGTATGAGGAGGATATGCCGTAGCCTGCGGTTAATCACTGATTGCCATACACACGCCTATCTCCAGTCGACTCCACACTCAAGGTCTGATTGTTTCTACATAGAATCATGACTGGCCAGTAATGAGGCTGTAATGAACATTGTCAGAACTTTGACCATTCACGTTTTTTGGCCACTGTACCCAAAAGCGCCAGCGGCCACCTTGCGAAAGAGGTAAAGGGAAAATAGAACACAATTTCAGCTTTGTATGATCGTCAATATGAAAGAGATGTTTTGAAATCGGAAAAAAAAACACAATTGCAGCCTTGTATAATCGTCAATATGAAAGAGATGTTTTGAAATCGAAAAAGAAAAAAAACACAATTTCAGCCATTTACTCCACGTTGGTGTATGTACCACACGCTGTTTGTATGGGCAGGAATGAGTGTGGTAATCTATCGAGAAATCCACGCGTGAAGGATGGGGCTAGTAACAAGGGCTCCCATTGGTTGATACAGTCACATGATCATATGGTTGTTATCGACCAATCAGATCATAGCTTTCTCGTGGGTTTGGGCGGCGGGTCCAAACTAAGTCAAGTCATGGCTGTATTTGTTTTTGTAAGTAAAATGCCTTTGATATCTTTAATATACTTGAACATATCAACGTGGGAGTTAATATAGTACCTAATTCGAATGTGGTACTCGGGACACTTTTACACTGGCCTCGATGTTTGTTTTTTTTCGTAACCCACTCGCCTATTGGCTCGTGGGCCACGTAAAAACAAACATCTCGGCCAGTGTAAAAGTGTCCCTCGTACCACATTCTCATTAGGTACTATCTATGTATAATCGCCAATATGAAAGAGATCATTTACAATAGAAAAAGAAAGAAAGGAACCATTATCAGCTCTTTTCAAAATTTCAAAATCTCGTCAATTGGAAAGAGATGTTTTGAAATATAGCTGACAAAATATCAAAGTATGAAAACAGGTGTATATTTTGGGGCATAATATAGTAGAGTAGAGGTTGGGAATACTGTCAATTAGGTGATATAGCGTGTACAATAGTGTTATCAACGACATAAACAGAAGTATATGCTTTTTTCGGAGTATTATCTTTATTTCTATAACCGTTGCTATTGCTATTGCTATTGCTATTGTATATTCGTTAGAGGAAAAGCAATACGCCATAAGATAGATAGATATATGACACAAAGTGCATCTACATTGGTAAGGACACTAATGCTAATTAAATCACAGGACATAGTACAGAAATATACTGTCAATGAATCTCCATATATTCAGTGCTCATCCTTGAGACAAGATTACTCATCGACCTAGCATATTACATTCGTTGTTGAACGATCTCTTAAATGAAAACAAGCTAAAATAAGGACATGACCTTTGATCAGTATCAAAACACATAAATCCCATTAGGTCATGGCCCATCGTTAAACAAACTTCTCTTGACATCTATATGAAATAATTTATGTTAAAAACCTTGCCGCAAAAATCACACTTCATGCTCTATTCTTTTTATAGGCCATCAACCCTTCTTTACACATCTGCCATAAAAAGTAAAAGTGTTACGTTGCCTCCAATAATGCTTCATGGGAAGAGACAATTAGCCTTTGATGGGCGTCCGAGCCATGGATTTCGATCAATATTTGAAGAACCTCTTATTTCCTCACGGGTCCAACAAATAATGTAAAAATCGCGCAGTGGCCTTGGCTAAACCGCCTATAAATATGAATCGCTTATTCCACCCACCGCTCACAAATCTAGAGTTCTAGCCTATGTTTCTTACTTATTCACGCCCACGGCCGACACAGTCTGAATGTCTTCGGTGCCATTTGTTTTAAACTAACTCAATACTGAATGATAAAGTGTGGATTCATCCCCTGTAATACCTCGGAGAAGAGCAGTGTTTGGCCAGACACCGCCGAGAAAATTATGGAATTCATTGGATGGCAATTGAAGGCTAGAGACTCTTGCACGCAGCCAGGAGCCTTCAAGATTTGGGGAAAAACGAATAACAGGCATAACAGCTCGAAATGAATCTAGAAATGCAACGCTTGCGGAAAATGGGACTCTTACGAGTTCTGTATTCTAGTGAGAGAGCATTCGATTAGATATAATCGTATTAATAGCAGCATCCATCGGATTGGATTCACTCGTCATAGCCCTGTATTAAAATCTTTGATTTAATTAAGTTCGAATATTTCCAACAGCCTACAAGCATTTAATGCTGGGATCAAAGAAACATGTTGGAGAGATTATTTTCCGGAGCGCGAGCTCCAACATTGGCAATTTCGAAACCGGAAGAGGAACTGCCGGCAAATGAACAAGATCATGTGATTATGATGATTAGAGTGACACCCAATAGATATTCCTTTGATGAGCACGCTGCATTTCCCCACCGGCATCAAAGAGTGAAAGACATCGCTTAGGAAACCGTCCTTTCCATTATGTGTTTTATTCGTAAAAGAACTCTTCAACTCAATTAAGTTAACCATTATGGTCCTTTCACAACTGGTAGAAGTGCGTTACAAACTATTAAATAGATGAGGAATATTCAAAACTTCCTGCACGGTATGCTTCTGCAATGATTAGAGTGCCTTTGAATTTTTGCATTTGAAAAGAATTGTCTTGAGGATGTGAATTACACAAAACACTACTCACAACCTGAGGCAGTTTATAAAATATGAACATACAGCGGTAGAGAGCGGGTATAAAGACATAATACTATGTAGTGACAATAGCTTGAAAAGATAAATCTAGGCCAACTTACAAAAACGAAATTATCTGGCTTGCAACTTGCAATTATGTGCAGCATTTAGCAATTTATGTTACATATTCCTGCAGTACAAGCTTCAGTTGAAGATTTAGTAGAAAGTTCATCGATGGTAAACCCGGTGAAATATAAAACAAAGCTAATAATGACAAAAAATTCTTTGGTGGCTAAGGAGGAGTTTATTCTGCAATGATATAGCTTTAGACAGCGATGGCAGTGGTTGGCACAATCGGCAACAGCCCGGGACAGTTTTTGTGCAGTGAACACGCTAGCGCTAGTTCCAGGGCTTCCCAGTACTGCTGCGAATACACGTATATACCGTACTCCAATCGTATTTACTTAGAAACGTAGAGTAAAGTCAAATTGCCGCCAAATCGAGAATGAAACACTTCAAATATACTTGTTATTATATGTTTAAACTCTCAATGAAATTCGCTGAAGGACAGGTCATGATCATTACCGGTACTCAATACCGAGTGAAATTACGCTAGAATATTATTGTCAGGCTCTTTCCATTTAAAATAACAACTGTGCTGGCGAATAGTGTGTCAATTATTGATTAGAATACACTTCTTTCCACAAAAATACTATCACACATGCTCTCAATATATAGGGGATTTGCATAACCGCCATGTAGAATCCTGATTCCCAAGTAATTATGGGAGTTGTATATGTCAGTGTAAAAGCTAGAGAACACATCCCATATTTATTGTGGAATGTGAATCACTCATCCAATGTAAATTGCCATGTTTTATACATGACATGATAGGACTAGTCTTTATCTTTCCCATCATGCATTTGGAATCAATAGATCATGGATAGAACAAATAGCATTGTTAAAAATATTCTGGCTATTTCTTTTTCAAGTGCTGCTAAATAGAAATAATGTATGTCGGATTTAATGAGAATCAATCCAAGCATGCACTGTAAATGTAACAGACATGCGCAGTGGCACATGCAACTCCCCTATTGCGACCGCTGCGGTTAAAAGAGCTGCTGAGTAGACGTATTACGCTGCATTACGCTACATAAATTGGAGGAGGGAGACAATGGGTGGGATATTGGCTTAAGAAGATTTGATTATTAGGTTAAGTCCGAGCTGCAACTGGATCACATTGAGACGCCGAGCAGCAACTCCAATATCACGTATACAGCACCACTTAAAGCTGGACACTCAGTTAATATCGGTCAAAACAAAAAGATTGTCTACATTTTGTTTCGTCCTGTGACCTCTAAAAGTCATTTGACCACAATTTTGGAGGATTCTATCCTATTGCTTTGCTACAGTGTTTCATAATTGAAAAAGTCCTGTAAGTCATAATATGAGTAAATTTGGTCAGGTTCTTTTCGTAAGAGACTCGACCGAGAGAAAACGGCCAACGAGTTTAAGAGAAGTAAATTACCTTTCTGAATCTCTCTACTTAGGAGCATTGGACTGTCAATCATTATACTTAGGCCTATTTGACCAGTGTACTAGGAAGTGGATATGACGTCTTCTGAGAAATCGCTGACCAATAAAGTTTATATCCAAGAAGCATTTCTTTGGCTTTAATCTTTAATTTTCTGTATAATTTTGATGAATTGTGTGTCCTTCTAGTGGCCGAGTGTCGCTTTCCCTGCCTACTCCTGTGAGGGAAGTAAATTCCTTAATATCAAGAGGTTCTTTTAATATGCAGTAAATGTGTTTATTTCATGTATACATGTACATGGGTTGCAAGTCCAAACATGGGTTTGCGATTATTTTCAAATGAATGATACAAGGTACAATGTTCCTACAGTAGTAACACAGTCTGATCATAGGTGCCGCCACGTACACTTTGGATAAAAGTGAATGCAGTAATACATAGGTGGCAGCAGGGAGCTGCAACTATAGCAAACTTTACATGTAGGAGACAACCTAATTCCTGACCCCTTACGTAATGTGATGTAATGCTACAGCCCCCTAGCGAACAGTGGGCAGGGTACGACCCAGCCGATTTGCCCCCCGATTGCCCCCCGATTTTGGTCTCCTGATGAATCCTAGGATTTCCAATCCTGGTTGATGTTATTTCAAAAACATAAACCTACTCACACAAACGCTAGTTCCTAGTTCTCTGGTTCATTAATTAGAGAGATAACCAATTAGTCACAGTAGAAATAACGAATAAGTCAAAGGATGACTCAAGACGTATCACTGGTATGATCTATACACACGCATACAAATACTCTGTCATTATTAACGATTAAGATAATGATGATAACAAAAAAATCTCAAAATTAATACGACTTCTACGACGAATTAAAAGATAATATCATTCTAATTAGGGAGGCTGGTATATCATATAAATATATACAGTATCCTGTTCTCATTCCCATTTTTCATTCTGCTCTACCCCCATCCTCTCCCCAATTATTCACTCTGTGTTAATCTCAGCGAGTCGCACCGGTCGCACCCCTAAACACATATAGGCCGTGAAACCATTCGTCACGTAAGAGTGGGAAAAAGCATGACAAATGTTTCGCAAATCCAGACTATAGCCTATATATATGGTCTAGAATAAGCTAGAATAGCCAGAGACGACACAATCTCCTACCAGCTCTTACGATATAAAAGATTTAACACCGGGTGTGCATGGATTTCATCTCATGCATATAATTCGTGGGGTTATTTTAGGTGATGGTGTGCTACTTATCCCTGCGTGTTTGGGGCACTTGTATTTCCTCTTGTTTGAAAGTTTGTTTTTGAATTCGGGTAAGATGGTACTGAATAACCTTTTCGCACAATAAAGCGGAATGATGTCAAATGGTTCGAGCTTTGATTTATTTATTGAATGCCTTTTCATTGTCTAGTGACAAGACAAGACAGATAAAAGTGAAATATCAAAAAGTTGTAAACTAAAAATAAATTGGTAATCTAAATACAATTCATATAGGTGTATAGATCTACACTATTTTTTTAATAGATTTTATTGACCGAAGTTTCACAATGTGATCATAAACTTGATATCATATCAATATGTACGTACCATAATATAAGATATACTAGGAGGTTAATAAAGGACTATACTAATTAACTAGTTGAACTCTTGTTTTCACTTGTGTAGTTACCCGGTTGATTATTGAAGGAGAACGCCAATTAATTCCATTAATTCTTTTGTTTTATTGGGTGATATATGCCTACGTAGGGACAGCAGTCCAACCCAGCGGCGCCCGGTTTTGTGGCCAAGCGGTGGCCAAATTCTTATTAAAACTGCGATGGAAAATGGGGTGCACAATACGTTTGGACTGGGAATACGAATCTATAACATTTTCCCAACATTTTCATGTAATTCAATTCATTATTAGTAACATTATAAGGCTTTTAAAACTGAGCGTTGCAAGAGTAGCACGGAGAGCTGTGAGTGAATGGAAAGTGTTCGCTATACCCGCGCTGGGGACACTCGCGTTGCTGAGCAAATCCACCAATTGGTCGTCATTTGACCCTAAAATCGTATTTTGCTTATTTGAATGGGATAAAATGATTGGAGACATTTTTCAATAGTTTTATCGTGTCCGCCATCCCAAAATACATCAGAAATACCCCCTATTTACATAGTTTTTCCTAAGAATTTAGGCATTGGGGTGAAAAAACTGGATTTTAGGGCCTCAAAAATGAAGAAAAATCAGGGGAGGCACAATAAAATATTGGAACTAAATAAAAATATTTAGTCAAACATTTTTTCGAACTCATTTAACCATTGAGCCTTGACTCTGGCTAATGCATGATCTGTTTTTTATTCATTCTCTATGGATCCTTGATATAGTAAAAATGAAAAAATATGTTGGGAACTCTAAATGTCAGCGTCACGTGTGGAAAATAAAATCTATACCTAGAAAAAAATAAAAAAACATGGGTGAACAATATATACTAATTTTGTTAGCTCTACATGGACTTGAAATATTAAAACTAAATCTGCCCGGATTTATGTTCACAATTTGGAATAATAGGAACAAAGGTAAGAGTTGGGCAGCTCTAATGTCAGCGTCACGTGAGTATTTTTAATCTACCTCATTTAATAAATATTGATAAATAATAATTAATAATATCCATATGCATGAGACGTCGGACATACTTCATCTCAAATACCATAAATCCACTCAGGATCTCCCTGATGGGTAGGTAGGGAGGGAAATGTGTCAGCGTCACGTGTGTTTTCCACATGTGACGCTGACATATGCTGGAACTGACGCTGACATGTATAATATGGTAAACCTTTGTTGGGACATAGAGAAATTTCAAAACCTTTATCCCTAAAAATGTTATCTGTATTTACTTAAACAGAACCTACATTTACCTTCTTAAACAACCAATACAAGTATTCAAATCATCTTAAAAAGAAAACGAAAGGGAATGTATGTTAGATATTTGTGTATATATTCCAAAATTAATGCGTTATGTATGTATATGGGCAGAGAGTCAATGACATGTAATCCTTGCCGCTGCCATTATCATTACCATTAATGAATGGTTATTTGGCTATAACTTTTCTTCTAGTTGGAATATTTTCAGAAACTAAAAAGCGTTATGACCCTTATGTCGGGACCTATGATGTGCACAATAATTCAAAACATTATGTGCATATTTCTTTTATTCATTTCTAATTTAAATCCTTATTTATGAAGAAATATATACCATTTTCCAGTGTCCTTATCAGCAGGGTTCCAGTCACATACTCTACCAAGCTGCCCTGGCGACAATATTCATTATTAACTTTCCCAATTTCGTCTATAGTAGCAGCAATATGTCTAGTTTATGTTCGAAAAAAAACTAAATCAATAGAAGCAATTTTAAAAAATTAAGAATTTTCAGCTCTGGATGGCCAAATGACGACCAAATGGTGGAATTGCTCTGCTAGAGTAGTGCCCCTATATGATAAACTGTATCAGAAAGTCCATATCATAATGAAACTAAATGATATTGTGTATATAATAGTCATGGAAAGTTTACAAGCACAAAAACACCCAATTAATGCCACGAACTGCTGATAAAAATTGCATTTGAACGAAAGTATAATAAGTATGACCGCATATTGAAGGAATTAAGGGCGCTTCCAAATGAACGGTTGATTTGATGTATCACAACACAGCCGTATAACCGCGGAAAATCGAACCATGATATTGGAATTCATCTCATCGAAATAAGATGTGCTTCATCACTTTAGTCACTTCACATTATCAATGGCCCGAATAATTACAGCCATGTAGTTGTCACACACAACATTCATGATCCTCGTATGACCCTCTAATCTTCAAAACACTTTGAAGGGGGACAGCTTTACTATGTAAAAGATATATATAAAAGATATAAAAGAATGGAATGGACCTCCTAAATCCCTCGAGAAGTAAAAAGTAAAAGGACTGGCAAGGATTGAAAGGCCCCTTGCACGCTTGACCACACAGATCGGTCAGTATATATGAAATTAGACGAGCCAACTTAAACTCCATGAATAGGTTAAATTCGGCTTACCTTGGTCCACTGATATCCTCACGAACATGTCTATTTAAATGCTGGTTCTTCATCACAATGTCCACGATCTCGTCTGACGTTCGGGTGAGATGACAGGGAATTTGATCCTTGGCCTATTGGAAATATAGGATAATAATGTTTGTACGAAAGGATAGCCTTAGTATTCCCGGACCACAAGATTCACTAACTTTATTATATCTGAAATTATTGCCAATTAAACCTTTAAACACGCGAGCAATCACGTACAAACACGATATTTACTTCATGGACCATTCGTTATTAGATTGTGTAGACTAGTTTTACTCATTTTTCGATTCCTCGTTAGACTTAAGTTGCCACAGCAGACGGCGAAAGACCAAGGTCGATCATAACTGATTCACATACCATGAGCCCATATCCCATTATGTCAATGGTCTCAATTGTATTATTTGTCTTTTTTTAACTACAATGTGCCTTGATATAGTAATGTCTGACGTCACTTGTCTGAGGATACGTTGTATACAAATAAATTCTAAATAATAATGAAAAAAAATATCCATAATATAAGTATCGTCATTTATCGTTATTTCAAGCAGATACGTGCACACATATTTCCTGATCTCTATTCTGAAGTCTTTGAAAGTGAATAAACAAGTTCAAAGCAATTTACACCTGTTAAGAAACCCCTCATTGTAGATATCAAAATAAACCAATTCAGTTCATGTGAGCTCTCTCCAAAGGTTCTAAATCATGGCTAATAGAAACTAAAGAATAAGATGATGAGTGGCCCAAAGAAAAATCGAAAGTCAAACTAATACATTTCCAGACGACTACTCTGGTATTCTTAGTAGACACTTGAAAAGTAGAATTATAAGGTGAACACACATCGATGTGAACTCTGTCATTCATGAAAGAGAAGGGACGAGGGGGGTCGTCTCCGTTGTGTACTTCTGTCCTAGTAAAATCTATGCCATCCTTAGCCAGACGAGGTGGGGTCCCTGAAACACACAGAGTCCATCCAATCAATTATATCCAAAAGTGGGATGGGGCGTGTCGGACGTTATTCAGACCACAAGAGGGCTATCTTGTACCTTTATATCTATACATTACACTTATAAAGACATCCAAGAATGGGCTACACATTTCGTCACGTACAGGCCGAAACATCCGGAGACATCAACTGTGTACGTGGGAATACCATGACGAATTTGAAACTATGAGGATTTTCTGTACTTTTTACAACAGTAATTTCTTAATTTGCCTCAAATAAGACAGTCTCCCTTTTGTATTTGTATAGTGTGGTGCAGAGGTGTATCTAGAATTTCCAAAACAGGGAGGGGGTAGAACACACTTTGAATGTTTCTTTCATGTGAAATGCGTTGGGGGTTTTCCCCTTTTATATAAAGTCGAAAAAAGTGTCAACATACAACATACAATGAAAACGATGAAAGTCAGAGAGACTTATTGATATTAAATAGATCTAGTCAAATATATAACGGAAAAGATGAAAGCCAGTCGTCAACAAATATCTTTTATCTGAGTACCTGGAATATTGAGCTGACTATTTTGGCAATAAAAAGGTGGGGTTTTTTTTTTTTGGGGGGGGGGGGGGGGTATACAGTCTATGCCCAAAGATGAGAGGGCCCTTTCTAACGGAGGGAAAGCCACTCGCCTCAAACCGCAAAGTACCATTATAATTCCATTAAGACCGCAAAATGTCATTATAATCTCATAAGAACGCCTAGTCCTAAGCCAGGAAACCGATTAGCGAAGTAGGCGTCCAATCACTGACATACCATTCTTATCTGATCTGAGGGTTTGGGCCTAGACTATTTATAAAAAAGATGCATGGAATTACCTTTGCTTTAGTTTAACTCAACTCAAATCACATTTAAGGAACGATCGAGGAATTATTGACATGTACCTGTTTTAAGACGACCTAGTTTGAAGCCAGCTTCTTCAAGGGTGAGGGCTAGACCTGTGGCCGGCTCATCCCCCATCCTGCCCGCCGGCCAGACCTCCAGACCAAGGTTAATAGAACCACGGAGAAATGTTCCTGTTGTCAGTATAACAGACTTTCCATATATACTCTCTCCTGATCCTACAAAGACATAATCATAAAACAACTATTAAACTTCTATAAACTGTACTGTTCATTAAGGTCATTATGATGGGAGAAAGGAGCTTGCCTATTCTTCTAACGTCATACTATGTCACTTTTTTACGTCATCACTCCTCTCTCGAACTGTCCACAATTCTTGCAACATCGGACTTATTTTTCTCCCTACCCACCTTTATAACATCTTTTAAAAAATAAATTTAAAAGGGACAATATTTGTGTGGCACAAGGACATTTTACCAGAACACTGACATAACCTGAAATGACAATTCCACTCATCATAAAAGACTATTGTGTGACTACAACGTGATTCTCCACACTTGAAATAAATCATTTAAAGCAGCTTCTGACTCCCGTTTCATACTGATATTATTATTCTCTCCCGATCCTACAAAGACATACTTATAAAACAGCCTGTTAAACTGCTATAGAAGGTATATACTTTCTCTCCTACAAAGACATAAGTATAAAATAGCCTATTAAACTAATATAAAACTTCGTAATATTTCTTCACGCCTTGTACTTTTTGATAGCATTAAATCTTGAAAATAAGTGGCAGTTTTGACAGCTGCTGGTATGATGAAATAAACTTGGCACAGTACGACCTATAAAAGAATACCATAATGGAATGTTTGATATTTTACTCTACAAAAAGGAGATGAGAGCTGGTATAGGAGCATGAAGGAACGTCTGTATTACGACTATTTCCATTCTAAACAGAAATGCGCATGAATTTATGAGAAAAAGGAAAAAGGAAATGAAGCTTTGAATTTGAAAAATCCAGACATTTCTGACAGTTTGGGAAAAACATAGCATTTTCTAGTGGGTCCACATTGTCTACATGGCGAATCTATCGGATGTTACTTATAGTGATTTCACCAGATATGGACATTAATATCTGAAAATGATACAAGTATTACGCATCATACATCGGCATGAGAGCCATTGCGTATATTTATCAGAGATATGTCCATGCGTAATATTACTGTTTTGAATAGGTTAATGTGTGTCCAATACCGGCGCTATAATTGATCATATTTTGTGCTTTTGAACTGGGAAAATGTGTAGTGAATCGCAAATCAAAGGCAAAGAACCGAAAGGTACCAACGAGAGTTTCGAGTAATGTTTCAGTTTAAAACAAATCATCTTCAGCTTTTGTAATCGGTTATATTCGAACTTGAGAATTGAAGTATTTTATAATCATGGATGTACTGGAAATAAAGATATAGTACTGTTGCCGAATTTATTATGAAATAACTTCTGTAAATGAAATAGCAAAGCATATGGTTGTCCCGTAACATTATCAAAATGAGGAATCATACCTTAAATGAAATGGGATATATACTTTAAGTTCATGACCGATAAAGCTTCGATTATTTTTTAATGTCACTTTTGAAAACGGTAGATCTGCAACCCCAAATCGAGACAAAAGTATATATCAGGATATTTCAAGATAATTCCAGTAGATTCCGGTTCTACCTTGATTTGTACGGATAACCAGCACTCGAGCCTCGCATACTAGAGGGCACACCTTACATTTTGACATGTACTCTCGGTTAACATTGGTCAAAACCTAAAGATTTAAAAAGTATTGTTCCGTACTTTTCCAACTCATCTTATTCTAAAAGTCATTTGACCAATTCTTTGAGCAATTTTTTATATTTCGCCGAAATGTGCATGGTGGCTCACCGATGGCCGTTTTCTCTCGGCCGATTCGACTTCAAATTCTTGTATGTATAAAAGTTTTAAAATATCTAAAAGGAAAAAAAAGAATTCTTGTATAAACATATAACAGCAGTAGAATATTGATAAATCCAGTCCTATTCGTCATAATATGAGTAAATTCGGTAAGATTTCTTTAGTCGTAATAGCCGAGAATACAGCATTAACATCGTTATTGAATACCTGAAAAGACAAATCATAAAAAATTCGTCGGTATTTGAGTACAAAAAGAGTTTATGGAGTGTTTAAAATATCCTACAGTATCAACAAGGAGTGGTGTAGAGCAAATACTCGGGATAGATAATTTCAAATAAATCTAGATAATGAAGTGTCTACACCATATGACTATGGAAAAATACTTATCAGCTGTCTGACAATACAGAAGTTACTAGCACTCGAATGGTAATGCACATCATATGACCGATTACCGTGCTCAAGAGGAGTGCTGCACTAAAGTTCCTTACTAGGACCCCTCCATGGGTTGATGGCAAAACACATGTACATCTTTACCCTTCAATTGTGCTAACTTCAACTATTTCTGTAGCGGCTACTCTGTGTATTTGGTCTTCTATTTATCAAACGTATATATGTATTTAAATTGTATCTAAAATATATTCTGCGTATCGTAACAAGCGACGGAAATTGCATTTGTCTCTTTTGTTTAATTAAAATCGTGGTATTTATCTACTTATATTATCTTTTCTGACTTGATTTATATTTTCCTATAAAGGTGGTACATGAAACATCCCTGGGGGATATTGCGTTTTTTCAATTGAATGATTTTGCTTTAAATAATTGTATTGGTCTGAAACAAAATCTTAAAAAAAATCTATTGCCTAAATCTGTATCTGTATTTACAGATGTTTATTCAGCCACAAACATTATGTAATAACACTATTTTCAGTATGACCTTTTACATATAAATAAATTCGCGAAAACCTTTATTCATCAGACGAACTGTATCAAATATGTGTTTAAAATATATCTATTGCCTTAATCTGGTCCGAATTATTCGAACCCTCAGTTTGGTAAAGACCTAAATACTTTCGCTCAGTTTGAAGGGATTTTCTCAACTTTGAGCCGCGAGTGAAAAGCTATTGATATATTATCCATACGCTCAGTTGGGTAAAGACCACGACGGAGCAAAAGCCATAATGAATTTTCGCACTTTTTCTTTATCTTCATCATGGACCCTCTGGAAGACCTGTGGCTAACATAGAAGAGGGCTCTTTTCCGGCGTAAATGCTATTGTTACTTATTCTGCCCTATATCATTACAGTAAGCGATTGTATAGCTTTTTATTACATGTGCATTAGTGTGTTAGTAACATAAGACCATGTCAATTAAGTAGCGCATTTACTGGAAGACCTGTACTCTCACGGATGTAATTACCCATTGCCATAACACCAGGCAATAAATAATATTTGATTTGATCAATTGATCATTATGTCACTTGTACTCAATCGGAAAATAAACAAGATACAATATGATACAATTCACAATATGATACAATCCTTTCTGGTTATGGTTATTCTGTATAGGATTGCTGCTCGTGAGCCCATAATCTTGTCATGCAAATGAACCTCTTTGATTGGTATAGCCAGTGTACTGTGTACCAGTCTACCTACGTTTCAATTGTCATTTGCAAAGATCTTTGCTGTATACAAATTCTAGATAAAAATAAAAAAATAAATACGAGTCAAAAGTTATATGTAAATGGTGAAAGATTAATTCATCTACAACACATCAGTAAGGCAATTTCGTTTTTCGAACAAATATTCAATAAAAGGTGCTCCTAAATCATGGGTCTCCCAATTACCCCAATATTACCAACTCTAACTACAGAATAAGCATAAGCATGATATTGCGCAACAGGTACTCAAGACCTCTTGAACAGGAGGAGTGTTATAACTGTATTTATCGCTATCTGTCAGACGTTTGGTATCAGTGGATGCGTGTGTGTTTATATACTTATTGATCGTTTACGTTTGTATGTAGTGCCAAAGAAGTATTGTACATTCACTGCATCGGAATTGATGGTGCAATATAAATATTAATGTTTAATTCATAACCATAACTGTTTAATTCATAACCATATCTGTTTAATTCATAACCTTATAACTGTAAAGTTCCTTCTCACACTCGTGGTCTTGTTCGCTCTAAATCGAGACAATATCTTGTCGCCATAGCAACCATAAATATACAATTTAAAAGAGAATATTATCGAGCGATGAACAACTTGCCAACACATAAAATGTAATATAGGGATGTTACCAACTCATGCGAACCCTCAGTTCGGTAAAGACCAAGACGGACCAAAATCTATTGATATATATCCGTAGGCCATAATGAATTTGCGCATTTTTTCCAAGAACGGTCATTTATATTCAGTGAGAATGATTCTGTATCAAATATCTATATCTAAAAAGAAAATATAAAAAAAGTTATTAATTCAAGATTTCTTATTTTGGCCATATCAGTTTTACAATTATTTTTATAAAGAAAGACGATATCCCAATAGAACGTAAAAAGACATTTTCCAATAGAGCGTAGAACTGAATTAAAGATCTTTATGGAAAAGTACTAGTGCGTGGCTACGGGGAGGAGCTTAGATGATTAGCAATGGTGTATGCAACCCTTCAATAGGGGATTTACACGTCTCAATGCGCATAGCTATTACAGTGCATGCTGGGATGGATTCAGTTCAAATCTGGCATACAAATATTTAGCTACATTTTTATAGCAAATTGCAAGGATCTTTTCAACAATATCATAGCTTAACTAAATGAAATGATGAAGTCTTTGATTAATGGAATCATTCGAAACACATGGCTATTTATAAGAGAGCATTGTTAGAGATTCCATTCTGAACATAATATGTTTTCTATAGCTTTTACACTGAGATACACATCACATAATTCGATGCGAATCTAGATTCAAGATGACGGACATGCAAATCGCCTATTCAGTGCCCCGCTCATACAGGAAGTTTCCCGTGTAGATGATTTGGAAATTTATGGATGTGCACCAGTTCTTGGTGGAAATGTTTTGGTTCTGGTGAGTGATACTATGGCCAGAACATCAAATGAATCGGACAAGTTCTGAATCTTAGGTTAGGTTTCTTTACCGTCCTACTAAAAAGTAAAATGCAATCTACGACTTCTTCCCGAATCTCTTTTATATTAGTTCAAGTTTTAGTCTTTGAATATTTAAGATCAGGCCTGTTTCAGTCTCAAACATGTTAACCCCATTTACACATAAATACCACCTGTGCTCCTACCTCTATCCCTTCCCACACTACAATATGAAAGTTTAAAATATGTACGTAACACGTGGATCCTTATGGTCTGATGTTATGGAGTCAATAAATGTATAAAAAGGATATGAAATGAGAGAAGTGATCATGATGTGAAATAGATTATACTGCGTTCAGGAAATAGTGTACATCACCACCTTGGCAAAAAGGGGACATAGGCGATGTGTAAACCTGTGAAAATACAAACAAATACAGCCAGCAGGCAGCAAAAACAGAAAGTGATAACGTAATTCACCTAAGATGATTCCTTGGCAATGCTTCCTGGCCTGGTTTCGAGTGACGTAATCGTTATTAGGAGACTCTCCAGTGCCTCCAGATCTAGTCACTCTAACGGGAGCATCTCCTGTTGTGATAAGGTCCTCAACAGGAGCAGCTAGCACTTCAAGGTTGGGCGTACTGAAAACCTCTTCTTGGATAAATCGCTTGTAAAGGCTTCTATCAATCTGTGCCCTGGGACCCTATAATATCAAGCAAGAAGGTAAGTTTTTGTATTATGAAATAATAGTTCCGAGCTTAGTCGACAACAGTATAGCATATAGTATTATTACATATGCCCTGTCATATTTGGAATTGAATTGAAAGTACTTTATTTGTCGTATACATAATAGAGGCTAACAAATGGATTAACTGACTACTGGATAAAATCCTTCCAGTCGTTACCTTTAAAGAAAAGCTATCTAGAATAGAAGGGTGGCTGTCTAATAATTTATAAACTCATTGTCCTTACAATGTATCTTTAGTTCATGCAATGAAGAAAATTAACTATGTATTTGGTTATATGGACTGGACGACGAGTAGGTTGGTTCAGTGTTAAGAACAAATAACTTGTATAAAAAGACAGCGATAGAATGTAGCTGCCAAGCCTCGGGTATAAATAATTCCGAATGTAGTGAGTGTAGATGAGATAATAGATGCAGTGGATGGGATTGATAGCAACAGGTAAAACTATTCTTTGCGGACACTGGTCCAATCTAAAACTCGATAATGATACATAAAGCAATGAGTTGAAGTATCAGAATAATTCATGTATATTTTAGAGCGTTGGTGTGCATCAGATAATCAGCTTAATTGCCATTCATGCATGTCGACACAACGATTGTGTGGTCAACAAAGGCTAGTTGAGAGGAGCTTCCATGTGCATCTTTCCAAATTATACGGAATTTCTCGGGTCAAAAGATAGGTTCAACTACGAAATTGAAAACCATTTTGTGTCTTGATTGTGTGAATGAAGCATGCTCTTTTTATATTTTTAAAGATGTGCTATGATTAAAAAATAGGCAAAACACAATTATCCATTCTGCAAGAAAGAAGGAAGGGGATTGAGATTAGTTGGTTTTGTTTCTTTACGGAGATTAGTTTTAATATATAACAACAAACGGCATGGCCAACGGAGTGCTAAAGTTACACAAAATCTTTATCTGACAACAACACTACTGAATAACTGATACTGGTGTCTAGTTGACAGACGGACGATATAGGAAACGAAAACATTCTCTAAAGTTCAAAAGGTCAGGGGTTATAGAGATGCGTGTCTTGGGGTCAGTGGCATTCCAAGTTAGGATGTACGGTAAGTGGAAAACTGTGAATGGAGACAAAAGCTATGAGAATGAAAAAGGTAGCCACTTGGTCTATAAGTTGCTTTGAAGGGATGGTTCATACGATATGGCAAAGCAGGCAGAATATATATAGGGAGAATATGCGTGAAACTAGAAAACGGCATGCGGTAATATATCACATGAAGACAAGAAAAAAGTCATACATAACTTTGAGTGCATTTTCATAACTTAAGTTGACAATTTTGTCTCAAAATAATATGATATCATCTGAACCCAATGTGATACAGAATGAAGAAAATTTGTCAACACGCACCCAGACAGCCGGTCCTTTGCTTTTGTTCAAGACTCTGTAGTTGACACCGGACTTATCTGAAAAGATAACACTATTTTATATTAGTTTCCTTTCCGAAGAAAAAGTGCACTACCCCGTAGCTTGTAGACCATTAAAGTTCCTTTCTACTCAAAGGGCGAAAAATATATAACGATGTACACCGACGAGATGGAATTACCTAGGTCACATACATAAACAAGATTAAAAATCGCCCGAAGCTAATTTAAGGATGGAAAATACCTCCCAGAAGTTCAAATTAAACACTATATTTTATGCCGCGAGGTATGTCAAACTTTTGGCAGACACGAAAATAAAAATGAAAATAGATCACCAACACGCGAATGATTTAAGACATACATACAATGCGTTTTATTCAGCTTTGAAGCGAAACTGGTTGTTCTAAAGAAAAGTAATAAATCCCATTTTTCTCACAGCTGAAGAAAATTTAACGACATAGAATTATATGTCTCGCGGTCCAAATGTAATTTCATTACATTTTTATTATTTCATTTACTCTGGAATGAAAATGCAGTTCATTTCCATATAGAATTTTGAATTATTCTTTCGACTATCTTTCTCCCATTCCAAACACACTTGTCTCCGTCTCTCACTCTTCCCATCTCACATTCATCAGTTCACGGGTAAGCCACTCTCAGACATCAATTGGGCAATTGACCTTCAAACTGGGTATGACCAATACTGCGTAATCGCCCCCCCCCCCCCGCCCCCCCCCCCTCCCCCGGCCCCTCTACGACCTGACCTATACCGCTGTATATTGACCAAATAATAATTAAATTACATTCTGACTCAGACTGGTCTAAGCTTAGATAGCCTCGGTCATCCCTATACCCTAGATAAAGGGACAGAAACAGACTGACAAGTCTGAGCTCCAAGTCTGACCAGGAAAACACTGATAGCTACTGATATAACAGTGGTAATGATCAGACCTGTTTAAGTAGGGTCAGCTATCTTATATTAACAGCCTGAAAAGAGGAGCGATTTTGAGCTCTTAATAAATGGCTAATGACTTTCCCGTCCCGGCAGTAGGCCAACCCCTACCGTCCGCACTACCGTCCGCATGGGAGTTTGCGGTCAGGAGTGAGAGGTATCCCATGACTTTCCCTGAGTTGGAGTTTCATTTCTGTTGGCTCTGAGCCAAGTCTGAGATGCCCATCAAGTATATATGAACATCGAACAATGTATTTGATTCGATATGGTTTCTCTCAGTTGAATATACTGGATAAATATTGTCATATCCGGACTTGTATGATCATTAGGTAACAAGGCATAATCTTAATTAATGGTTTATAAATATGAATAACTAATGATTATAATGGTAATCAAGGTAACAGGTTAATTCTTTAATATCATGTCAACCTTGAATTTGGCCATTTGGCTTGAAATTGGTGCAGCTGACACTGACCTTGAATTTGGCCATTTGGCTTGAAATTGGTGCAGCTGACACTGATTTCAGAGAGGGAGCTGGGCCTGTCTGAGTGTGAGTATATTATAGATTGATTGATTTAAACTGAAACAAACCATGGTATTAGATTTTGTAGGTCTTTTATTTTGGCGACCCTACATATATATTTATCATTATGCATTGGATCTGACACCTGGGGTTATTGCATTATACATATATTATAAAAGTAAATTGAATAAAGTAGAGACAACTCAACTGAGAATAAACATTGGAGTGAATTTTAGTTGCGTTTGTATGGCGACCCTATAATATATTATAAAAGTTATATAGATAATATATTATAAAACTTAACTCGTTGGTTTCAGGAACTTAGAAAATATCGCACTTGTTCAACCAACCCTTTAGTTAACCTAAAATATAATGGCATTTATATAAACGTACACTAAGTCTTGTACTCAAGATCGGAAGGACTTAGGGTAAACTGGAGTGAGAAGGAGGAGCTTAACTGATCCCCTCAGTCTCACACTATACGGGTGAATTCGTCAGAAAATGTCCAATTCGCCTTCACCAATCCACCCAAATAAACCAAATTTAAGGCAGAGATGAAGTTCAAAAATACAGTTCAATATAACCGAGCAGATGATTTGAACCAACGCAATACCAACTATACTCCAGTATATAGACCAAGTATCTACCATTTTTAGACAAATTTAGCAGAAATTGCCCAAAGTGTAGAGCTGCCGATTGTACATTTTCTGACGATGTGACTCATTATACACTTACCTGACACACGAGCACATAGTCCATCAAGCGCATCCACCTCCAACATCAGGTGACCCTTGCCAACGCCACCAAATGATGGATTGCATGACATCTCTCCTAAA
The DNA here is from genome assembly GCA_942159475.1 of Sthenelais limicola. NCBI lineage: Eukaryota > Metazoa > Annelida > Polychaeta > Phyllodocida > Sigalionidae > Sthenelais > Sthenelais limicola. The sequence continues at coordinate 35,988,013 of OW804098.1, forward strand.
ATTAAGATTTTAAAAAGAATTGTTTAAAGGAAAACACCACAACCTTAAGGTTAATCTTCAGTACTAGTTGTTTTAATTTGGCTTGTAGTGATACGTGGTAATCTAGACGTTTCGAGCAGGTGGTGGTCTTCTTCAGATGAAAGAAGAATTGTTGAACAGAAGGTATAACTCTTAGAAAATTTTGTATTTTTAAATGACAATAAAATATTTCAATAGGTGGTGTGTAACTCTAAGCACCGAGTAATGATAGTTAATACTAGATATATTCTGAGAAGCAGTACAATTCCATGTGTTTTAGTATCGCGTAGGATATAATCCAATCCTTCAGTAGTTATTACAGCGGTTTTGGAAAGAAAAACTGTTAGTTATCCGCTAACACAAAAGTTTTCGGCACAAAGTGGGGACATTTTGTTAAGGAATGTGATTGGTGCACCTGAATTCACTGCACGCCTATATATCAGACCTAGCCTTCCTTTATTTCACACATAATAAATCTTGTCGACATTTTTACGATCTGAGAAGCATTTTAACTTGAATTCTAGTGGTTAAAAGTAGAATAGTATAAACATGAAAAAAAATCGGTCATAATCTTGGAATATAAACTCCATGATCTTATATATCATTTTTTTCTTTGGAAATCTTTCTAGTACAAGATATTCTCAATCTCAGGCATTTAACTGCATTTCACAACTAATTTTCTAGAAGAGGTTGATAGTAAATTAGCAAGTATTACCGATCGTTTCCATCTTGTGGGTGACGAGCAGGGTTCGAGCGCCCATACGGGCTGATGCGCAGGCTGCTTCGGTGCCTGCATGACCTCCTCCCACCACAATTACATCATAAGCATCCTCTTTTGCATTGGATGAAACTCTACGAATGAGATTCCTAAGCGGAGACCAAGACCCTACCGTAAATCTGTGTAACATTGCCATCGTCGTCTCTGGAATTTAGAAAGATTGAAAAAAAGTCTGAGAATTAAGTGGATGTGTATAGTGTGTGGACTGTATCATACAGGTTTCAGTTTAGGCTCAGAGCTGAAAGAGTGCCTCCAAACTGAGGGAAAAAACCCGCTCCAAACCGCAAAGTGCCATTATAAACCCATTGAGACCCCTACTCCAGGACCAGGAAACGCATTAGCGCAGTAGGCGTCCAATCACTGACACACCATTATTATTGATCTGAAAGGTTCTGATCCTAGACTGGATTGACGTTCCTCACCTAACTCTGACAAAGACAAGCTGATGGGTTCCATTCATGTGTATAGGAGAGAACACAAAGGTTGACCTGTCACTAAACATAAACTTGTTTTCCAAATGGATCGTAAGTGGGGTAAAGGTGACTGGCGTCGTTTGTAAGGTAAAACTGTGAAAGTCTTTTTTTGACCAAAAATACAATTTTTAAGTTTAGCAGCAAGAAAGATGAAGAGTCAGAGAAATGAGTTATTTCGCACTGAAAATCGAAACTATACAAATAAAATAAAACGAAAGAATTAAGAAGTACCTATCGGTATGAAGGGTTTGGGGAGACAGGGTTTGAGATTCGATTATTTGATTTATGTGAACCTGAGTAGGCTTATTTGCGCATGACTTTCATAAGACTCTCCTTAACAATGACACTAAACGAAACTTCGCAGTTGTGAAATTGTTGCTTAACACTTGACACACAAAAAGTTACAATATTCTGTCAGAAGATCAAGCTGAGATTCTCTGGGACGCATTAAAATCGATTGAAATTTCAAACCAGCACTCATCCTCCTCCGCGTGACCTCTAGCCCTGGCGTGAGAAATACTCAGAGGAGCCTTTAATGAAAACAATATAAGTAAACCCGAGACCCAACAGCTGGTGGTCTTCATCCCTCACGAATGTCTTGTCCGCTCTCGCCAGGCCACACAAAAAAATTAGATGCGTTTCCGATTTATATAGCTGAAAACTAGGTAGGAAGGGGTGGTAACTTATTTTTTTTTCATTTTTTTAAAAGAAACCACCTGAACTGAAATTATGTCTATTATATAGTTGTTTTAGTAAGAGAAATGTACCTCTACGGGGTTTGTGGTGACAAGGAGATGTTTCCCTGGTTTAATTAGCTTTTGGGGCAAACAAATCAACAAAAAAGTAGACAAGGTAATAAAAACTTTAGGTTGGGTAAGTTTTTCTAGGTGGTAGTAGGTGTGTGTGTGGGGGGGGTAATCGGAAACACGCCTATTTTATTTTTGGCCTCACAAAACCAGACATTTACATAGACTCCTAACTCTTTGAATGAGTAATGCAATTCCCCACTTAAATAAAATGTATATCTTTCGGAGAAACTCTCACCTATGATTTATCGTTGATATTTTCCCCCAATAATCATTAAAATTTTTCATATTCAACCAATCGATCTAATAATCATTGCTTAAATATTTGTCGTTTCACACATTGTAAAAGATGGTTAAATACTTTGTAAAACCTCACTGAGATTATATATAGGGAGTATATGTTACCCTTTTGGGACTAGGCCTGTTGGGTTTTTTTCCGAGTACCATGTAAAAAAAGGAATGTGGTATAAAAAACATCGATGACCGAAATAAAGACGTGGGAAATAAGTCTTGGTCAAAGAAGACTCTGAAAAGAATTCCTCGGAACCACTATATATTCTCTTGTTATTATAATGCTGTGTAGCTTCACCAATTCTCACTTAAACAACTTAAACTGTGTACGGTATCCACAATGATAAATAAGATGATAATTTCTCATTTCTAATTGATGTTATTGAATATATTAACATAACAGCATGTACATTTATAAGCACAAATATTTGCAGATACATATATCTTAGACAAAAGTGGCTTATAAAAGGTACATTAATTATTGAAATGGCACGAGGTATATATATAATGTAAGGATGTACTGTTAGATTATTGATAATATATGTATACTCCATCCCTCGAATATGCTGAATGAAAATCAGGGTGCTAAGAACATCACCTCTGAGGTGAGAGCATCAAAAATGTATTATCAAGCCTGAATAAAATTCTGTTCAAAAAAAATATATGCTATCGTCAGGTGTGAATATTGTTTTTTTTTAATTTATAGAGGTTTCCCCTACAGTTCTGATGTTATCCAACTAATTATTACAACTGTGTTCATAAGTAACAAAACACCGTGATTACAGTCTGAAGCTTGCACCTATTATCGTGAATAAACATGCACAATTAACCATGACATCGAGCAGCATAACACATTTCATAAGTGTACAAGTCATGCAGTAGGCCTTGGTTAATCATTAATCGGAGCATATTTATATGAATATTATTTAAGTCAGGCAGAAGACGAATATAATATAATATAATATAATATATGGCCTGGAAGGCATTTGTTTAACGACGCTTGCACACCACTATTCGTGGATATAGGCCATAGGCCTTTACAATTACAATTAATTACAATATATAATATTATAGCAAGAACAGCATAGTATCGCATATGAGGGGGGCTATATTTTCCGAGTATGGCCGAAAACAACAAGCCCGTAGGCCGAGTTGTTTTTCGGCCATACGAGGAGAATATAGGCCCCCAAAGACGCGATACTTTGCTATTCTTGCTTTTCCATGATTCTTACCCTAAAACAACTTTATTTGCATTAATTTCATCAAACTGTGTTATCCTTATACTCTTGAACGGTCGTGACGTCACTGTACAATACAGTGAGTTTATATTGTACACCTTGTGAGCGGCAAGTATATCGATTATACTGTCCTTGTATGGCCGAAAAACAACTCGGCCTACGGCCTCGTAGTTTTCGGCCATACTCGGAGAATATAGCCCCCCCTCATACGCGATACTTTGCTATTCTTGCTTTTATTCCATGATTCTTACCTTAAAACAACTTTATTTGCATTAATTTCATCAAACTGTGCTGTCCTCATAGTCTCGAACGGTCGTGACGTCACTGTACAATACAGGGGGAGTTTATATTGTACACCTTGTGAGCGGCAAGTATATCGATTATACTGTCCGCTCACGGCCAAATCATGGAATAAAATATAATATACAGAAGAGAGTGATAGGTTTATTTTAGGCGATGTCTGCAAACATACTTGAAGGATAGCACGTATTTTTGTAACTGCTCAAATAATTATTGGCCTCTAAATGAATAAAAAACACACATCATGCAGACCCGATCAGAACACTGTTACAGACGGTGTCAGCTGAAAATGGTTACTGGTTAGTGTATGCCTACTCAACTGTAGAGGGCAATCCTGAATCGATTATATAATAACACATGCTGCCCCTTGGTTAAATACTCGTGCGATATACTAGCCCATTAATGATGGCATATACCTCCACTGTCTAGACTATTTTTTGTTATCAACAAGTGAAGTGTAGTACCGTATGGCGTAGGCCGACCGTCCTAAAACGTGAACAAAATCAATGACATTGTCATTGGCAGTGAAAAGGATCGATCAAGTCAAATAGAACAAGTCACTCACCCTCTTTCGTTACTCTTCAATCCAAACGATTCGATCAGAAATCAATGGCATGTCACGTCCATTTTATTCATGTTTACACCGGTTGTGAATAAAAGCCAAACATGTGTTGTGGTGAGCGATAATGTGTGGATATCTTCACAATGGTTACCCCGAAATGAGTCCGTTCGCCGTTCGCGGAATAACATTCTTGGACTCGGCTCTGTCGCATGGTGCGATCTTAGCACTTACAGAGTGAGACTACAATTATAATTATGAAGTAACTTTTCTTTTATATAACAAAAACAATCTAATTGATGTACCCACTTCTGATTATGATATTCTCGACCCCTACGGTACCGACACGGAACTACAAAGATTAACAAGAGCATTGTTTTGTTTCTATTGTTATCCGCTAAGACACACTGATTATCCGCTAAGACAATCTGTTAGGACGGTCGCAATGTCACATGTAGCCTTTAGGCCTATGGTCACTGGAAAACTATGTACGGGAATATGCAATCTATAGCTGTTGTTTAGAAGTCGGACATAATAATCCTCGGTTGGACAGATTCAAAATTATTATTCTAATATCGGTTAATCTGGCACATCATAAGTGTTTAATATCAGCACTATAATTAGGCCTATGTGTCAACCGTAGATCTCGAGGGCCTATACTGGCTATATGCCTACTATTACTCTACTATATAGACAGGCGCGGCGGAACAGATAAAATATTGGGGGGGGGGGGGGCAAACTTCTTTTTCTTTTTTTTTCTTTTTCTTTTTTTTTGGGGGGGGGGGGGTGGCGGGAGGCATGGAGGGTGACTTTTCATTACCCTCCAATGGTATAATATAATCGAAACATCTTACACGAACCCATACCTTATCAGGAAACCAAGCACACTTATAATGCCTATACTACCAAACTTCTGAAGACATTTTAAGATTTTATTTGGGTATACTTTATCTTCATCTGAATAAAAATAAACCCTTTTCTAAAGAAGGTATAGGTATGTTTAATGACACAAGGGAGATCTGGAGGTATGTGAAATGTCTTTGTCATCTGATTACTCTAATTATTATAATATTTTGTTACTTTTGTAAGTAAAATCAGCACATCCTGAGAATAGTGTAACTGTAACATAATGTTCTATTGCTGAATACAAATCTTTAAATACACAAAAATACAAATATATAACGTTATAATGAAGGTCACAGGTAGGATCAATATAGGGGTAAGCACAATGAAGTATAACATACACTATCCCCACCATCTTCCCAATCTCCCCCTAATAACCTCACCCTGATAACTTACACCCCTTTCTACTCCTACCCTTTGCTCTCTGCACACTTCTTAACACCTGTGATTGCCCGCCATTACACTGACATAGTACAATGCCAGAGGGCACAAAAATAATCAAAAATCACAACCGACTGATTACGATCATTCAAACATTAACCCAGAAGTACAGCTGGGCGAACAATACTAGTCTAGACTAGTCATGATTATTCTAATCATAATTATTATTATTATCATTATTATTGTATTGTATCACACTATCAACTTATTTTTTATTGTGTCCAACTTATTTTTATTGTGTATTACCATGTGTCGTATCATCCATTATATGTTTTAGATGGTTGTGTTAGTTCATTTTTCTAAACTTGTTAATGTAGACTGCAGCAGCAGGTAGAAGGCCACAATTTACAAGTGTTACCTGTTCTCGACTGTTTTATTGTGATTCATGTCTTGAGATGCTGGATAAATAAAATCTTTAAAAAAAAATATACTAGGCCTTGAAGGTCTATAATGTCTATACCACTAACTCTCTTCTTTCATTCTGTCACATTAATGGCGAATACATATATAGCATACATATTCAAACAAAAGTTCTTGCTACAAATCAAAGCATAATTCCATTCTGTTGCCTCAAAATCTTAAAAGGGAGGCCATATTCACTTGTGCACCAACCCAGCTGATCCCAATCCATAAGGTGTGGGGTCTGGGGCTCTCGGTGGGCCCCAGAAGCCAGAGGTATTCCCCTAAGACTTGGACACATTTTAAGAATTTTGGATGTTCAAATTTATCTTCATTAGCATTTAAAATGTTGAGTTCTTGCATATTCGTTGGGGAGATGCTTTTAGGTACAAGAAAAGAATACGATAAACCAAATATGGTGACTACCATCTGTAGTCATCTTCATTTGTGACTTTTCTTAAACATTAAATAAATATTTTAGTTCTCTATGATGTATTTTTATATTTATATGTAGTGACAAATGAGTTTAAATCCTTAGATGTTGTATTGTTGCTATCTGGTATTTTTCATATAATAAAGCCTGATTTGATGCAATAAGTTAAACCTGAATATAAGTAATGCAGCTAGAACACTGGCTTCGAAATACTGGATAGTTTGTGTGAGTTATGATATTATTATCATTCAATGTAGTCTAATGGTTCCTTTATTTTGAAAAAAACCTGGTCATAACTAACATTTAATTTTGTTGCCCCAGGCACCTTTTTCATTGTTTCAAAGGTAAATGCCAGCGTACAATGAAAAAAGCAGGACTCATGGAATTTTTCCTAAACTATGACTTGAGGAAGAACCTAGTTGGGGAAGCCCAAATGTCCAATAAAAATCATATGTCATTGGACTAGGGTTTTTTTCAGAGACTATGAAATTTACTACTGTTTACTTTAAAAGTCTATTGAAAAAACAGGTATTTTCACCATTTTTCACCATTTCGGACAACTGAATCATGCATTTCCCTCTAAAAATGAATGCCTCTGTATGCATGGCCGACATATTGTGTTACCTGCAGAAATAATGAAAACCGGGGGTGTTTAAATTAAAAATAGGTATTCAGCTGAATTTGTATCATGATAAGTTAAAAAGCGGGATGCATGTGTCATCTTCAAAGCTGAATAATATTCGTCTAAGTATGTTTATACCCCATTTTCTTGAATACTGAGAATGTATGCTTTCCCCCCATTGTCCTCCATAGTAAATGTTGTTAACCTTCTGACATCCCTAAAATATAAGATAATATGATAACACAACTCTTTTGTAGAGGAGGGGGGGGGGATAACAGGAGTGGGGAGAGGACAGCGAAGATAGTGTGAAGAGAAGAGTGAAAGAGATGGAAATAGACTGGGAGAGAAGGAGAGGGATATATCAAGGTATCAAGGGGAGGAAGGATGGAGAGGAATAGTGCTGCAGCAATGGGGGGGGGGGGAGCAAAAAACGGAGATCAGCTAACATAGAATAAAAACACCACGATATTATACCAAGATGAAAAAGTATCAAGGTGAAGAATTGATTCTCTTAGTTTTACATGAATGATGTCTGAACTTATTACTTATGATCATTAGTCTCATCACTGTATAAATCGCACAATGTTCTGTGAGTGACAACTCATTATTTGGCCAATGCAATTTTCAAAATGTAACAGAATTATTGGGGGGGGGGGGGCCGAGGGCCCCCCAATATAATTATTGGGGGGGGCAAGTGCCCCCCTTGCCCCCCCCCCCCCCCGGTTCCGCCGCGCCTGATAGATACTACTCGACAGTTACTCCATGTTACTACTAGTACGCCCACGGCATTGACTTTAAGTATGATTATATCTAAAAAAATAACATCAATATAAGGACAATTTATACATGAATAATGGACATTGTTGCTCAATGCCAATGGCTAGCCTACCTCCAACAAACTAGAGAGTGTGAAACATACTGAGATGGTTTATCACCAAGCAGCGGTTGAATGAAAGCTCTTTACTTCGTGCATAATTATCGATCATTCCCGCCTCGAGATCTTTTTATTCACTCCAAATGTTGTTTTGTTTCGCTGTTGCTACACTTCCTCGTAGAATTCAAGATATATATAATATATATATAGGGGGGACTAGCTGTGAGTGGAGTAATAGCTAGCCGACGCAGGAAAAGATATTATATCATTTTTTATTATTAATGTAGTAGGCCTAGTCTTGTCCGATTGATTGACGCACCTTTTGTACAACCCATGCGGCCCAAAACGGCGAATCACAAGTTTGGAACGCTGATAAAAGAGTGGACGAGCGTGCGTCCGTATCTCTCCATACGTGGTATATTGCTGTGCATGGACTGGAGAAAGAGCCACATTCACACATTCTGCCTCTCTCCGTTACGCATGTCACACCCAACTATACTTGGATTGGAGCCGGGAACCAACTTTTGTCAAAGGCATGCTCCGTTTTCCATCTGATTGATGAATCTTTCTGGCGTAGATCTAGAGCTATAGGGACTTACATAGCTAGGCTAACTGTCACAGGTTGGTATTTCACCATCATAATTATTGTCAGTCACACTTTTAAGCGTATAATTATATGATATACGTAGTTGGCGGCTGTTATAGCTTAATGTTAGCTGCAGTGTGCCATCAACATTGATTTTGCCGCGATTCCATGAGGCAAAGAAATAGTGTTTCCGATTTATTAGCTGAAAACTTGGTAGAGGATTAACTTTTTTAATTCTGCTTAAAAGGTAACGACCTTCTAGAAACTGAAAAGCCTATTTTGTAACAATGTTTTAAACAAGAAAAATGTACCTTTTAATAAGGGTTTTCTGGTTAGGCCTACATAGGTGGGATTAGGTGTTTCTAGGTAGGTGGGGGAACATCGGAAACACACGTTTTTTTAGGGGGCTAAGTTAAAATAGCACTTGGCGTGTCTGTGGTCCGTGATGGTTGATTTTTGTTATCACGACTGTCTCCCACTTGCTTTTAAATTCCTCCTTGTAAAAGAGGACGTATTCATTTATTTAGCCCGTTTATAGCCTAGTGCTATTGGATGATGCTAGAGCAGAATCCATTTTACCATTATTTTACCATTATACCATTCATAAGTTAACCCTAATCCTAACCCTGGATATGTCTTCAATACACGGATATCTAATTAAAGATAGGGGAATTTAAATGGATTTCAATGATTGATTTTATTTGTATGAAAATACATGTATATGTTTTTACATATAACTTTATAGGCCCTATATCAATCAGATTAAAATGTAAAGTTTTAATTTATTTCTTGTCATAGGACATATATGTATATCTATATGCAGTGTGTAGGCCTATACCCCATAACATTGCCTTAGATTCTTATACATTCTGTAAATTTCCAGTGCAACCACATCCTCCCTAGGGAGGATGGTCCAACCAGTATGTGTTGTAGGCTATAATCTGCCATTCTACGCACAATTCTAACAGCTAAACACATGGAAACATTTGTCTAATGATGATAAGACATGCTGGAATGTGCCCCTCACATACCACCAGCATTAACACCGGGCTCAACACAATTAACCATACGCACGCTAGTAACCTACTGCGATGTACTATTAACAACCGATTGTCTTCAGATGACTTTAGTCAGGTTTCTAAGTGTAGGATAGAGGACGAGATGCTGTACTCTTAGTGAATAGGACGTGGCTGAGGCGCAGCCGAGGCCACGTCCTATTCACTAAGAGTACAGCATCGAGTCTTCTAGCATGCTTATCCTACAACTTCAATTGTTTGTTATGATTGTGGTTACCAAATCCCCCATACCACCCAACCACCCTACCACAACTACCCCATCCATGATCAGTATTGCTTTGAGATATATGGTCCTATATATTGTACATTTCCTCACTTTCACTGTTACATGGCTTATAGTGAACCTCACACAATATAGCCAACATTTCTAAACAAATGCAAGCAGGTCTGTAGAGTTATAGGTGAATGTGACAGGTGTATACAGTTGAGCTCCCTTGGTACAGCCAGACAGTTTCAAACATACTATAACCTCTGTACTGGTCATGGTTTCTAACTAACTCCCTTCCCCTTGTATTACTGGGTATATAATAGTTCTGCAACCTATCATCTAGCATAATCCAAACTATTGTCTCACTTTATTTCCCTCAATAAACCCAACGTCCAAGCTGCATTAATAATTAGAGTAGATATATATAATAATAGGTCTATTAGTCAGGGTTCTTATGTACATGAAGTTGCCCCTGTAGGGTATTGATGGAGAAAGTGAAAACTATACATTTTCGGAAACGTCAGGACCCATAGATTATGAAAACCAATGTTGCCCAAAACGTGTCGGCCATCTTGGCTACCATATTGGACAATCCAAGATGGCCGCCATTCCAAACCTATTTATGCCCATAACTATCTTATTACTGGTCATAGAAACTTGATTTTTGTGTCTACACCAAGGTTTTCAAGGTCAAGGAATACAATGAAGATATCTTTTTGAGCCTGGCATGTGTCGGCCATCTTGAAATCCAAGATGGCCACCATTCCAAACATTCTTTTGCTCATAACTTCTTAATTTTTTATAATAGAAACTTGATTTTGGTGTATACACATAGGTTTTCAGGGGCAAGGAATACAATGAAGATGGTTAATTGGGTCTGGCATGTGTCGGCCATCTTGAAATCCAAGATGGCGGCCATTTGGGAAAATGACTGTTATTGTAAGAAATCTTAAATCCAGTCTAACTTCTTACTTTTTATAAAAGAAACTTGATTTTGGAGTGAGTGAGTAATGGTTGCTTAATGCCATGACTTGATTTTGGTGTCTACACATAAGTTTTCAGGGGCAAGGAATACAATGAAGATGGCTGATTGGGTCTGGCATGTGTCGGCCATCTTGAAATCCAAGATGGCCACCATTCCAAACATTCTTTTGCTCATAACTTCGTAATTTGTTATCATAGAAACTTGATTTTGGTGTCCATACATAGGTTTTCAAGGTCAAGGAATACAATGACGATGGCTGATTGGGTCTGGCATGTGTTGGCCATCTTGAAATCCAAGATGGCCACCCTTGAAAACATTCTTTTGCTTATAAGTTCCCTATTAGATCTCATAGAGACTTGCTTTTGGTGTCTACACATATGTTTTCAGGGTCCAGGAAGAGTGGCCATTGCTAGCGCGGGCAGCGAGGCCTCTTTTCTCCTTTAGTCATATCGATAGCCCTGATGATCGATGGGTATTTATCTGTAAACTTTATATGTATATGTTGTTTCTCCTGCCTTTCCCATCGCCACCAACCACGCCAACCCACCCTCCGTCCCTGTCGCATAGAATAACAGCATCTATGCGATCCTGAGATAAAAAAAAACAAGGCTGTGAGACCCTACCAAGGCTCAAACTCCCAAACCTTCACTCTAAATGCCAGTGCTCTATCCACTGGGCTATGGCCCTTGGGTGGAGTGGTTACTGAACTTTGCCAGTCATATGAGCAACACATGGCAGAGGAGGGAAAAACGTCCATTACTCCTTTATTCATGCTATGATGACTGTGTTACTTTAATACATCAATCTAGAGGTATTGAGAAGGCAATCTGTGGCAACGGAAATGACTAGATATATCAGATCACTGTAAAAAGGTGTTTGTGTGCCGTTTTGAGCATACATCCTTTCTCTGAAATAGAGAGACTGGGTTGACACCTACAGGAATTAATTGTTACCTAGCAGCACCCCTTGGGTGGCCAAAACTTAGTCATGTGACGTCAAGGAATGCAATGAAGATAGCTGATTAGGTCTGGCATGTGTCGGCCATCTTGAAATCCAAGATCGTGGCCGTTTTGAAAATGACTGTTATTGTAAGACCTCAAAATCTCAAATCCAGCCTGGGATTTCTGTTTTTGAACACCCTATTCATTAGTTTTACCATGGTATTATTTGAGTGCAAAGCTTTGTGTCAAGACTTTTTTAAGATGGCTTCCCCTAGCAACATCACAATACAATGGTTGTCATAGATACCTGAGGAAGTTCTATATTTTATCAAATATAAAATGAGGGTATGCCTCAAAACATAAGACCAAGCATGAGAACAAGATTGGCATCTTTTTCACATTATATTTTTGCAACAAAGTTTAGGAATTGCTATGCTATAGACCACAACTATATCACATCCTGTTACCATGAAAACATGGAGTAAATACAGTCTTTATGAGATAAAAATGACTGATCCCACAAGATTAATTCTAGAAGAACCTACATTTCATTTTTTGTGAATGTGCGACAATAACTGAAATAATAGGAACATTTGAAATGAAACTGTGAGATTCAGATGATTTAATCATCTTCCACATCCTGATCCATGACCCTATTATATCCTGTATGTTGCCCCATGACCCTATTATATACTGTATGTTACTCCATGACCCCATTATCCCCTCTATGCTGCTCCATGACCCTCCATTATACCCTGTATGTTGCTCCATAACCCTATTATACCCTTATGTTGCTCCATGACCCTGTTATACCCTGTATGTTGCTCCATGGCCATCATTATACCTTCTATGCTGCTCTATGACCCCTTTGTTGATCCTTATATATGTATACCCTCAGACAAATAAAAGGGCTCCATGACCATAATTATACCCTCTATATTGCTCCAGACCCATCATTATACCCTCCATGTTACTCCATGACCCCCATTATACCCTCTGTATGTTACTCCAAGACCATCACTATACCCTCTATGCTGCTCCATGACCCCCATTATACCCTCAGTATATATGTTACTCCATGAACATCATTATACCCTCTATATTGCTCCAGACCCATCATTATACCCTTTATGTTGCTCCATGACCATCATTATACCCTCTATGCTGCTCCATGACCCCCATTATACCCTCTGTATATAAATGTTACTCCATGACCATCGTTATACCCTCTATGCTGCTCCATGACCCAATTATACCCTGTATAGAGCTCCATGATCTCTATTATCCCCTCTGTGCTTCTCCATGACCATCAATATACCATCTGTGCTGTTCAATGGCCACTATAATACACTCTATGTTGCTCCCTGATCATGATTATACCAGCTATGCTGCTCCATGATCATCATTATACCATCTATAGTGCTCCATGACCCCATCAAACCCTCTATAGTGCTCCATGACCCACATTATACCCACCTTGCTGCTCCATGACCCCCATTTCATCCTCTATGCTTCTCCATCACCCAATGTTATACACCCAATGTTACTCAATGGCACCTTTTCTTTCCTCTATGCTGCCCCATGACCCCCATTATACCCTCCATGTTACTGCATGACCACCATTATACCCTCCATGTTACTCCATGACACCCAATCTTAATCTTTAATCTTAATAGATTGTACCCTCTATAGTGCTCCATGACCCCCATGATACCCTCTGTGCTGCTCATGACACAAATTTTGGCCTCCATGTTACTCTATGACACCCACTATACCCTCTATGCTGCCACATGACCTCCATCAATACCATCTCTGCTGCTCCATGACCCCCATTATACCCTCTATGAAACATCATGACCCCCATTATACCCTCTATTCTGCTATGTGATGCCCATTATATCCTCTATGTTGCTCCATGACCCCTCATTATACCCTTCATATTGCTGCATGACCCCATTAATCCCTCTATGTTACTGCATGACTATTATTATTAGACCAAGTGTACACTAAGTGAATGACAAACTGGCAGCCTCTCAGAAAGACAGGTCGCCCTGTCATCGTTATACCCTCTATGTTATGGCATAACCACTATTATACCCTCTTATGATGCCCTATAACCACCACTTTAGCCTCTATGCTGCTGTTGTTTAATGGTCCCCATATGATAACCTCCATATTGTTTAATTGCCCCTTTCCAATACCATTGATGTGATGTGTGATCCTCGTTTTGCCTGTATATTGCCCTGTACTCTCAGGGACCTTTCCCTTTAACCTTGAAATAAATGGAAGAAGGGCAACTTAGCCCGAAAGCTAGTGATGAAATAAACAAATTCTAACATAAAGGGGTTTAGTACCTACACCCTGTCCAGCCTATGAAGCCTATGAAACCCCAATGCTAGCCTATACCAGTACTCATTGAAGTCTTGGTTCTACAGAGGCTGGACAGAGTGTACCTACCATCATCCCACAACCAACATACTGGGCTTAACAATATACGTGACCTGCTCTGCAAAAACAGGTCTTATTTAGGGGGTATATAAGACCTTTGCAGGGCGGGTCACAACAGTGATATTCCCACTTACCTTGATACATCTTGAAATAAATTGTTCAAGATATAGACTGCAGTTTGTACTTTAGATTTACACAAAATTTAGTGTAGAATGAAAAGTAAGGCTTAGTTATCATGACAACAGACTTTCCAATGATACCAGAAATGGGTTATTTTTCTTTCCCCTAATGTCAGTTACCGTAGTGGCCCGTTCATAAGCCTGGGCTTGTATTTGTTTAGACCCCCCTCTTGCCCCGGCTTGCAATTGAGATAGGCTTTTAATCGATAATTAAATTTCAGTGGATTTTATTTTTTCATGACCCATACACCCCCGGTCTGTATTTGAGATAGGCTTATAAACAGGTCCCGGCTTATAAACGGGCCACTACGGTGTTATTGTATGCATTAGGTTACCGTTTTCCTCTATTGCCATATTTTCATAAGAGAAAATAGGATGTCACATCCCAGAATTTTGCTATTTTTATATTTCAAGGTCATATTTGGTGACCTTGACCTTGATCAAGTTATTGTTTAGAAAAGAAATGATAACGGTTAGATACACCATCACTATTCCCAAATTTGGTCACAATGCTGACAAAAGTGTAGATACGGGACACAAAAACCTATTTCTTGCTAAAATACCAAAAAATCACTAGTTTCCATGGAAACAGGCCATTTAGAGGGTAGGGATAGGCTTTTGGCCCTTGGCTGCTGGCCTATTACGGGTAATGCATGTTATGTAAGGAAATCTGTAGTCTGAGAAAAGAGCATCCATATTGTGCTTAGGTTAATAAATTGCTTTCACTGGAGCAAACTATGAATAAAACCACATATTATATCAACTCAGACAAATACAAAACCTTTCATTGCATTAAGAGGTTGTTTAAGATTATTTCACAATTTCACCTAAAAGCCCCAGTACAACTTAAACTGCCCATATAACAAGGCTTAGCCAAGTATCAATTATCTGTGACATAACAATAATAATGCGAAATGGTAAAAGAAGTTGCCATCATGAAATCCAATTTGGGAATTTCTAGATATTAGATTTCAGTATGGCTGACACATAGCAGACCCAATCAGACATCTTCATTGCATTCCTTGACCTTGAAAACCTAGGTGTAGAGACCAAAACCAAGTCTCTATGACATCTAATAAGGAACTTATGAGCAAAAGAATGTTTTCAATGGTGGCCATCTTGGATTTCAAGATGGCCGACACATGCCAGACCCAATCAGCCATCTTCATTGTATTCCTTGCCCCTGAAAACTTATGTGTAGACACCAAAATCAAGTTTGTATTGTAAAAAAGTAAGAAGTTGGACTGGATTTGAGATTTCTTACAATAACAGTCATTTTCCCAAATGGCCGCCATCTTGGATTTCAAGATGGCCGACACATGCCAGACCCAATTAACCATCTTCATTGTATTCCTTGCCCCTGAAAACCTATATGTAGACACCAAAATCAAGTTTCTATTATAAAAAATTAAGAAGTTATGAGCAAAAGAATGTTTGGAATGGTGGCCATCTTGGATTTCAAGATGGCCGACACATGCCAGGCTCAAATAGATATCTTCATTGTATTCCTTGACCTTGAAAACCTTGGTGTAGACACAAAAATCAAGTTTCTATGACCAGTAATAAGATAGTTATGTCAATAAATAAGTTTGGAATGGCGGCCATCTTGGATTGTCCAATATGGCGGCCAAGATGGCCGACACGTTTTGGGCAACATTGGTTTTCATAATCTATGGGTCCTGACGTTTCCGAAAATGTATAGTTTTCACTTTCTCCATCAATACCCTACAGAATTACACAAGGAACCGGACTATATATTGAATCTGGCTTTGGTGTCTAAGAAATAGCATATTTACCAATATGATAGCATTAAATCTCACAAACTCGATGAATTAATATAAAAGACATGAATAAAGTGGCTCATTTTCCTGTGACACATCACATTTTCTATTTCAGGAATCCTACTATGCTATATGTATATACAACAGATCCTATCTGAGCCTCTGTGGCTGAGTGGGTAGACCCTTCAACTCTACTTGCCAGCCTATACTTATGTGAGAGGTCCTGGGTTCGAATCCAGGCCAATCCTAGTTCAAAATTATTTGCAACAGATACCTGAGTGGACTCTTTAATGAAAGAGTCCGCTCAGGCATCTGAGAGGACTCTTAGGAGCGGACTCTTTCATTAAAGAGTCCGCTCAGAATGCCCAAAGAGTACACCTGGAATTCAGGACTGTACTCTTCAGGGATGGGAGTCCGCCCAAGCCAATGCTGGGGAATAGGGACTCAACAGCAAGTGTAGGATAAAGTATTTAGACTTGTTTGAAGTTGGACATGTAGTCATGAATCCGAGTGAAATCAACATGTTGGATATTACGTCGATCAAATAATTATCAATTCACGGCCATGCATCTTTGAGAAGTTTGATTACCTTAAGGGGCATGGCGAGTTCCTCTCTACATGGTTCACTTGTTTTTGTTAGAACCTTTAAAATATGTCGCCCAATGTGGGGCTCGAACCCACGACCCCGATATTAGGAGTCTCGTGCTCTACCGACTGAGCTAACCGGGCTGCTTGCACATGTTGCAAATAGACAAACATTCAATATTGCAGTTGGTATTTACGTCTTAAATTTTATATTTATCACGGCCATGCAGCTTTGAGAAATTTTATGAATTTCAAGTTTGCACTGTAGGTGGACAGGAGTGGCGAGTCCCTCCCTACATTGTTCACTGACCTATTGATTTAGGCCTAGATAGAACCTTAAAAACATTTCGCCCAATGTGGGGCTCGAACCCACGACCCCGAGATTAAGAGTCTCGTGCTCTACCGACTGAGCTAACCGGGCTCCTTGTATAGGTCACATAATATTATAACCACCAAGTGATATTATCTACCTGTCGTTATCAGTTAATGCGACTGTAGGACAAGGATATATCCTGTAATCTTGTTTGTCTGCTACTGATTATAATCCTTCCCGACATTGGAATTCATATGATATTTTCATTTCCTTACTTTGGGAAAAGCGCAAAAATACTTTTACCTTTGAGGTAGGTTCCAGAAGGTTGTCATGTGGTGTCACAAATATTAATTAAGATTTTGTTGTACAAACTATCTGTTATAACTTTGGCAGCTGTCAAACATCCGAAGTAACAACGAAGTAGCCTATAATCCTTTTGTAAGAAAATATTCGTTTTCAAGTTTTTCATTGAAAAATCGCACAGCGGCAGTACAATTACAATTTGCAAAACCAAACTTTCTGTTATTGTTATGTTTTATTTTTAATGTTATTTACAGTTGGACTGTAAAATAAATCATTTTAATCATTTCATCTCATTTCACTAACCCTCATTGCCGTGAATATGACTCCATTTGGTTGCCGTTAAGCAACTATCACTTACTCACTCACTGAAGTTAAAGTATAATGTGCAGGCCTATCTGTGTGCCAGAGTGTTATGGTAGTTAGAGACTGTAAAACTGATCTGGTAATACTAATACTGATATAATTATTAATACTCATATTTTAATTAAATACTTCAAATTTCTTTCTTGGTTACATGTAGACAGGAATCATCTTAAATGTTGACAAGGGCGTGTGACCATTTATATTAAGTAGCTAGGCTTATGCGATGGCTACGTAATCCCATCCAAACATAATACCCATTGTGTTTGTGTAACAAAACGTAAGTACATCTGCTCACCAGCCTCCGACATGCAACAAGCAGCTTGTGGAAAAGTACCACTGCACCATACGGGTTATGTGCATTATTGAAATGTGTACCGTAGCCTACTAGTGGTGTACGTATTTACTAGCATGGCTCTGGTTTGAGGTTGTGGGGATATATGTGTCCAAGAGTTCAGAACAAAGTTCCCTATAATCTCAATATAGATGCAGGTTTCCACAACTTCGCCATCTTTGTGATCATAAAAGGAATTCATCTAAATACATTCCTATCCCTAACAATTACAACTCCACTGATCACAAAGACACCGGTAATTAATCCTAAAGTGGGTTTGGGATGAAACCTGTATTTTATCATCCAGCCCTAATATACCACATGCCGGACAGAAATTGATCCCCAACAACCATCTTTCAAGGTTCTTACGTTATCATTATTCGGTATATAATTAGTAAATTGATAACACGTAGAGACTAAGGTGAAGCCTTTGATATTGACTATAAACACTGTGAATGTGATGAATAGTGCACATCCTCATTATTATTCTACGACCTAACACTATTTATTGAATTTGCAGTTCTATATATTGATTTATTATATGCGCATGCTATATGGGAGGTGCTATAAGTGGGGTGCTATAAAAATATTCATATAGGACGCGTCCTATAAAAATGTAGTTGTCTAAAAATAGCTCTGTTGATATGCTTCGCGGAGCTTTGGCTCTCCGCAAAGCATGTAAAAAGATCCCCGCGATCGGTAATCCACCCGTGATTCTGGTACTATGACTATAGAGTTACATGATAAAAACCACATCATTAAATAGAGCATTACATTCTCTATTGAATGATATAAGTTTTATTAATGTAGCTTAATTAATGGCCGCGATATGAACGTTTTAAGTCAACCATTTCAGTAGCACACAGTAGGCTCTGTTGAGGCCTACTAACGGGGCTGTCACTGGGGCTGTCAGCGGGGCTCTCTGAACCTTCTTTAATATTTTTTCAGTGATATCTGATAACATATATGATCAAATTTTATGCACATATAATAAATATAGAATGGAACTCGCCGGCAATAATCGAAAATTTATAGGACTTGATTCGTCCACATAAGCACTCTGCCTACGGCATTGTGCTTATGTGGACGAATCTCGTCCTATAATTTTTTGATTATTGCCGGCTCGTCCCATTCTCTCTATGCAATACTGTATTGATATAAATATATGTAAATACAACTAAGTTGTCGGTACTTAGTTTAGGTAATCATGCACATATTATTAGAATGATTCTCTATCAGTGATTGGACGCCTACTGCACGAATGGCTTTCCCGGCCCTGGAGTAGGCGTCCTAATGGGATTATAATGGCATTTTGCGGTTTGGAAAGAGAGGTTTTTTCCTCAGTTTGGAGTGACTCTCTCAACTCTTAGCCTAGATTGTAAATACCTACTGAGTGGTTATGACATAAATGTAATGATTTATACAAACAATTGTTTCATCTAATGGTTATGAAAAAAGAAAGGGTTACTCATTGTAGCAAACCAATACCTAGCAAGATCCGGGTGATAAGATGATAATATTATATATATGGATTGTGTCCAAAAGATGGAAAAAGAACTCTTTTCAAATCAAATCAATATGGAAAACTTATTAATTTAACCTCAAGTATAGGGGGTCACCAGGGTGGGCGGGTTTCAGAGGAGAGATAAAAATAGAGAAGAGCAGAGATACTTGTTTATATACTTTGCGATATTTCCATGATGCCTCTCGATCGCATCTTGCGCCACTTAAGGAACAACCATATTTATGATCGTTAATGTGTCGCTATTAGAACGAACACGTTACTTAGGGTGTTTGCTGGAAGTGTTGACGCCATGTAATACGCGACTCAGTTTAATAGCAAAATAAGGCCTTGGGAGGATTAGATGATATTAATACACGCTCTGCTAGCATCTTGGGTTTGGGGGTATACTCATCTCCGAATTGTTGTTGTATTCATATTAGTAGCAGTATATATACTGAGGGTGGGTGACTTTGTTTGGGTACTATAATGTACTATAATGATTTTTCATGTCTATGTCTGTATTTATGAAATATTGTTGTATTTGTATTATTACTATTATATACTACTATTTCATCGGCAACGAGTGAGAACATCCCTATACGGTACTATAGGGGCACTGCGTTTTGCCCCTTTATATATATATGTGTGTGTGTGGGGGGGGGTGTATACAAACCCAAAAGATATGACGTAGGGTAGAAATATATTATACGCTTAAATGACCAATATATTCTCCACTTGAGTTCCCTGCTTTGGGGCTGACCCTTACAGAATTGGAGCTGAAATGAAGACCCTGAACTTATTATCTAGTATGAAAGACACGCTGCGTTTAGTAGGATAGAAATGCCCTGCGGGCATAAAGGATTCTATGCATTGAAGCTCAAATTTGCACTCCGGTACAAATAATGGGTGCCCTCATGAGCCTAACTACTCTAACTTAAACCTATTTTAAGATCCACGATGCGGTATATACGTACATGTGGTCAGTTGGCAATGCATCCATACGGGCGTTTAGCCTTTCGGGAATAATGGTGATTGATTGACAAAATGGTTACAGCCTGTGGACACTACCGTATTACTGTAACATATCTATATATAAATATATTTATTTTCACGCGGATCAATTTACGCGCACTAAGTAGGCTACTTTGACAACGTTTCGCGTGGATTTAAATTCGTGCAGCAAGGAGGTCTCATACACCTATACCTTTCACGCAGGATTTATTTTCACGCACAAAGTTCGATGCGCTAAAATAGCGGAAATAAATACTACGTCAACATTAATACGTTTACAGTATTCAATGGATGGGCGAGCGTTTGTTATTGATTTGAGCTGTCTACGTCCAGTCTAGACTCAAAGCCTCTTATCAGATAAGAATGGTATGTCAGTGATTGGACGTCTACTGCGCTCATGGCTTTCTGGAGCCTGAAGTTGGTGTCCTAATGGGATTTTGCGGTTTGAAGCGAGAAGCTTTCCCTCAGTTTGGAGGGACTGTCTCAACTCTGAGCCTAGACTGCATCGTGTTTTACCATGCAGGCTCTTTAAATTTAGTTCAGCCAAAGATTATAGTACGTTCTACTACTATCTTTGGTTCAGCTTTGATAACGCTTGGGGTAGTATACTACCAGCTATATATTGTACGCTGAGAGGAAATGCGCTAACGAGTATTATACCCTATTCTTTTAGAATATTAGGACTGGATCTTTAACATGCATTATAGTGCATTATAGTGTCTTAGAATCGGTTTAGGCCTTTTTTGGACGCCATGGACGGGTCAATAAGAGTCAATAATAGTGATCGGCGACCTGGTTGTGATTAGTTGGAGGTAGAAAGGAATAGTGCCCAGTTTGCTAAAGCAGGTAAACTAGAAACGTTGTCAATGAAAATGCAATGGGATCACTTCATTCATGCTAAATGAATATCACAGTGAAAGTTTCATTTTCATGCATTTTTAGTTTCTTCTGATATAAATTGTCTACTTCTAATTTACTCTAATCTTATTCTGTCTGATCTCTCTCCCCTCATTTCCTCGCTCTATTTCCTCGATCTCCCCCTCCCCTCTGATCTCTCCCCCCCCCCTCTGATCTCTCCCCCCCCTCTCCCCCTCTCTTTATTCCTTCTTGGCCTTCCCTCTCTGCACTCACTCCTTCCCCTCTTTTACTCTCCCCTTTCCTCCTCTTCTCTCTTTCCCTCTCCTCCTGTCCCTTCTTCTCCCTCCCCTCCCCTCTCCCACACATACCTCCCCTCTTTTCCCTCCACGTCTCTCATACCCTTTCCCCCCTCCCCTCTCCAATTCCCCCACCCTCTCCCTCCCCTCTTCTTCTCCCCCCTCCCCCTCCCCTTCGTCTATCTCTCCCTCCCTATTCCTCTCTTTCCCTCTGGAATATTGAAGGCATGACGTCATTACATTACTAAAAAGGGCTTCAAAATCAAATTATCAACCCAGATAGCTTCACAATCCACATAATAATGTCTTCCGGACAGAGCTCTCAAATCCCCCTCCCCTCCTGTCTCTACCTTTAACCCAACCATGTTTTTAATCTACCTCCATCATCAATAGTGGGGGAACTAACGATCCTCCTCTTCCTTCTCTTCCCTCTTCCTCCTCCTCCTCCTCCTCGCCATCAGTAGTAATGGGAGTGCTATTGAACCAGGCCTGATAGTTTGTTTTTAAAGATAAGATGACACATTTTAATTAATCACGTGACATCACGTGATTACAAAGGTTGTTATAGAAAAATAGCCATTACACACTTTAATGACCTTAATATTATTAATCTAGAACATTACCCGCTGGTGATGCATAGAAAGTTCACACACAGCCACTCTACATTTGAGAAAGTAACATGTTGAGATTTATAATTCATTTCTTTTGTGATTGGTTGGATAATATTCTAATCATTGATAAATTGTAGTTTTATATATCCTATATTAGAAAACAGCTTTTGATTGTGGTTATATTTCCCACCATTATTGGTATAAATAAGAGGGAGAACCCACATCACTACTGAACACTTGATCAGTACTAACACAACACGCAACACCTAACCAGCTTCGCTACAAGACTTGCAATGGCTCCGATTAAGATAACCACCACTCTGAGTGCTGAGTTCAAAAGGGGGGGAAAGATTACCCTCATGCGAAAAAAAGATGATTATGTGCGGTATGTTCAGACGAACATTGATCTACTGAAAAAAGGGTTCTCAAACAAGGAGCAACTAAAGTCAGGTGTTGTTCTGACACTTGAGGGCGGATGGATTGTGGAAGTGGAGGTGTTCTATGACACAGAGTATAGTTTGCCGTGTTATTGCAGATATAAAGTAAGCATACACAATTATTCAATTTTTTTAGAAACCAGAGGTAATGAGTGTTGTGGTAAATTGGGTGTGCCTCACATATTTCTAAGATTCTTTAATGGTATGGTTTTCCCTGGTGGAAATGGTTTCTGTCTAAGATGCGAATGTTGCAAGTACAGTATGGGAAAATACTTTGTAAACGTTCCATTTTTATATACACACAATTCAACATCACTTGAGTATAACAGTTAGACAATGTAATTATCTCAATGTATTATGTGAACCAATAAAATGTGCCAATCATTATCTTATCTTCTTTTGTTTGTGATTATTACTGATATCATAAAGTCACGTGATTATTTCTTATCATTAAAAACCAACTATCATGCCTGGTTCAATAGCACCCCCTCTACTACTACTGCCATCCTCTTCCTGCCACCTCCCTCTTCCTCCTCCTCCTCGTTTATAGTCACATAATCGAGAATCTTAGCATGGAGTTTAAGTGCTTAGATAATACGTATCAGTTACTGTTACATGTAACAGTCTTCCATTGCCTCTGAATCTGTCTCTGTTCCACAACAGTGACCAACAAAAAAGCATCTTAAAAGGGTCTCATTTCAGGTATGAATGTTAATATGTGTACTAAGTTACAGAGAGAATTTAAAAGAGAAAGATGGCGGGACAGGGAATGGGGAGAGATGAAGATTTGGGCCCCACTCTCCTATGAGCAAATCCTACCAAACTAGTGAGACAACAGGGGCCTTAAGCTAAGGAAAGGCTTTTTTGTGGGAAATGATTCACATGTAGGAAAAAAGTCCCCGTGAAATTACCAACTGGTGGGAATAGCGTATGCAGACAATGGTGTGTAGGAATATGTATTCCTGCCGAACTAAAGGCAAAGATTGGTGTAGGAATTCCCTCACACAGGTTGTCTTTCCTTAGCTTACAGACAGCATGCACCAGATCCATATTATGTTATTCGATAACCGACGCCCAGTTAATCAAATATTTTTTAAAAAACGACCCGTAGAGAGGGTATTGTGGACTCCCTACACATTAACCCAATCATAAAAAAACTATAGATATAAATTACTTTCAAGTGAAATATGAGACATAGGAAGGTTGGTCCATAGATGACAACCCTATAGGCTATATACTTCTTGATAAATGGTATTATACCATAATTATCTGTCTAGGGTAGGTTTTAAGGATGGATAAAAAATACATTCGTGTACATGCCTAATTACTTACACCAATATTATGTCCATCCATAGGTCTAACGTGAATGTTTTCATAGAGGCATACAACATACCACACCTGGGGACATGAGGCAAAGCTCCACCAGACTGCGTGCTTATTGCCGCTAAAGTGTGGTGTTATAGTTGTTGTCTTTTATTAATTATTATAAAGAACCTATGTCGCACAACCTATCAAGACTTTCCACTGAATGAAACCGCAACGACCACAAAGGGGAAAAAACGTCAGTGGAGTCGAGCTGTTTCTTCTGAGAATCTTTATATGAAGTTTTATAGTGCATGTATGCAACGAGAGTGAATTCATCTACTCTAGATTACAATATATTTAGTACTCTGGGTCGGTATGTGTGTGGGTGACGGGGGTGGGGTGGTGGTGCAGGGTAAGTCCCTAGCTGTTTCTCTAGTGAAAAATGCTCGACCAAGAATTCTGTCATGCATGAATATACATATCATCAATCCGTATAGATACGGTCAAAGGATTCGGTGGCATTATCATTAATAGAATGTCACAATTCTCCCGTCAGTCTGTCTAAATACCTGAGTACTACTTGATGTTATATAAGTTGATGCTGTATGTTCGCCTCTGAACTGTTGGATTACTCAAGGTATTCACATTGTTACCCATGTATCCGTAACATCTCCCCACTCTTCGTTATTGAGGGAACTAATTTAGCGCTTCGTTACTACTCCGACTATTAACCTGGATTTCAAGATCCGAGTTGTGACAATAGAAGGCCATTCAAATTCTCTCTATGATTAACTCATATAAGTATATCCTTTGCCAAGCTAATTATTTGAAATGTGGAATGTTTCACATATACCTGGTGAAAAGTGAATATCAACTGACACCTTGAACACGTTTTGTATGTATACATGTTTTCTTCACCCATTGCAACCATCTAAAATTTCTCTTTCTCTTATTATTTCTCGATCACTTGTCTCCTAACCAACGACTATCTCCTGCACTCTATTACCTTCCCTTTCCCTTATTAATGATGCACATAACATCCCCTAGCTAGGTGGAAGATCATTCGTCCAACTAAAACGATTAGTGCCCCGTGAGCCTAGTCTATCCTTCAACACAGTATGTCTGTATAAATATGCTAAATAAAAAAAGAAATTGCTTAAATACATCTTAATCAATTTTCCGCCAAAATCCTCTGACTCTTGATGTGCCCATGTGTGGGAGACACCACGTGGCCTCCAGCAGCCCAAGCATAACTCCTTTAGTGAAATAAATAAACGCTAAAAGCTTTGCCTTGGCCTTAACATCGTAGCTAGCTTTGTGAATGAGTCCAGCATACATATAACAGAGTGTGTCGGCCTTTCCCATCCCTTTTTCCAGCAGGCTTCGTTAGATGCGCGTGGCATGACCCTCGATCGATTGCTGATGAGATCCTTACTTTTCTAACGTCGTTCTAATCAGGAGTTGTCATTATAACCTTTTTTTGACAAATTATTGAGAGGTAGGTTAGGTGATATCGATTGTTGGATGTACTCAATAGCGTTTTACAATAGTATGCAGCACATGACATTGTATGGACACTGGACTTCTCCGTTCTATGTTAGATGACTGATGAGAATTATGCATCGCCATGGATGGGTGCCCACGTTTGAAAATTCCAAAGCTTGGCTGTAATTTCGGACATACATGCATTCTGACTATGTGGACTTGTTCTTTCAGGTTTACCGTTACAAGGAACCATTGACATATCAGTGGGAACTAATATCTAGGAATATGTCTTGTTGCAAGAAAAATAAGGTATGTGCGTCACTGATGATGCTATTCTTATAGTTTCTTATGTAAGGGTAAGTCCCTTGATGATAGTACATTGTGCATTGGGCGGTATACATAGTGTTTTGCCTTTAAAACCAGGTAACCTGCATCTTATCAGCTAAATACGGATTACCTTCATTTGTTCCCGAATACTATGCAATGAAGAAACTCGTGTTAATTAGTTTTTTTATACGTATAATAGACATGTTGCCAAGTTGTTGCTTACATGTAAGAAACGTTTACTCTTTAGCCCTAAATTCGTCCGAGTCTCCAATCAGCACGATAGTTAGCAATATAGTCACACATTTCAAACGTCCTGGTGTTTATTTGGCAGACATATCTTGTCTTTGGGTTTTTATCTATGTCCGATTAAAGAGGACGATGTTATGAAAAGCTTTAATAAACTAACTGTTTTGTTGTTTTTTTGTTGTTGTTTTTTTTTTTTGGAGGGGGGGGGGGGGGTACATATTTCACATCATCCTTTATTGTTGTCCATTCAATACGCTACATAAAATCTAGTGATAGCGAACCAACAAGCGTTGGCTGCACCGAGTTCTCACACCATCGAGAGAAGGACGGGGAAACATAAAACCATTTAAACATACATAGTTTCCCCGCTTCCTTACCTAAATAGCATCGGACCTTAAACCAAATATTTAAATTTACAAACCAATTCATGATCAGGTTATTGGTTCGGGTATCACTCAGGTCACCGACCTGAAGCTAGAATTAGCTACCTGGACACGAGAACAGATAAATACAACTAACTGGTTTAAGGTACCTGCATAGAACCTATCCCCCATAGCACTTATATATATTATAGGACAGCAACACAAATTATGCGACTATGTAGATCTTGGCATGCACATAATCATAGTTCTCCACAAGTTATCTGGCACTAATTCACTCACTCACTACCCAACCCCTTAGCTTGAAGCTGCAGTCCCAGCTAAATTGACCCAAAACAAATTCTTTGGTCCTCGGCGCTGTGGAATGGAATATTTTAATACCAAAAATGAATTAAACATGGTGTCACCCCCACCCTCGCTCACCCCATCCCGGTTTTTATTTTCATGAATTTTCGCAAAATGTTCATAGTTTTGGTAATTTGCTGTTATACAGGGGCAATTTTGGATTCTTGATATACCTATCTAGGCGCTGACATCCTAAGCTTTTCAATTTCATCGAAGATTTACTATAAGTCTCAGAAGATGAAAGTAAACCAACACGTACGAATAATTCGGAAAGTGATTGTTTTTACACAAAGCCAACCAGATGGGTTGGGGATGGATAGACCATGCACAAATTCTATTTTTTACGGAAAATTAGCAGGTAATGCAGCTTTAACACCCACTCCTTCGTCCAGTCTGTTGCGTCTTTTGGATAAATATTTGGGGATTCAAATCTGAGGGAGAATCAACTGAAAAACCATAATGCATGCATGTAGCAAACCAGCTTTGAGACAGGTCCCTGGAATATATCCAGAATCGAGGGCTATCTGCTTTCGCTTTCATTGCATCTGGTAAATAATTGTGAGATTAAAAATTTATTTAGTGCAAAGTTACGACATATTTTAACTCTGGATAAAAAAAGTTATCATTCCAACGATTTATTCTCGTTGATTGTTCACATAGTCATACAACTTCATTCCATCTAGCCGTCCGATCTTACAGATATGAACAGTAACTGGTTATAAAGTAGGATTCAAGAACATTGACTAATGCTAAAAACATGTTTGTGTCTTATGGCCGAATACCTGCGTCTGTTTCGCCCACTCATAAATTCCTATCTTAAGCATCATTCTCGACAAAAAATGACATTTTAATTATTACAAAAATATATGACTTTAGGGATTTAGGACTGCTTTTGCACGTGTGTGTAGGGCTGATTTATACTTGTTCTTTTTTCTTTTAAAGAAAAGAGGTTTTTTGGGGGGTATGGGTTAGAACTAATGATCCATTTTATAGACCTGTTAGTCCTGCTCGCATGACTGACCCCCAGGGTCAAACTGTCTTATTTCATTTTAGAACAGCGTCGATAAAATTAGCCAACGCTTATTTGGACGAGGCAAAACGCATAACCCTGGTCCTACACAATTATGTGTTTTATTATTGATGGGCTTCCCAGTTTGTTTACTGCGATTTGGATGACTCACATGAGTGGTTAGAAAGTGTATCCATCTCTTCTGGTCCCGCCACGGATAAAAGGGGTGGGTGGTGGTGGTTCGATGGGACTATTCAAGACATTTCGGTAGGAAAATCCCAGAGTGGCAACGTGTTCAAATGAAAGTTTCTTGGAAAATTCCATGAAATATCTTTCAGCGCGCAACTCTTGTGTATACAATTCCCGCTTAAGGACGCGCTATACATTACATCTTTAAAGATTTAAAAAGCACTGAATAATTGATATGTGACACACTGCAGTTATTGGGTTTTATGTATATAGGCAGCATAACCAGCCCTTCCACCCTGGGAGCAGAGATGGATACTCTGTCTAGGCTCCATGGAGATATACCCAGAAAATTATCATCTATAAAAATCGACCTCCACATGACATAATCAATTTTTTATGGTTTTCACCTTAATAGGACGCGTGCCGTCTCAGTGGCCAGTGGATTGCCTAATCTAGTCACGATAATTAGATAATTATCAAGATTATATATTGTCACAATTATAAAGCTCTGATGACCTAGACTAGATACAACGCACATGTATGTGTTCAACCAATTAATGTTTTTACACACTATAGCCTACATAAAGTGCTTTTTCTGGCGTAGCACTATTTGTGTGTGAATGAAATATTCATGTTTTCTGTAGTTTGATTGGTGGAATGCATTCATCTGTCTAGCGTGGGTTTAGAAGGCGGAGTCCAATGTGCAGTGATCCGAGCTAATTTGCATATACATAGTAGGGTATGT
The DNA here is from genome assembly GCA_942159475.1 of Sthenelais limicola. Lineage (NCBI taxonomy): Eukaryota > Metazoa > Annelida > Polychaeta > Phyllodocida > Sigalionidae > Sthenelais > Sthenelais limicola. The sequence goes on from OW804098.1 coordinate 36,016,995, forward strand.
AGTATCCAGCGTGGCGCGCGACAGGGGCCTGTTGTATAAGCCAAGGAAAGGAAAATAATGTGTGAGAATTCCTACACTTTCCCCCCTTACTTCGGTGGATAGGAATAAAAATGCATTGTGTGTATAGGTTATTCTCGGAATGACACGTAAAAAGGCACCATTTCCTCCCCACAGGTGAATGAATACCCACACCAAATCCTTTAATTCCTTAGCTTATACAACAGGCTTTTGGGCCCTCCAGTCCTTCTATTTACTGAGGATGCAGCTATTCTCATCAGCTCCATTCACCTGTATATATATATAGCGTCGTCAAGCTGGTGTGATATCATGCAGGGACTGCATGACATGCAGCAAAATAATGAGGTATAGAATTCCCTCGTTGAATACATGCACAGGCACCTGACTGGCAGAGACATAGCATCCGATCCAATCCCAACCAACTATAGCCAAGTTGATTGATTGATACATTATTTATTGTATCTTCAATTTGGTACAAAGAGTTAAACACATCTGAAATAGTATTAGGTCTTTCAGGTTCACAAACATTATGTTTTCACCCCTCCAATTGAACCCCAAATGTAGTATAGTATATAATTCCAAACATGATTATTCTGAATTATAAATTCAATATATCCTATTTCATTCTTTTCTCAAAACAAATACTGCAGCTTTTGACATATTATATATGACACATCTGGTTTCAACGTGGTCACAAAGAATAAAACCTATACATGACTCGAGAGTCGAAATATTTAAAATGACAAAATTTCCGGATATGGTTTTGAAAGACATCGGGGATGAGGAAGGAAATGCCGAATCAGAACGATAGACCATCCAGATTATTTCCTTAAGTTTATATCCGCATTCCATTGATGACATGATGTACTGTTCTAGGAAGAAAAGAAAGAAAATCAAAACAATGTCAAGTCAATTTGAATACCAGTAGACATATTGCCAGATTTGATGGATTACATTACCGAACAGACTGGGGCATATGTCTCAATATTTGATTGCCATAGTTACATCAATACAAAAACAAATCAAAATTTCATTCTTGGCTCTATAGTCTCAATGGCCTTAACTGCATATAACTGACAATGTACAGTGTATATGCCTTATTGTAATATCTTTGTCTTGTCCGACGATTGCTGTACAAACATACTAAATTTTTAAGAAATAATAGTAGCTATAACTCACAAAATCTGGATTCATGGGCAGAATATTATATTTTTTATAAATGTCCATGCTTTGGGCCAGGTTGTGGATCTCACTTGTTTTCCTTTTAACAAATCGTATTCAGGAATTGTTATAATAGTTACCAACGCAATCTCGGTTTTCGCTGTGCCTTGAAATTATTTACAAATTAAGGTGGGTGGCATCCGCAGTACTACCCAGAACAAATTATAAATGTTACCCCTCGTTAAATACATATCCTGCAAAGTTGGCCTTGGTCCATGGAACAAATGGTATGGCACGCGATTGAGTTGGTCTGTCAAAACAACGATTAAGTATATATTACAGCGTACAAAAACGAGGTCAAACGTTAAAGCATTTTGATCTAACCTCTAGATTTATGGTCCATTAGGGGTGGGGTGTTGTCTGCACCTGTCCTATTATGTGACCTTTTTTGGCAGCTACTCCATATATCCGCACTGATCATAGAGGCAAAACGCATAACAAGACTTAATCCGACGCCAAATTTCTCTTAAATGGTTTTAAGTTTCTCTTAAATGATTTTTATCTCCCTGCTTCTGCTTTAAAATATGGGGTTCCTCATCCAGGATCCTGTTGCACAGGAAATCCTTTCTTACAATGTTCCCTCATAAGCTATTTTTCCTTGGTTAGTATACATATATGTATACTAACCAAGGAGACAGCTATAAAAATAACCTCTGTATTTAACTTTTTCTGATTGATTTCCGCTCAAATTGAGGTTAAGTGAAACATAGTGTACGCACATCGAGGGAATGTCCATTGATTTTTCCCCCTCCAAAATTAATCCTTTCTTATTCAATCTACCGACCATGACATATAGATCTGCGGATCGTTTTTTTGTGTGTAGCATTTTTCTCAACTTTGGAATGAATATCTATTTTCAGGACAAAGATGCCGACGACAATGAATTCAGTGGCGATGAAAATACCGTCAGAGGAAACTGGTCTAATAAAATGGATTTCATCGTCGCCCTCATCAGTTATAGTGTAGGGTTCGGGAACGTCTGGCGATTCCCTTACCTGTGCTACCGAAATGGAGGTGGTGAGTGCACCATAATAATTCCAGCCAAATAGTTTAAATAATTTATAGTGTCCCCACTCCTTTGAAGATAAATTTCGCAAACCGAATGATGTATTGTATATCTATGGCCTATACATCTTTATGTAAAACTTGGATTCCGTTTGTTCGGATTGGCAGGCATTCATCCAGACATGCATACACTTGGCGGTGTCGCTAAAATAAATAAATTCTTTCCGGACTTGATCTCTATGATTCCATACTTTTTGTTTTCTCAGCTATTTATAGCTGAGAAAACATATGAGTCACTATGAAATGTGCCAATCACTGATACTGGATCTACATCTGATAATATTCTTTAGCTGTCTGTGAGGTGTTTAAGGATGCCTTATCTAATCCTTTCGATCAGGTCCTATATTTCACACTTCACTGATTCAATCAGTCATAGATTTCACACCTAGACGTTATTGAAGGCTGATTGACAGCCTTTCTAGGTTTAGCCAAGGGAGTTGATTGGCTGTTAGTTAGATGCTTCTCCAACCATGATAGGTCTGCAGAAGGCCCTCCCACCTCCCACACCATCCCTCTGCCCAACACATTTTCTAAATTTTAAAAGTAAGTTACCAACTATTTAGCCTAGCCTAGCTTACTACTTTTTTATACAACCAACTTTTTTTTTACGACCAACTTTTTTTTTTACGACCAACTTTTTTTTTACGACCAACTTTTTTTTATGACCATTTCTTTTTACGACCAACTTTTTTTTTACGACCAACTTTTTTTTACGACCAACTTTTTTTAACGACCAACTTTTTTTAACGACAATTTTTTGCCCGACCAACTATTTTTCAACGACAATTTTTTCCCCGACCAACTATTTTTTAACGACAATTTTTTTCGACCAACTTTTTTTCAACCAACTTTTTACGACCAACTTTTATTTTACGACAGACTTTTTTGAACGACCAACCATTTTTTTTTAACGACAATTTTTTTTCCGACCAACTATTTTTTAACGACAATTTTTTTTCAACCAACTTTTTTTACAGCCCTGGCTATTGCGTTGCACACGGTTTCCCTCTTCAAGAATCAAACTACTGTATAACTATAAGTTGACATCAGGCACAAATGATTGTGGCTGAGAAAATCGTTTCCAGTGGAAACGCCAAGTATATGAATTAAGTTGACACTGATTACAAAGTTAAATATGTTAACAGTTGATCAAATCGGTGCATAACTTGATAATTAGTTAACTTAGTACTTGTTTTTACAGTAAAGGCACTATCTTGTTCACATACAATTTTTTCCTTTACCCATACCTATTAGCACTCTATTATTACTAAAATGCTCCAGAAGGGGAGACTATTATACTCGATAATAGTCATAGAAACAGAGCATTGGCAAAAGGTATATAGAGAGGACCACGCCGAGTTTATTATTGACTCGTTGGTAATTTGGGGAAAGGTAACCATAAATGTGCAAAATTATCGCGACAACTAACACTAAAAATTGACAATTATCACTGAAAATGATCGCTCTAGAATAAACTGATGGTCAAGAATAAAGTTAGTCTCAAGTGCATAAGCGTGGTACAGATATAATGAGATAATGAACGGATATCCAATTTTCTTTTTAGGGGCCTTCCTCATTCCTTATTTCATCATGCTCGCGCTGGCTGGGCTGCCCATTTACTTCATGGAACTTATCATTGCCCAGTATTCTTCCCTGGGTCCAATCGAGGTTTGGAACTTGTGTCCTCTATTTAAAGGTGCGTTATACATCGTTATAATCCTTCACTTCAGTGCATAATTTTAATTTACGCCCGCAGAGGAGTATTTCGAGTAAGTGAGACATGAGCATGTTCCTCTCTTCTTTAAAAGAAAACTCTTTGATGATTATGAGTCATGCTTATTTCATGTCATATATTCCTAGAAGCCCACTCTTCAATTATTCTCATCTGCAGTTAATTTTATATTAGTATGTTTTAAAAAACAGAGACATGAGCATGTCCCGCTCTTATTTAAAAGAAAACTCTTTGATGATTATGAGTCATGCTTATTTCATGTCATATATTCCTAGAAGCCCACTCTTCAAATATTCTCATCTGCAGTTAATTTTATATTAATATGTTTTAAAAACCTTTTTTTGTAAAATTAACATAATATTTTGAAATGCATTATCCTGCAACATACTCCCGCTTCTACACTAGGTCTAGGATTTGGAGCCGTCCTTGTGACTGGTGTGGTCAACCTCTATTACAACACTCTCATTGCCTACACACTCTTCTATTTCTTTGCCTCCATGACCAGTGAGCTTCCCTGGGCAAGTTGTGGAAACCCCTGGAACACACCCGCTTGTCGCGTGGATGCCAAATCAAGTAGGACTCGCCATTTTCTAAACGTTCATAGACAATGTTCATACAGTGGTACCTATCATAGACAAGGTTCGAATTCCTTGCTTATGCAGTGGTACAAGCAAGGAATGTGTATTTTGTTTGTGTACAGGGTATATGTGGCGAACGATCTAATTGGGCCGTCGATCGTTCATCCAGCCATGAATGAATGCATTTACTTATAACTTTAATTGGTATCTCCATAAACATTATACATGTATTCAATTTTCCTTCCCTGGAAGTGCCCGTATAGTAATTTAATGTGGAAATAAATATTCAAATTTGAGAAGTTAGGTTTCTCCTGCGGTTGACCGTTAACCTTTAATATTCACAACTACTTCAAAAATATTTTTGTGATTTAGTGCCACCGTCCTCAATGTAATGTACATGAAGATCAATATCCTATGTGCATAGTGTAATCAACCAAAATATTGCAACTATGATGTTATTAATTTATAGGTTCAAGACAAATGAGTGATTTCTAAAATTATTTTATTTGCTACAAATGAGTGATTTATAGTAATTAATTCAGAGTGCTAATTGGTCGTTATTTTCCCAATATAGGAACTGCCGGTTTAACCAATGCAACTATTGGTAATCTCTCTCTGGCTATGGGCAATGGCAGTGCTGAGCTGGATATGCCAGGATACGAATTGATGCAAAACATAACTTCCAATGTGTCCCAGAAATATAGCCCAACATCGCCTGCAGAGGAGTATTTCGAGTGAGTGAGACATGAGCATGTTCCTCTCTTATTTATAAGAAAAATTAAAAAAAAAGATTAAATTCGTTTATTGAGTATAAGCATCACATCGAAAAGTGATGCTGTTCTCATAGAAACACGGACTTTCTTTTATATATTGCACCCCCCCCCCCCCCCTATAACATTACATGAAAAGTTTCGCTGTCAGAAATATAAATTTGAGAACCTCTATTTCTTCATTTCACTAGTGAAATAGGCCTACGGATAAATGTATTCAATGATCGGAGTTTCACTCTGTAGCGTTGTGTACAAACAACCCCACATCGTCATATAAAAATAATATCAATTGCCTTACCATTCTGTTAGACGCTACGTTCTGGATATCTCAAGTGGAATCGATGACCTCGGTGGTGTAAGGTGGCAACTGGCATTATGTCTTCTCTTAGGATGGATCATCTGCTTCCTCATTCTTATCAGAGGCATTAAATCCGCCGGAAAGGTAGGTACAGGCGTAATGACATTAAATGAAAAAAATTGAATGACAGTACTTTATCTCCCCTATCTTGTTCATCATAATCCCTTGCATAAGTTACCCATTGCTATGTTGGGACAACTGTTATCCGTAGGTTACATAGCCTTCTGATACGATACACGGGTACACCATTGAAATCTAGCTAATCATACATTGTGAAGCCTAGCAATATATGCAAATGGCTAATCAAGTATCATATCGAAATGATATTTTGGGGATTGGACAACAAAATTTAATGATAAATAACTCATATAAATTAAGAAATATTATGTCTCTGTAAAAATAATAATAATGTAAAAGCCCTTTGGTTGCAATAGGCAAATTAAAAAGCCTAATATCAAAATAATATGTGATGTGTTTTAGGGAAAGTCGCAAAATTGATATTTTTAAAATTATTTATTTATAGGATATGTTGGAATATTACTTTTGGGGTGCTTAGCGCTGCTAGTGGTGTGAATACATGCACACAATTTATATAGACAGTGTAATAAATATTTCTATGCATTTCTTAGGTCATCCTATAGAGTAGATTTAGCTACTTTACTAGTAATTGTCCACCCCAAAATACTGCAAACTTAAAATTAAAATTATCAAACTTAAAATATAGAAATACTTATTTAGATGTCCCATACTGTTACTAACATTGGAAACGGCTTGATCCCATCTTTTCAAATATGATGATATCTCAAAATCCATTTTTTGTTAATCATTTCCCTGTAACACATCACATATATAAGAGCAAAATATTGACTTTCATGTTTTCTGATGAGTAATTTTTGTGCTATTTTTTTCTAGGTTGCATACTTCACAGCTACTTTCCCATATCTCATCTTGTTCACGCTCCTGATTCGTGGCTTGACGCTAGATGGAAGTATGGGAGGCATTCGCTTCTACCTCATTCCCCAGTGGGAGAAACTCGCCACCTCTAAGGTATTAGTCGTTATGAATTACAATCAAATTATTAATTATAAACAAAATTAATAACAAACAATAATAGATTAATAACATGACAATGCGCTAATCACAATCTCGAAACTAATGCTACTTGTATAATAGGAAGTCCTACACATTTATTAGTTTTTTTAGTCAGGTTTTTTAAAATAGATTTATGTTGCTGTTTATTATAGGCCTATGGCTAATTGATACTTCTTTGAATCCTGAATCCCAGAGGCTTAACCTATCTATCCACTGAAATATCCATCAAATTAAGGTTCATAATGTATGATTTACTTAATTGTTTAACTTATCGCAATCCTACTTGCTCTTACAACAATGTAGGCCTATCCTATGCATTAAATGGGAAGTTTCTATTGACGAAATAATAACTACAGGCGCGTTAATAGATATGTCCTCCATCCACCATTTTTGTTTAAATGTTTGGGAATCCCTCTCTGGGTCCAGTTTGTTTAATAAAAACACACACAAATATATATATGACGGTCTATCAAGGAAAAGTATCTGGTTTGGTTATACACATTATATTCTCTTGCAGATTTGGGCTGATGCTGCGGCTCAAATCTTCTATTCACTAGGACCGTGCTGGGGCGGTCTGATCGCTTTTGGCTCATACAATGAATTTCACAACAATATTTTGAGGTGCGTACAAATCTTCAGGGCAGCATAGACGATGATATTTCAATGTACTTCCAATTGTTATATTTATTATACTGGTTATGATCGTTTATCTGTAATTGAATCTCTTGGATTTCTGATTGTTTTTAATTCAAAGAATGTAATTTTATGTTAAAATCTTTCGCTTCTCTTCTTTTCATTCACCAACAACAGGGACACCTTGGTATGTTCGTTGGTATGTTGTGGTACAAGTTTACTCGCTGGAACAGTGATCTTCTCCATTATTGGCTTCATGGCCAACGATCTTAATGTCACAATCGCGGATGTGATGACCTCAGGTACGAAATATGATTAAAGTCACAATATCATATCCAGCTTATATCAAACCTAATCAATATCATGTTTCAGACAGATACTTTCATGTGTTTGACAGTGCTCTTCAGTGCTGTTCGCACTGTTAATTTTGATGACAAGGGTTTTATCTGTAATTAATTAAATCAAATTTGAAGGGAGTCCATTTTATGTCGTACACGAATGAGATCATTTTTAATTCTACAGTTAATTAATTATTTTGCCACTTTTCACAGGTCCTGGTCTAGCCTTTGTGGCATATCCCGAGGCCCTTGCGCGTATGCCAATCGGTCCTTTGTGGTCCATTATCTTTTTCGCCATGTTGCTGTGTTGTGGTATTTCATCATTGGTATGTGTTTATACTGCTGTGAATATAGTTTGTGTATAAGTTATGAACAACCCAATTATTAACAATGTAATCTTATAACATAGTGAAATAAAATATGTATGAATTACATATAAGTTATATGAATCCAATTAACGATTATATGTATCTGTTTTCTCTTTGCAGTTTACCCAGACTGAAATGTTGGTTGTTTCTGTAACTGACATATTCCCGGCTTTGAGGAAGAAGAAAGTCTGGTTCACTATGTTTGTATGCGCGGTGTATTTCCTCATTGGTCTTCCCCAAGTTACACGGGTACATATATATTAAATACGACTGCAAAATTATTTAGAACCATTTTGTTGATGACGGATTTCAATCTTTAAAAGAATAATAATAATAATTCAGATAATATATAAAATCTATCAACTAGTCCTCAGAATTTTCCATCCATTTTTTTTAAAGAATCAACAAAATCAAACCTAAAATATAGAAATACTTTTTGATTTCGTAAATGTACGGTACTTTCTATTTGAATAGCTGCTGCTATACTGGAATTATAGGATTATTTAAGCCCATACTTTTTTTTTTAACAAATTTTTATTTGGCAGATATTCACAAACGTGATACGTCTCATCCCCAAGTGAAAAAGACATTTAACTATCAATACAAAAATCATTATCCATTTAAACAATTAGTACATGTACGTCAATTATTCGAAACTCTGAGCTTATATGACATTACATTTATATTACAACGAATTTTCGATTACTTAGAGCTATATACATAATTTTTTTGTATTTTTTGCCTCAAAAACAAGTAAAACAAAGACATACTTGTTCGCCATGTGTAAAAACAAACATTTTCATCTGGCAACACCGATTTTTGGCCGATACTGAAGTCTTATTATTAAAAAAATGGATATTCTTTCCGACATGAATCTGCATCCTCTTTAATCTTTAACTTTCTTTTTTCCCCTTTAGGGCGGCATGTACATCTTGAATCTTATCGATTGGTATGTTGCTCTATTCTCAATCATCTTGATCGGTCTCCTGGAAGTTTTTGTTTTGGCCTGGGTATACGGTAAGTATTCTAATCATTGCCGGCACAATAATTCAATAGATACTCCTTGCATTCTTATTAAGTGATGATCTTGTATGAGAGATGCCTTTGCCTGAATCAGTGTGTGCGTTTCACGTTATTTAAAGTCAATGGCTGGATGACCTACTTTTTCGCGCGGGAAGAAGTATGATGGCTGCCGTGGTGAGTGCAGTAGGTTGCTTCTCAAACCTCGGAGCTAGTATTTAGAACTAAACATCGCGCGAAGTCTTCAGTTACGTTAAAACATAGAAATAAAATATATCATGACAAACACAATCTTACAAAAATTAACTCATATTAGGACTTTAATAGGGCAGAATTTATCGATATATTGAAGTCGAATCGGCCGAGCAAAAACTGCCGCACTGCCGCTCGGCGGGTTCCCGAAATATAAATGTGGGCTTTTATGGTGGTGGTGGTGGGGGGGGGGGGGGCAGATCACATTCACCAACATTTTGGTCAAATGATATTTAGATGGGTTGGAAAGGAACCGAACAAACACTTTTTGATCGATGTTAGCTGAGAGTGCCGCTTTAAGCAGGAACCCAGTTGCACCAACCACGGCAGCCATCATACTTCTTCAACCGATCGTTGTAATGTATTGGACTTCCTCCAAAGTGCCGACCATGGCGTAATTTCCATATAACACTCAAACACACGATTGATATAATATATTAAACAAAATTGCACCATAGTCAGTGATCGATTCTTATTTTTTCAGGTTACAAATCAATATGCGAAAATGCGGAAGTTATGATGGGCAGGAGACCAAGCTTGTTCTTCGTGGCCAACTGGTGTGTGTTCGCCCCAGGAATTATTGTGGTAAGTCTCCCGAAACCATCGTCAAATTTCAACGAACGTTCATTGCTTCTAGAATTATCTTTCTAGACGTCCAGTGATTGACAATTAAAGGACAATTCGGTATCCCCTAATGGGTGTTTACTTCATCCTTTGATATTGTGGTTTTGAAATTAAATCTTAAGCCTGCACGAACTTATTTTGATATTAAACCAATGCATTGTATTCACTTGCAGGCAATTTGTGTGTTCAATGCTATACAACACTCGCCCGTAGTCTACAATGACTACCAGTATCCACAAAGTGCTATCGCTGTGGGTTGGGTTGTTGCCCTTGTCCCTCTATTGCCCATTCCCATTTACATGGCTTATGCTTTTGCCAAGCATTGTGGATCATGGGAGGTAAGTCATATTCAACTTGCAATTATTTTTTAAAGAGATTTGTATTGAAATGACATGATATTCTCAAGTATTAGAATACATTTTAAGGACAAAGTACATAATCACAATCATAATATATCTAGTTTACCCGCTTTAAATTAAATCATATCTGACCAAGGTACAAATGGTGATATAGCGACAAAATACTTAATACAAATTCAGAGGTCAGACAACCAACACACAGTTAGAGAACAAAATTTCTTTTTTTTTGTATTTGGTCATGGTGTGAGAGAAAATTGCAAGAATGTTCAGACATTAAGATGAATGTCAGTGTAAAAAAAGAGTCAAAGTCAAAGGAGAGCGAACTTATTTATAATTAATTCCAACTTCCAATTAATTATCAATCAATATATCCTTTGTCTCTAAACACATAATATATCGGCATTGATTGCATTCGACGCCATGGTAATTAATTGTTTGCTATCTTCACTGTTTCAGGGATTCAAGAGGACGGTGGCTTGCCCCTGGACTGGGGAAACTCTCAGGGAACTCTGCCGTCCATCCCCCAATTGGGGCCCTATGATGCCCCAGAACAGGAAGGCAGCAGGCCTTCCCCCACTCAGTGAAGCCATGGAGCCATTGAAACCAATTGAGAACATGAAACAAATCGTATAGTTGTGGAGCTTTTATGTATTATTTCATTTCTACATTCTAAGACGCTGATACAATATATCAGAGATGTATGTATTCATTACTTTCATCAATATTGTCTCTGACAGGGGTCCTCCATCAGTAGTTTTGGACTTACATATGGGACCAAGTTCCCCTTGTGTCAGCCCATTTGAAGTACCAGCTATATATATAGCAATGCTTATTATCTTCACTTTACGAGCCTATGTGACGTGTCACAGGAAAATGAGTCATAAGTAGCAAGAAAAAGGATTACACACTCTTAGGATTACCTTCGAAACCCAGACATATTTAAGTCTTGAAATTTGAAACATGTATTGGACAGACTCAGAGCGCTAAAAACCCTAAAGATCAGAACATTGCTACGAAAAGTTATTCCGCAAAAGACCCATTTGAAAAATATCCTTTTTCCAAACTTAGTCTCATTGATATGTGACACATCACATATCATAATCTTGTTGGCATCTGCATCAGTAATAGACTTACTCCAAATGTGCGCGTGAAAATTAGGCTGTCACTTGGGGGCACCAGTTTGCAACCATAGCACAGAGACCACCGGTAGCTATGAAAGTTTAAACAAATCATTGCTTGAAGTGTAATTAAGAGGATTCGCTCGTACTTGAAAATTATTACCGTTGATGACAAAACATAGCTTTTGGAGGGCCTCTGTACTAGAAAATACATATCGCATATCCTGGTTATTCCCATGGGCTCATGAGATACCTCAAATGGAAACGGGGATCGAAATATCTTGAACTTACATAATCATATCATTTTGATTTACTTCTAGTACACATTTCATATTACTATTGCCGTCATTTCTTTGTCATTCCAAGATGTATGTCATTAAGTCATCGATTTAGCCATAATGTGGGAAACTTCTTTTCAGTATCTTGATCGAAGGTAGAAAAGTGAAAAATTACTATATATTATTGATATTAATAATTCATCGATTCTTCTCGATGACCGATCTAATACTTAATTATCACATTAATTAAACATTGGCAGTTGAAAATAGTCTGCATATTTTAGACTTTCCAAAAGGCAATTTATTATTTTGTACAGGTCATATGTTCAGGCATCTTATAATTATAATATCACATTTAACGATACATTTCATGAGTCATTTCATGGGTATTATATATTGCAATCGAAACGAATGAACACATACGTCCGAACATTGGGCCTTGACTTATAATGCAATCTACATCCCATACGTTTTGGTACGGGGTTTTGTAAGGATTGCTTGCCTTATCTTCATCCTTTGACCTTGAGGACCGTATTTAGGACAAAGTTGACAATTTACCACTTTGGTAAAATTGAGCAGCAGCATAATCAATCATGGGTAAACGTGTTGTTTGGTCAGAAATCACCCAGTGTTGGCTCAATTCGGAATATTATACCGCACTAATGTCTATTTGAATGTGTTTAAAAACTGGATGTTTGGGGACATTCATAGACTACTCCTTCACACGGGGATCGTTTTTTACACTATGCAATCATTAAGATATTACCAGTTATTTTTCTGAAATTATGACAGGGTCTCCGCGCTTCTGGACTGGAAGAAATTCAAGGCCTATATCAATGATTTATTATGACCTTATTGACGGGACCTAGGGGCTGTAGTTATTATTTCATAGGCCAATGATGCATTTAACCAGTTTTATATTCAGATTTGATAAAAAATAACCTTTTTCAACTTTTACTTAGCGAGTCATTTACTGTAAGGAGGGAGAGGGGCCATTCGATGGAAAGTGTAGTGAGAAACAGAGTATCTTCTAAAATTTCAAGGCCATTTAATATATTCCAACAGAATTCAAGGCCCATAAAATGATTTTCCAGGCCCTTCGACCAATATGCCCATTTTTCCAAATTAAAGGCTTTTCCAGGCCCCGCGGAGACCCTATTATGAACTATTTATTGGCTGACGGAACTTGCAAGTATTCAACACGAGGAAACACATTTGTTATTAGCGTGGAATGTCTATGGAATAGAAAAAGTTGGGCAAGTTATTTGTAAGATCTGATCAACAATAAAACTATTCTCAATGGAGTTCTTGATTTAGTCTCGTTCTACATTACCGGTAATATGAATTTCTAAGCAATGGTTTCCCTAATGTTCGAGGGAAATTTTCCCACTTATTCGATTCCCCCCTCCAATAAAGAACAAATAAGAAACACTAGTTCAGAATGTTGTAATAATTTATTTAAATTTCTTTTTGATCCAATACAGGCCAAAACATGAAAACTGTATTACTGTCTACAAATATTTATTAACACAAAAAATGAGAAAAAGATTTTATTTCCCTTTTGTATCAGTTGATTTTAATTACTAACCGACCAAATATTGCTATGGCTTTTCTTCAATAATTCATCTGCTGATTATATCGGTGGGACCGTATTACAGATAACATCTTACGTTATCTAACGGTATATTAATCTTTTTTCCTGAAAAAAAGAAAGAATAGAGAAGATGAGAAGACAGTGAAATGGGTAGGCTGGGATTTACATATGGCATTTATTGTTTTAGACAAGACATAATACAAGTACTGAAGTCAGTGGCAGGCACTTCTCTAAAAAGGTTTTCCCACTTCTGATGCATGGCAGATGAAAATAATTCAATCTTTATTGTTCCGCCAGGAAAAGTGAAACAAGTCTAAATTGTTCATTCTGAAATGCATACCATTGATTCATCACCATTGAAACCCAACAGTTGCAGAAATATGGCAAATGAATCAAATTAACTTGTGATCCAATCACGTTTTAAAATTTGAGATACATTAGTTTGTGCGCCTCGATTGTTTTCACTTGGCATTTTGATCAAAAACCAGCCTGAACAAACGTTCCGGATAAATGACGATGATGGTTGAGGGCATCAACTTTCTTGATCGTAAAAGTATAGTGTTAATCTTCCAGCAGGGCTTTATTTCATTTGGGGCCCGAGAAAATCAACGCTAAACTCCGCCAGTTATACACCCTTGAACATGATTTGTGCACTTCTGATATGAATTTTTTTACACGAGATGTCACAACGCCTATAGGTACTACAATACGAATATTTCTGTCATGCGCTACAAATCGAGTGATCATTTTTAATTTCTCCCAATTCATTTTCTATGAGAAAGGTGCAGTGACAAAATGGGTAATTTTGCTTCGTTAATCACGTCCCCACTACAGATATTTGACCATGGCTCTTCATTTGCAATGCACACTTTCTCATATAGGCCCCTGACTTAGCAGAAGGCTACTTACCTAAATAGGTTTCCATTTGTCTGGACTTATATATATATATAATTGACAGCATAAAAAAATAATTTAAATGTAAGAGTTTTCGAACGGAGGGATGTAAATCACCAATTTTAAGCTTTTTCTTCAATCTTCCCCATTCTCTAAAATATAAGAAATAAAGAAGTGAAGATGGTCTGATGTTGAAACTGAAGCTTCAACTGAAAGTAAAATATTATAGTTATTTCTTTTTTGCACAAACTTTTCCATCGATATCGCAAAAAGTCCATATACAAGTGGGGACTACACAACAATTATATTTCAATATTTAAATAATTCTAAAATACTCCCACCAACCATCTTCTATATAAATCTTATCCACAGATACATGGCCGAGAATGAAGCAAGGGCATGTAGTAGTCAGTCAGTAGTTTGCAGCATCATCAGCATGATGGTAGCAATTTTCCTGACAGGGCTCCAAACGGTCAAATAGGAAAGTAACTATCGGAGTAAAATATCTTGACATGAATGTGGTGCAAAGGCTTCTAAGATCGAAATATATAATTTGTGGACACATATATATTTTGATTTAGAACAAAAGTACTTTCCTACTGTTCCGTCTTCTTCACATAGCATATAAGCCATAATGTAATGTGAGGTCGTAAACCCTATTATTGTTGTTTCGCGTTTTGAAGAATTACAGAAATATTAATACTTAGACAGCTAAAGCTAACACGTAAGGCCACCAGATTCCATTCCTCTTACAAACGGTTAAAAGGAGAACAATTGAGCAAAAACATTAGGTTGAATAGAAGGTGCGAGAACGTCCTCACGCTTTTCTAGCAAACAATTTGTCCTCAACATGTAAACCCATTGAAATAGTCTTCAAGTAATTTACCAGGACTTTATAATAATAATTGTGCTGTCTTGTCTGCATAGGACTAAGCAAGCACACTTAAATTGTTTATAAATATAATTTAATTGAGATCCTAAATTCCCGTAAGTTGTTAGCTGAAGGGTTCCTATCAGTGATATTTCCAAAAGGAAAGAAACATCAGAAAAATTCATCTTCCATAAATTAGCTGATAACTTTGCCTGGTAAGGCTCGATTCCTCAGACCAAATTTCTAGAAGCTGCTAGAGATTCTCATTCATTCTGTCTTATAACCACAAACACTTTGGCCATTTTAAACATGCTACTACAAGGTAAAAGCATCGCTCAAATACCTCCATTGATACAGAGAATCAATCATTCGACTTTCCATAAAAACCCAAGATGCCAAAAAAGTGAAACTGCTAGTTAAGCAATAACTATCTGTTAGAGATAAACATAATATAAAATTCACATCGGTGTAAGACAAAATTTAGGAAATGAACAAGAGTAGTAGCCGGTCGAAAAAAGGAATCACATGCCTTCTGAATCAAGTCCCAGATTAATAGAACCGTGTGTGTGTATTACTGATGCGATGCATTTACACAATCGCATTAACACAATTCAAACTGAAGATGAAGGTTCTTTTTTTCATGCAAGCGATTTTTTTCCTCGGGTAGAAAAAGAAAATTACGGTCAACAAGAGTGTTTATCATCCTTTTCAAGTTATTGTTTTTTTAAAAGAAAAAAAAAAGTTTTAGAAATTGTAGTTTAGTGCGAATTTCGGTGCACACTATGGCTACTTGTTTTGAACCCTTGCACCGGGATAGTGTGGAGAGACAAACTGAATGTGTTCCGGAGGCTGATCTATTCAATTCAATCAATTAATGACACTTGTCATGGCCTCATAAATGCTATCAAAATGCATGTAAAGTAACAATAATTCTTGAGATCCGCTTGAAGTAATCAACATATGTATATTGAACATCAGACCAGCCTTGAATGAATGTCAAGTGGAACTCTTCAAAGAAATGTTTAAGTGAGTCGATTTGTGTGCACAGCCTTCTTCTGAAATGACATCTAAAACGATGTATAGTTGTTATACTTGTAAGTCTGGTTACACCATAAGAGCTATTCAAGATACAATATCGAACACTCAAGCTAGCTTTTTTTAACCCGCAGTATACATGTACATAATATCGATAAGCAAAAAGGTCGCTCGTAAGATTTTCGACTGGCAACCATTCATTCAGTTTAGCTGTTCTGTTCCTTCTAGACCCAAGTCTCCTCGCTGAAAATAAAACACATTTCTTCCCGTTTCTTAGGTACGAGGTGTTATTTCCTAACCGAGGGGGGACTACAACAGGCCACTTCGTTCTTGAATCAAAATACACGCGCTTTTACCTTGAAAAGTGCCACAAAAGGACAGATGATCTACGCGGTTTGTACCCACCTTGCATGGGTATTAAACCGTCTATGTAACATTAACCATTTATTACTCATATATATATATATATCATAGATTATATTCTGTACACATTTTGATCTTAACTTTGGACCCCCTACTAAATATGATAAAACAGTCCTAGTAAAATAGAGCCTACTCCCGATAAAGTTATCAATATCATCACCACAGTTTACATCTTAAAAATTGGAAACTCTTAGAGCAAAAATACCAATGTACCTCCCAATTCACAGTTATGCAGTATCACCACACATACTAGTTATTACATACAATACAGTCATTCTTATTTCTAGTTACAATAAGCACTCGTGAAATAACCTTTTTTCATGAGACAGCTACTGGTTCTATTT
Organism: Sthenelais limicola; assembly: GCA_942159475.1. Classification (NCBI taxonomy): domain Eukaryota; kingdom Metazoa; phylum Annelida; class Polychaeta; order Phyllodocida; family Sigalionidae; genus Sthenelais; species Sthenelais limicola. Next base: position 36,033,980 of record OW804098.1, read on the forward strand.
TCTATTTTAACAGTTAAGCAATAAAGATCTCCATTGGTTGTCTGAAAATCCAACTGACCTCTTCTTCCTATAAGTTGTCCACTAGATTAACCAGATGGCGTGTTCATTGACAGCGTTTCTCGCCAACCTATCGAGCGTTATCTATATTATCATTTCCAGAACAGCCGCCCAATCTGAGAACGATCGAGATTCGCGAAGGGAAAAATAATTTAAAAAAATAATTTTGAAGGTCTTAATTTTCATCATGCACTAACCATTACATCATCTCTAAGGCGCTTATCACAGGGGTATTTTGTTACTGTAGGGACAGTTGGCATTCTCTTCAAGTCCTGACCAGCAAGATGTCACATGCTCTAACCAATTCAAGAGGTATACATAGCATGATAATGGAAACAAGTTAATAACAACATTTTTTTGTCAACTAGTTACACAAGATTTCTGTCTTCTCAAGATTCTTATAATCCTCCAAAAAGTATTAACCATAAACCAGTAAGAACCATAGTTTGGTTCGTACGCACATTCGGGCCCTTTTAACAAATTACAAGTGGTATGCCAGTAATTTCAGGCCAATTATTTAACTGAATTCCCATACTAAGAGATCTATTCAAGGCAGCTGGCCCATAACAGACAGTTCAAAAAGATAGTTTGCTTTCTTGTTGGATCATATTCATATTACCCCAAGAGCAAAAAAGGGGTATTTACCCTGAATATGGGGTGTGGGTATGTCCACACCCCGGGCCAAGTACACAGTAGCATTTGTAGAGATTAAAAATCAGTACACGTATTACAACCAACGGTCCATGAAATGTAAATTGCATCATTAGATTATCGGAAGAAACATTTCTCTAAAATCATAGCAATTATGCATTTTGGCACAATTGACCAGCAACGCAGATGGTCACGACTGAGAAGTTCCGCGTTGGAGCTCTGTGGGAGTCTATGAATGAACTATTGTTTTTAAAGCTATGTTATCTTGAATAGTCTGAGCATCGCACCAATCACTGTATGTACAAGATCTTTGATTATTTGCTTTAGTATCATATTCGATATAAAAAAAATCCAATCTCATATTTCAATGGTCACGTTTTTTTAAACTGAAGGTATGCTGCCTTTGGCTTGATAGAATAAAATTAAGGAAAACAAGAACAAAACACACAGTTGTCGCCATGGAAACAAGACCAGAACAGCTGGAATCAAACAAATATTTGTTCCAAGAACCATTAAAAAAATTATGGCAATTACTGAATATGTTAAGATTTGACATGAAAATACATAATCCAAACTGTTTGCAAAAGTTTCCAAAAAAAAAGGGTTTCCTGCCACTGTTTCCATAACAACATATCAAACAACACAGATTCTTCACCAGAAGATCGAAAAGCGTTATCTCTGCAGAGATCAATGAGAATCCACCTTTCCTCTCTTCTTTATAATTTAGATATTAACAAACTAAGAGTTATACGATCTTCAAGACTGATTCCATGTCACCCTCAATTTCTGATGAGAGCCATGATATAAATATTATACACCTATTGCCATTAAGAATAATAAATAACGATGATGATAATTATTTCCAAAGCAATGTTGACTAGGGCAGGTAAGCCACACATCAACCTAAAATGACATGAGAAAATTAAGTGATTGGTCTAGGTTTATGAACTAGCATCATTTTAAAAGCCAATATATATATGTGAGAGAAAGGTAAATTTGACAGGTTGTCTAATTGAGACTATGTGGTCTTGCACACACACTGATCGCATGGGTGTTTGGTGATGGACCTAGATATCAATATCATAAACAACAATGGGATGGTGCGGCGGGGGTGACCGCCTGCACCTCTCAGAAATAGGTGACGGGGCTTGAGCTTCATTCATCGGCAATATTATAACCGCTCCGCCAAATACAAACAGCACAAAAACAAACGAGAAAAAAGAATTTCTTCTTCTCCTCCTTCCCCCCTAGGCATGATTCGTCGTGCCGTTGGTGACTGGGTTAATCGTTTCTGTCGTGGAGTTCTTTTTCGCCTCATCTTCACTCGTGACTGCTTTGGGTGTGCTCTCGCTCAATGTTTTCTTCTCCAGCTCGGTGGAGATCTTGCGTGAGAGATTGTACATGGAATAGGACCTGTCTGCTGTCACCTCCTTCACTACGTCCAGGAAGTCAGGCAGCTTGAGTTCATCACCTTTCATTGTGGTGTATGTCTCCAAGATGATCAGACCCTTACACCTATGGAAAAGGACATCATCATGGTGAGGCAACAATTAACAAGTTAAAGTTGACAGTCTGCAGACTTTAGGTGGGGATTAACCCTATCAAAATTATGCAAATTAGCCACGTGGACATAACCACTAAAAATCCCACTCTGACAGATAAAGTGATATCCGAAAATCGACTATACATAGAGAGAATGGGACGAGCCGGCAATAATCGAAAATTTATAGGACGAGATTCGTCCACATAAGCACGATGCCGTAGGCAGAGTGCTTATGTGGACGAATCAAGTCCTATAAATTTTCGATTATTGCTGGCGAGTTCCATTCTATATTTATTATATGTGCATAAAATTTGATCATCATCAGATATCACTGAAAAAGTATTAAAGAACTCTCAGAGAGCCCCAGCTGCCCCGCTGAGAGCACCTTCAGTAGGCTACAACAGTGAGCTGTCAGGACTGTTATGTGTGATCATGAAGTGTTTACTTACTGACTTGGTTGAACTAAAACATTCATATCGTAGCCATTTCTTGAGCTACAATAATAAACCTTACATCATTTGATAGAGAATTTAATTCTCTATTTAATGGTGTGGTGTTTATTATGTATTTTTATAATCACAGGTGGATTACCGATCGCGGGGATCTCCGCGGAGACAGCGGAAGTGCTGAGTCAGAGCTATTTTTAGACAACTACATTTTTATAGGACGCGTCCTATATGACTATTTTTATTGCACCCCACTTATAGGACCTCTCATATAGCATGCGCGTATAATAAAGACAAACAGATATATGGACAATCCAACTGTCTGAGCCGATTAACAAGATTGTATAGCAAACTAACAATGAATAGATAAACAAATACCGTAAAAAATCGTAACACATGATATATTCCCAATGACCTGTGGATTAGCTATATATGTGATGATGAATTCAAATACATTGCAAATTAATTAAGGCAATACGGAATATGGGTTTGGCTGTTACCTTGGGTGACATGGTTCCTGATAAATATCCATCTGGAAGTACTGGTTGTTCCACAGGAAACAACGACGCTTCTTGTAGATGGTATAGTGAGCATTATCGCGCTGGGCAATCAGCAACTGGAAACAGGCATTAGGAAGTCATGAGTAATCATCCAATCTAGGCATCCAAGTTATAGGAAGGCCCACAGACAAAGTAATACATCGGGTTAGAACACTTGAGTTTGTTAGAATCTCGAAAGCTATTGTTTTTTAAATGGGCTTGCCTTTGGCCCAGCCATCAAACACAATAGAAGTTGAGATTCTAACTAACCCCTTAATAACCAAAATAAAATTTACTATTCGGGGGGAGGAATTCATTTTCCAGATCTTTAAATGTGGTTAAGCTTCTTCACATTCGGGCCTAATTTCGCATTAATCATTGCAACTTTATTTACACTGAATCTGAACAAGGCCAAAAATGGCAGAAACTCGCCAGTGAGGCACACATCTGGTCTTGATAACAAGTCTTAAAATGTATCGAGTTGTCTAAAATAGAGAACTTTGTGACAAGTACCTCATATTCCCGGGCAGAGATTTGCATCTTGAGTTCAGGGCTCTCCTTGTTGATCTCGGGACGGCGAATGGTATGTGTATACGTCCAGTTACCTAGAACATGAGCGACACCGTGAGGCAGCCATGCAAATACTACAGCCTTGTAAAAAGGGCACAAAACGGCGAGAAGTTAGGTCCGCATGCAGCAACTGCCAACACAATATATTACTAGCTCTTGACAACTTGTGCTCCAACTGTGGCAGTCATTACATGAAACGTCTCTAATATATTCTTTAGATAAAACTCATCATGGTTTATTCATGTATATATATATAAGCGCCAAAGGAGTGTCAATCGATAAAGAGCTAAAGCGTGCTAAGGAAATAGAAATTTTAGGCCAGGAATGTTGTGTTGAATGATGGCAAGTCTAAACTGATTGAAAGTTGGCGGAAGATTAGTGGTTCAGTGAAACTCATCCGTGTATCTGTACAAAAGTAACTTCGCACAGCAATTTTTGTTTTCAATCAATCAATCAATGGTGAGAGGACAAGTTGTCAGTATTGCTAGATTGTGAAATGCCATGCTGTTTTCTACAGACGAAAATAAATACTGTGATAGAAAATAACAAAGATTCCAGTGTGAGGGAATCCATGGGGCAGGGTCACACCTTGCTAAAAGAGGGAAAAAGCAACATATTAAAGGGAACACAAACAAAGAAATCCAGTGGTCAACTTGACATTGGCACGTTAAATAATGATGCTCTACTCGTTTTCGTTTAACACACTACATTGGATAAGTAACTATTTGTGGTCTATGTCAGAAGAATAAAAGCAAATCCATCCGTCGCGTTTGGATATAAAGCGCTGATCATGTGGGTCAAAACTAATTTAATCTTCGAAACCTTCATCAAAGTTAGAATTATTATACATGATATATACGATTTTTCAAAGAGTACAGAGAGAATATAATTATAGTGAAATTGTGGTAAAATTATGAATAAAGGAAGAACCCTTAACAGTAAATTGGGTTGGAAAAGGGAAGGATAATATCAAGAGAGGTGGACTGAGGTAAACCTCTTTAAATGAAATAATTCTGGGAAACGAAGGCGAGAAAGACCACAAACTCGTAGTTTTAAGTGTAGAACGGGTTCTTGGGGTATAATATAAGCTTGTTTCGAAGGAAATGAACTGGCGAGAACACAAGCATGGCAAGGCCAATCTTCCAACACCGAATCAACTCTGCTCCAACTAGTTGGGACGGGCCGACCAACAATGGTTAATCTTATAAACTCGACTAAATTCTCATAAGCAAAGTCGTAAGTGTTAGATTAATGGGTTAGTATATCGAGAAAAGGGGGTTTGCTTGGCAATACCATTCCAACGAGAAAATGAGACCACTACAATCAAAGAATGTTCCAACGAAGATAAATTGATGGTACGGACTGAGAGCCTATCCTTATGAATTATAAATATTGAAACATCCCTCGCTTAAAGATAGGCTTGCGGAGTGTTTGTGATTTTCGGGTAATGCGCGAATGAATGTATGTTGTCCGAGAGTAGTTAGTGGTTGTTGTGTTGCTTGAAATCAAGCCATCGATTCGAAAATCTTAAAATTGGTGGATTCGCTATCCCAGAAAGTGAACAAATTGCCACTGTTTTGGCAATCGTGGTGTGATACAATGTTACCCCTCAGGTAGACAGTCTTATATATTCATTTACATGAAACCGGGAAGAAAAAAAAACGAAAAAAATAAGGCAAGATCAACCGATAATTTATATTTCCCACGAGACCCTATTATATTCTTTTGAATTAATAAAGTCAAACATTATCAACTATATGGCAATTTGTATAAGCTTAAATATCCCGAGCGGTACCGGTGGCTTGATCTCTGATGAATATATGTGTGGATGTAGCTTATGTCCCGGCGTATGTCGTTCAAACAGTGTATGATATTGCGAAATGTCAGCCGAGGCAAGTCCATGATCGCCAATATTATTATCAGATTCCTACGTTGGGGAATATCATGCCAAAATGACCAACGAATAAAAAAGATAAAAAAAAAAAAGCAGAATGCAATTTGCTCATCATCAGCTAAAGCTATTGGAACAGGAATATATAATTTTCAATAGGAAGAAAAATGTCACAATTTTTCGAAATCTTATTTTTTTTCTCAACATTTCCAAGATATTGGATGTTTTGATGAATGATATATTATTTCTTTTGGATAAGGTTAATCATGTGAGTATGTGGGTACTCATATAAGTGCACTGCAAGAGTATGTATATGTATATATGAATCTTCAATAGCATGCAACTTCTGTTCTTGGAACTCTAATAACCTAAACAGGTATCTATATTGCAAATGAACGTTGGTTTGCACATATGTGTGTAGCATTGTATGCCTGTAGGATATGTATGCAGGTAGGTAATATGTTAAAGGTTTTAAACAAAGGAATCTGTACTGTATACCTGTATGTTATGCATGGATGTCTGTTCGTTTGCCTGTATGTAGATATTATGTTAAAAGTTTTAAGGCTGGGAGCCTGGGTTCCACTGACACGTTTCTCCTACAGTTACTCGATTATGGAAACGGGAGGAGTAACGTGTCAGTGGTTGTAACGGGAGTGGTCACGCTTCATTCAAACATGTTTGATATGAAACGGTTACTTCAAGTTACTTGCCCCCGCTTCTAAAGTAACGGGATCAATAAAACGGGAGGAGTAACAACAGTAACGTCCCAATGGAGCCCAGCTTTTAAACAAAGAAATATGCACTAGTATACATGATATGAGTAATGCATGAATGTGTATTATAGGTATGTGTGTGTGTCTGTCTGTCTATAACAGATGTTGGTATGTAGGTAGGTATTGTGTTAAAAGTCTTAAACAAGGAAGTAGGCCTACTGAAATCCTGATCAGTGCCACACATGAAGATGGTAGCGTCTTGGCCGACCGCTGGGGGCGCGCCGTCCACGGAAATAACACTCACTTGGTATCTGTTATCTGGCAACAGAGCAACCAAGGGTTGACACATGATCTCCCTAACTAGGTTATCTAGTCACCAATAATTAGGCTCTTTCTAACGGTGTCCCATTCCATATCCTAATTAATTTGACAACGGGCGTCTTACCAAGAACTTATACATGGAAAATGGGGGTTCATTTTTTGGAAGGCACGATAATTGTCTAAGATTAAGCGCCTTAATTGAGACGAGTGTTTTCCCTAAGAAAGAAAGGCTAAGATTATAATTATTTTCGTTTGCATTTTCCAGAGAATTTATTTTTCTTTTTTTCAGAAGGTGTGAGCTAGCATTTCTAGTTTTCTAGTTAGGTAGTAACGTAAGAATATTTCTCCGACAAAACTGAACATCTTCATGCAAGTCGAGAACTTAGAAAAGACAACACTTATCATAGGTAATGAATAGAATATGTAACCCCAATCGCCCATCTTCTTCAATTGCTTAATAAAATGATCTTTATAAATGTAAAAATAGAACAAATAACTGCGTATCTATTACTTGGACACCAGGAGTAATGAAACATATATCATCTTTGTCTAAAGCTGTTTTAGGGTATGCGGCATAAAGTAGATTATGATTCCTCGTCGGTCTTGGCTCTTACCAGTCTCAAGGTCCCATCTTCCTTTGGCACTATCCCACTTCACTGAAAAGCAGAGCCGAGAGAGATAGGGTTTCAATTAATGTTCAGTCTGAGAGCATGTTAACATGTTCAATCTGAGAGCATGTTAACAGGTAAAAAAACAAGAGTACATATAGAAGAACATCTGAATGAGGAACGGGAAGCAAGGCCTGACCAAGAACCGTAGCGTTTGGCATATAACCATGGCAACAGCGGTTGCTAAAGCAACTTGCCCGAAGCGGGTCGGATCGGGTCGGAACGGAAGACAACAGGGCACATCGGTAGATGGGGTAGGCGTCTATAGCACAAATATATTGGACACTGCGGAATCTGAAAGCAATTGGTCATCGCACGCAAGACTGCCACATAAAAAAGCTTCATTCTCTGCTCTGAAATCTTGTTTCTAGAACTATCTTTCCCTCTGTCTTGAAGAAAGCCACATGAACAATATCCGACGCCTTGGTATTGAGGTGGGACATCTAAATGTAAGGAGTCTAAGCTGTAAGCTAAACCACAATCCCTTGGTTAATTGTGTAGCTTCACCAAAGGGCTTTGCTTCTGAAGGCCTGCCAAGATGGATCAAACCGAAGCACCAGAGAAAAGGTGGTTAATCATGTAGAAATAGCTTATCGTCATTCTAATTTCATTTTTACAGCCTTTGTCCTACTTATACCATGCGTCAAGCCCGAAGTAAACGGTGAGTAAACAGTGCGACAATTTTAAAAGAAACAACCTGTGATTAAGGCAGGCCAAATATTCGAATTATTTCATCTGATAAATTTTAACTCGATGCAACAACAAAGAAAGAGACGTTTTCTTTGAAATAACCTTCGATAATACGAAGCCTAAACCCATAGATATTCGATATGCGCTGATTTGATTTGAAAATATTTTTATTCTGAAACTCACATTACATCAAGCGACGTTAACCTCGGTGGTCCCTTTTAACCCCAATGGGCTATTCGCGAGGGTATATATTTATTATAAATTGATACTTCAGGTTTACTAGACAAATACTTGAACTTCCCGATTTCCAGTTTGTGAAATGCAATCTAATGGAAATTTAAGCGCATATGGAACATCAGGATGCGATGTTAAATGTACAAACTATCGGCTTATTCCATACTTCTTTCCGTCAATACTTTAAACCTGTAGTCTATTTTATTTTAATACAATAGTACTTGGAATGAAGCAGAGTCAGCCTTTAGTGGTTTCATTTGTAACTATCGTGGCGCCATCTCTCGATAAATACTTATAGTAGAATGAAGTTACAAGCGGGTTAATGAGGAATACGTCACTTCAAGGCAGCCGTGAAACGGTGAGAGGAATTAGTGTCTTAGCATGAAGATGATTGGGGCGAGCACAAGTCGGAAAAATACATAGCAATCAGACAGGCATTATTGGTACGGAACAACTCAGGTATAACAGAAGAACAAGAGTTAAGAGTTAATGTATCGTTAATAAAGTAGCATCTAAAATAAACAGATCGGAGCAAGCATCTTCTGAAGACACTAATATTATTATTATACAAATCAATGATAATAACTCTGATTAATAGTGACAGATTATGTAATGTTGTTAAATTTCACCAAGTATAGCCAATTAATGATGAAGATCATAATTGATTATGTCCGTGAGCCGTCCGATCATCGGTTCTCCAATAGGGCAATATGTATATGTAATATATACAAGTGTGTCACACACAAAAAGTCTTGACAGAAAACAATTTGGCCCTGTGACTGTCCCCATTTTGTATCAGATATATTCAATATCCAGTTGCATGCGAAGGAGATGGGAGAGAAATGAAAGGCAAGGGCGCTCACCATTTTGTCCACGGCGACGTATCCTAGCCTGCATACGGCTGTTGGGAGTTACGAGGTAGTCATGGACCACGATGAAGTCTTGGAATTGTGGATAGACCTGGAACCAAGAAGCCAAATAGTGAGTAGTCATTCTTGCACACAAGACTTTCAACATTGCCAACTCAAATGAGTAACTAACTTTTCTTACTATCCTTGTTATTTAAATGTCCTCCAAATTGGCAGCAAGTAAAGGTAATTTTGTTATAAAAAAAAAACTTGTTGATGTATTATATAACCTGCTGATTTCATTTATTTTCTGAAAATCTTTAAATCTTTGTTTAACAGGTATTGCAAGATATATATATGTAATATCGTTGAATACATTGATAATACCATAGGCCTATAACGAATGAAGTAATACATTAATACATACAAATATATACGATTATACTAGCTACAACTGGTTTCTGACTCTGATAATAGGATAACGATGTATTATCGCTTCAAGAAGTGTTTCAATTTATACGATACAACAAATCCATAGCGAAAGATCGATATAAAAAGATCGATAGCGCGTCTAAATATGGCGCCACTTGCAACTCATGAAGTAGTACTAAGAACAAAGTTTGCAGCTCATGAAAGATTTATGAAAAATTGTTACATTAAGCAGTTGACAGCCACTCTCATCAGAAAGACCATATTTGGCGACACTATAGGTTGTTCCACGTACGGCCTGTTATGATAATCAACAAACAACACTCAGAATTAGAAAGTAACACAGAACTACATGCACAAATAACACCGCCTTGCCTCGTCTAGTACAACCCCGCAAGTCGGGGAACACATGCACTGTGTAGTCCGACACAGGTAGAAGAAGCCCTACATATATACTGCTTCTACCTGTTGTTCCCTTTTTGTCTGCCTTTCTTGGAAGTTAATGAAATGCAACGGAAGAATTCCTCCCGCAAACGTGATTCAGTTTGGATATGTCAGGACTATAATAAAATGCCTAGACATTGTTGGGTAAAAAAAAAGATAATTTGCAATGTGTACCACATCTCAAGGCGTGTACGCGGTGGTTTTTAAAAAATTAATTAATTATTTTTATCAGGCATCTCCAACGGAATTAGATCTCTTGCGAGGTTTTAGAATTTAGAGGTGAACCCACTAGAAGGAAGTTTTAAGGAAATGTACTAAGTGGTTCAAAGAAGCAATCGATGAAATATTGCTGCTTCCTATATAGCAGTTTCCCCGCCAAGCACAATGGACCATTCGCATAAATAACACTTTGGTGAATATAAATATATTTTTTAAAAAAATAAAATAAGAAAAGAAGGATTTTGTGGAAGCAACTTCTAGTCAAATTTTCGGAAAGAAAAAAAAAGGTTTAATATTTGGTGGGTGAATAATGAAAAATACTACAGTACTCGATTCATGCCCATGTTACCTCTACGATTAAAGAAAAATACCGAAAGCAAAATCAATTACACTTTAAAACATGCTTTGAATGTAATTAAACTAGTAAAGAAAATTCTCGGAGGCAAGACGGTGCGAAACAATGCGGAAGTGAAATCCCAAAACATGCTAAATAGATGTTGAAAAGTGAAAAACATAGGAATTGATATAGCAACTATCGTCGTCCCTCTTTTTAAAACTTACCTCGCAATCGAGCTTTTTATGCGGAATAAAATTATGGGTATGTTTGAGCGACAAAGATTACAGGGTGAAGTACTCTATGGTGCAAAGTTTATGTACACAACAGCCCAATTAATAAGGGAAAAACCATCCCAATTTAGGCTACACATTTCAGACACACCAAGATGGGGTAGCATTTTGGAGGAACAGCATTTAAGATAGGTTACTTAAATATAATATTAATTTACATGGAAAAATACTAAATCGATATACGGCACAAAATAGAACCTTTAAAAAAAATCTCATAAGGAATTAATGATGACCCGATTCAGTTAATTATTTAATCATATGTACTCCAAAACCAATTTCGGTAATTTAAGTCCATGGACGATATGCAAATCCGGAGAAAAATCTGAGGATCGTGCAAAATTGTTAGTGCAATGACATAAAAGTCAATGATCAACTTTACTCAGAAATGCTTTTACACAAAAACGAGAGACAAAAATAAGAGTCTATTCCCCTCCCAAATCTTTTACTTTCATCCTAAAGTTGATCGAGTAGCTTTGAGGGTTTGGTATTCAGGATACGTATAGTGTAAGAGAGATCCCAAAACAAAGACACACGGAAACCAGTGGATATATAACTTATATACCAGGACGGGATTGAAGACACACAGGAAAGAAAGACTGGTGGTAAAACATACCAATTCATCTGGAATGCGAGACACGAGGAACTTGCGTTTCCTGCTGTCTTCTGAGAGGCGATCACCAGCATCGATGCCTAGTCGGTTGCAAACAGCCTAGAATTGAATCAGAAAATATATTTATCTTTAAATCAGGCAATGAGATTTATGTCTAGACTCTGGGAAATGTGCATTTGGACCTCCTCCTCCGGTCGTCATCGTGAAGATTCCTTCACCCTAATATGGATCAGATTTTTTAGAAAATATACAATTGGCAGATCAACACATATAGAAAATTCTGCTAAATTAGACTGAAAAATCGTCAACACTAGATATATGTGAGTATATTTAGTATTGCCTTGATTCAAGCTGTCTGTTTTGGTTATGTTTAACTGTATTTTGAAACTGATTTCTGTCTTAAATTTGGGTTATTTGAGAGGATTAGTCAAGGTGAATTTCACCCATATACTTATTTATCTGCATCGATCAAGCTAAACTTATAAAATACAACCACTAATTTTCCTGTGGAGGTATGCATTCTACCTTGTGGTATTAAATGCAGTAACACAAGGAATTTGATATATAAACACGTAAAAAGATTTTGTAATTATATACTTGAAACATCACCTAGGTTGACTCAGTATAGTCAAAAAGAGCAATAGGAGAAAATAATGTATTACTATTTATATATATTCTACATTTACAAGCTCTAAGTTACTCTATTAAAAAGGCTTAGTACAAAGCCCGCTAGCTCCATATAACAATGTTAACCCTACCCCAACCATAGCTCCACAACCAAACCCCTAGTCAACCCCCAAATTAGCTAGTCAACCTCTTGTAGTTAGGCATACGCAGGAAGACCAGATTCAGATCTGATATGTACCACCTGATTTTGTACTTACTAGTCATGACAAATAAAAGAATTTTATTATTATTTTCATTGGTTTAAACTTTCACAAACAAACCTGACAAATTTTGAAACATGACTAATAACAATGACCACAACAATGTAGCAAACTGACATCAGTTTAATCTACGACGAGGAATGTTTTTCATTGAATAAAATAAATTTGTTTACCGTTCTGAATCGTGACATTATTTTAAAATGAAAAATAAGTAGACGACCGCAAAACCATATTATGCTCAAACTAATGAATGAAAATATAGTTGTTTGAACCTGAATTGGCGGTCTGGTTTTATTTACATTCCACTGATACAATTTCAGAGTGTAACAACAATGGTACTATGTCTAGACAACACACGTACCCTCGAGTACTAGAAGAGGTCAGGGACGTGATACATTTATATAAACTTAGATAACGAAATTATGTAGTCAACAATAGAGGTCATTAACAATTAGTAAATGTTGCAATGATGCTGTTTTGACATGATAAACCCCATTGAAACTGTACCTAACAACTCCAGTGTCGGATTATCCACCGTTTCCCACCCAACTGAAAACATACCAACTCAGATCGCAAGCCTTCACCGACTTGGAACTTAACTGCTTAAGTAGGGTCTCCACTGGCTACGGTGAGCTCTGCGGTAAGCCTTGCGATGTTGTCCTGTAGGTGGAGAGGAGTGACGAGGTCCACCCTACATGGTTCACTGGCCACCTACAGAACCAACACAAGAAAATCGCAAGGCTTACCGCAGAGCTTACCACAGCCAGTGGAGACACCCCCCCCCCCCCACCAATATACTTCTGAAAAACTTCAAAAAGACATGACATTTATTTCTGTATTCCTCCAACCCGCAACCCTCCACGAGATGACGTTCGGCGACACCAGTACAGCTGGATTGTGAGTTAGAGACTTATTGTCCTCAATTAAAGACATAGTAAACTGGGGTGTTATGGTTACACAAGGGATAAGTGACCTATTCGTAGTTTGCAAAAAGTATTCTGAGTGAAATGAAGGAAAATGTTAAGCTACTTACCGCTATCATCCTCACGACTTTGTGTTCAAAGTCAGTGACATTATCGATGACATCGTAGTAGGGATGACCGACCCAAGCCTGGAAAGGGAAAGACATTCCCCAGTAGAATGAAGTAAATTGGCATTATAGGAAAATGCGGGATTTTATTTGGCTATCTGACAAACTGTGACTCAAATAGGAGTAGCAAGTTTGAAATATAAAATGGACAGTACAGATAATGAAATTGGGGGGAAGGAATAATCTTTTAATTGAATTTCCTTACTTGAGATGCGTAATCGTCAAGCTTTCTTGCAAGATCTAGGTTTTCACAGCGAGTGATGTTGTTCTCGGTTTGGTAGAAATCCTCGGCCCCCTTGGCTGCAGACACCATGTGAATAACCTGAAATGAATTAGAATAGTCTGATAAGAGGCTTAACATATTATGTTTAATTAATTCAATAAAACAATTACAATTAAGAGTTCCAATCATGCCAATACACAGAAGGAGTACTAGAAAGCTAGGTGAATTATACTTAATTAGAGTCGCATTCCAATTCTGAATATCACTGGTATTTGAGTAGTCCTGGAGCTATTTGAATAGTCCTAGAGCTATTTATTAGCTAATGCTATGGCTTAACTTAGGAAGTATATGTGGGTGTGTATATCATAGCTGAATCAATTGTTTTATGAGTAGTTTACACATGTCAAACCACCCACCTGATTGTATCGGTTATCGCGCATTTCAACATCATTCCAATTGTTACGAGTCTTCATGATGGACCACTGTTCGGGTTTTAAATCTGAAATACATTAAGAAAATGAATTAATAATAATAATAAAATTCTTTTATTCCATTACTAACAGGTTACAAAGGATCAAAATTCAGAAATTCAGGTAGTACACCTCAGGTCTGGACCCGGTCTTCCCGTGTATGCCTAGCTACAAAGAGTTGACTTAGCTAATATGGGAGTTGACTAGGGGTTTGGTTGTGGAGATAAGGTATTTATTAGTAAGAGTTGCCTCTCAAGAAAAGTGGTACTTTCTATCCGATCAGGGAGGTATAACCTGATCAGATAAATGGGGAATTTAGCACAGTCAGGATATGTCCCAGGGACACCTTTTTAAGGGGTGAGTGGTGGTGGTTTCCCTATCCCACGAAAATTATCATTTTTTGTTAGGCCTTTCGAGAAAACTATCAGCAAATCAGTCAATGTAAATTTACATGACCGGAATGACCTCTTAATGAGATGATAACGACCTCTTTTTAAAAAACAAGTGCAGGCAAAATACAGAATTACCTTATCTTAAGACACATAATGTATTAAGACTTGTTAAAAAAAAGCATTCTTCTACACAACGAACAGTCTAGGCCATGATCGTATGTACCCTGCAGTGCACATACTATTCTTATGCACACATAATCAATAACATTTCCGTCAGTTACTCAAACAAGAGACACAAGTGTATATTATATATTGACGTCATAATCCTATGGATACAGCTCTGAAGCGCTGCATTCGCAAATATGGTTGGATCTATAAAGTAAAGGCTTCGACGATTGTGTTCTCTGTCACGTCTGTACTAAAGGGCACTGGTTCTTTCATTCAGAAAGTAACACAGAGGCAAGGTCTATTGAACAGTTTTACATTCGTACATTGATACTTTCGAGCAGATAAGGCTCAGGTAGGGAATGTACACCTGGTCTCTCCGACATCTTTATGGCGATGCTTATGAAAACAAAAACACAAAAAGGTGCTGACTGCGAGACTGTTTTCCATGGTTACATCCCTATACAATATATATATATATAAACAATATACAAAATAAACCATTTGCTTTTAACTGGTGACTGACGACGAAGCAGTGAATCTAAACCAACAGACCAGTGCAACAGGATACAGCTACCGGAGTTTGTCTCCCGATAATGAATATTATTGATTTTCTGATAGACGGAGAGGCACTTTTATTACTGATGTAACAAACAATAGCAAACGCATAATATAAAACACATTAGTAAATAACTGCATTTCTGGACATAAGGACATGGGGAAACAATTTGTCGGCCGATATCTGGGTGTAAGATTATCAGTAGAGGCGTTTAACTAACATGAGAGGGTGGACACTTTAACCAGGGATACTATCACAGTGAAGACAATCAATGGTATAATATCACGAGAAAGGAATAAGGTAATTATATTAAGAGCGTCATGGGATCTAGGGAAGGCTATGTAAGCGTAGGCCCTGACGACATTCAAAATACTTTGCTCCTATTATCAACAGCGGTTACTTATTATTTATTTCATTTTTTTCCTTTACAAAGATACGCCATAAACACAAAGTATATCACTGCGATAGCTGCAGACAGTTCATTTTCGGGAGCAGGGAGTACACATGTATATCGGCATAGGCAATCGTCCATAAATCAAAGAACGAGTGGCTGGGAGTGATACACAAAATGGCTATTACTTATAGACTCAACCCTATATATTAGTGCCAAGCGATAAGGTCGTTCCTGAGAGCACACTGTAATGTTGCCTTTTTACTTTCCCTAACAAAAATAACAAAGAGGATTCACTCTGAGTGGGGGTAAATACGCTCTTGTATCACTGTCATCTCTGATCAGCATTGTCCAATAACAAACCTCACAATTATTACTTATGTATGGCTAGCCTTTCTGATTCGATTGGCATTTGCCTTGTGAAGATGGGTAGTTATGCGAAGGGTGCTTTGGCACACTGCAACGATAAAATATCTGTACAGTCAAGGCCCAAACCCTCAGATTAGATAAGAATGGTATGTCAGTGATTGGACGCCTACTTCGCTAATCGGTTTCATGGCATAGGACTAGACGTTTTAATGGGAATATAATTGATTAGATGTACAATACTCACAAGGTTCGTAGTAGTACATCTGTGATTCTTGCTCTGCAGACAGCCGTCGGTGGGGGGACAAGAGAAGGAGAACGAGGCCAAGGCAGGGTTTAAATCGGGAAACGTAGCTTGCACAGAGGAATTGAAATAACAGCAATACTCTGAGTCCAGAAGAATATTGTCCTGACTGTAGACAGTCGACAACCCGGTGAAGGGGGACATACGCCTGGGTGGGCGTGGTGGGCTTGTCCCCCCACCGACGGCTGTCTGCAGAGCAAGAATCACAGATGTACTACTACGAACCTTGTGAGTATTGTACATCTAATCAATTCTAGTCTGCAGCCACCGTCAGGTGGCAGCACATGAGATATTTAACTCACAATTCCTCCGGTTACCATCAAAGATGAATACGTTAAGTCCTTTCTCCTTAAAGTTCGAAGTCTTAAGACGAAGATAACTAGTCCTTTTGCTGTAAGTCTCGGACAGCATAACTAGGACTTTCAAAGTTCCTTTGGAAAAGGAAACAACACTACTTAGAAGAAATGCGAGAAGAAGCTCTGGACTGCTTCTTGTCTCTTTCCTTGTTGGCAAAAGCAGACAACAAATGAGTAGAAAAAGTAGCTGTTGTCACATTGATTGGCTTATGATAAAAACGCCTAAAGGTGTTTTCATCCTTCCACATAGCCGTCTTCATAATTTGGTCCACTGGGACATGCAACGCAGCTAGCTTTGAAGCAGTGGCTCCACGCACACTGTGAGGTCTGAATACATCAGTATTAAGTCCACTTGCCGAAAGAATGCATCTAACATACTTAGCCAAAGTACAAGTCAGAACCGGCTTAAAAGGCGCAGTATGACTAATGAACAACTGGCCCACTGAATTTCCAGCTGAGTCCTTAGGTCGAAGATCTGACGTCCTGAACAAATAGTGACGCAGAGAACGAAGAACACACACCTTATCCTTAGAGGAGAAAATAATATCCTCGCACTTAAGAGTCTGTAAAGTCTGCACCCGCTGAGAGCTGACCAACATCATTAACGTAAGAGTCCTCTGAGTTAGCTGAGGCAAATTGAGGCCCGCTAGAGGAAACAAAGAAGCGATGTAGCCAAGTACTATATCCGGATCCCATGTTTCAGAATACCTCGTCTTTGGAGGCCGCTTGTTGAACATTCCTCCGATGATTCTAGACAGTCACTGAAGCTCCAAAAGTCTCATTCCTAATTTTAGGCATAACTGAAGAAAGAGCAGAACGAGCTGAAGCAACGGCTCCATAACCCATTCCTTGGTCATAAAGATCACACAGAAAATCAGTCGCCTGATTATAAGTGGGAATTGCATATGGAATATCATTCTCATAGCAATAGAACTTCCACTTTCTGTGATAAGTACGGTAGGATTCTTCGTGTTCTTCGACCAACTATCCAAATAATGTTCCTTAGCTCTAGATGAAACTTCTAACTTATCCACCACCTGTTTCAAAATAGTGCGGCGAGGAGAGAGCAACTCGCAATCTTCTCGTCCTGAAACATGTTCTTTTGAGGAACGAGATTTCTTCTTCCTTTTCTTATGTACAGAAGTTGTCTGCTTCTGGTTTTCATCTGTGGGAACCAGGGTTGAGACGACCAATTCGGGGCGACAACAATCGCTCGAATTCTTTCCATCTCGATCTTCTGCAGACACCTTCCTACCAGCCTAAAAGGAGGAAAAATGTAAGGTCGTGAGAATTGCTTCCAAGAAATAGAGAAAGCATCAACAAATGTAGAGGAAGGATCTGGAAACCAGCTAGCATAGATTTCAACTTTGAAATTATGTCTAGAGGCAAAAAGATCTACATCTGGAGATCCAAATTCTGAGCAAATATGGTAAAAAATTTCTTGACTGAGAGCCCACTCTGTGTCCTCCGTCAGCTGTCTACTAGCCAAATCAGCATCAACATTTTCCAATCCAGGAATGTGAGAAGCAGAAAGCCAATTTCCTCTTTCCTCAGCCCATAGCCAGATTTCCTTAGCAACCTCATTGCAACTCGATGATTTAGTGCCTCCAAACTTATTGATGTAAGCAATAGCAGTTGTGTTATCACAGCGGATCATAATGTGGGTATCACACACATCACCAGCAAGAGCAAGAATGCCCCATTTAATGGCCAAAATTTCCTTGGTGTTGATATGATAATTCTCCTCATAATCATCAAAATAACCTTGAGCCATTTCTTCATCCAGAACAGCACCCCATCCATGATCACAAGCATCAGCGAACATGGTAAGGGAAGGTGCGAAGGTCCTAATCTTCCTAGACCTCCATGGCAGATTAGATCTCCACCAGCGAAGATCCTCAATCGCCGCCTCAGAGAGAAACAGTCTAGCAGAAAAATCACCAGCATGGTACGCCAAAGCTGCGATTTTATCCTTCTCTTAAGCTTTTGTAATGGGCTAGGCCATGTCAATGCCATTACACAAACTTACGAGTGTTCCAGTCAGAGAACACACCTCTTGAATGGTGAACGAACAACTCCTATCCCGAAGGAATCGCTCAACCCTCTCTAAACATGCCGATCTCTTCTCATCTGGAGGGTACACAATCATCTTTGAAGAGTCAATGAAAAATCCCAAGAATTTCATCACTTGAGAAGGCACAATATAGTTGACTTTTGAGGATGCACAAAATAACCTAACTTGCACAACTGTTGCATGGCTAATAACACTGAATTCGCACACTCCTCTTTTGTTTGCCCCCACAAGAAGCAATCATCAATGTAACTGAATCCGAAACCCCCCTGTTCATGAACAGAGGAAAACACAGGTTTCATTGCTTTTGTTAACAACCATGGAGCTGGGGACAAACCAAAAGGCACAGCAATATACCTATAAAACTTTCCATCCCAAGGGAAAGCAATATAGAGTTGCGATTCTCTATGCAGGGGAAGAGAAAAATAAGCCTCCTGTAGATCCAACGAAGCCATAAAAGATCCTGGTCTCAACATTTCCAACGCCGCTTGAAGATTATCCATCTTGAAGTGAACCAAAGGTAAATGCTTATTCAAAGCAGTAAGGTCAAGAATCAACCTCCACTTATTACCTGGTTTCGGGGTCACAAACACATTAGACAGATATGAGATTTCAGAAATATCTGTCTCAACAACAACTCCCTTGGTGATCAATTTCTGAACTTCTTCTGCTACTGCAGCTCTCCTTTCAGGAGCAAAAGAATATTGATTGGATTGAATCAATATTGGATTGAACTGGCGGCTTAAGGAAATTGAGCTTTACTCCACGGACAATACCCAAAGTGTCCGGGTCCGAAGTAATTTTCTCCCATTCCTGGAGATAAAATTTCCTGGTCTGAAGGACAACACAGTTGGGCCCTCAGGTGTCAAGGTGAAAGAGGAAATATCAGAATCAAGAGAATCAAGAAGATATTGCACCTCTAATATCTCCTCGAATCTCGACGACGGTGATAGTCGTCTCTGGACAAACGATCCCTGGATCTGCTCCGTCTCCGATATGAGCGGGACCCCTGTCCGCGACGATTTCCTCGGTAATTCCCCTTGCCGCGTTTGTTCTCGTCGCCCCGAGTCTTCTGTTGGCCGCCCCCTTGTGGGCGATAAGGAGGCCTGTCGGAGTTTTTTGCTTGGCCACCCTTCTTGCCTGAACCATCCTGTTTATTCTCAACAATGATGGACAATTTCTTACTTGACTCAAGTGATTTTATGCTGCCCTCCAAATCATCTCCAAGAAGGGATGCCGGAGTAGAAGGAAAACGCTTTGGGTTATTGGCCAAATCCTTATAGGTCTCCTTAAGATGCTTGCCCATCTCCGTGCGACATTGCTTGGTCGAAATAAACATGTTATAAAACCAGCAATGGCAAGAGCATCCCTGCACGCGTTCAATCCAGCACTAACATGAGTCAAAGCCTTTTCTCCAGTAACAAGGGGCTTAATCTCACACCAGGCGTCAGCAGCACGCACAGTAGCCGTAGCCTGCGCCAACAACATAACCTGCAACTTCTTATGGTAAATATCAAAGTTCTGTCCAGCTGGCTGCAAGGCAGGCCAAACCAAAGCAGGAATCTCGGGCGTCTGCAAACCGGGAACATTCGACGGTCTTTTATTCCTAGCTTTCACTTCATCAAAGACTTTACCAGTCGGAGGAGTAGAGAAAACTTTATCCAAAAATCTCCCCAACTCCTGGCTCTTAATAGGCTCTCCAACATCCCCTTTTACAGACATTTCCTTGACAAACGAATCCAAAATGCCTGCACAATCTTCTACGATTTCACCTTCCTCCACTTCCGGAGGCTGAGCGATATTGGGGAAAACCTCTTCATTGTTGACATTTTCATCAACATGTAAAAACTCACGTGAGGATGACCTGCTTGACAAATCATGACAGCTTCTCTTACGCACATATCTGCAAGGACTAGGAGAAGAATCCCTAGACCTGCGTCGCTGAGACCTGAAGAAATATTCCCGATAGAAGTCCTCATAGTGACAGTGAGGTGACTCCGACGGAGAATGGGTCTCAGGTCGTGACTGGGAAGCGTGCACTGGTTGACAGTCCAATCTCTCCATTGCCCGTTCCACAGCAGCGTTTTGTTCCAAAGAAGCAACTCTGGAACGCACGCCAAGAACCGCCGTATTAACAACGTCCAGTTTTCCACTGAAACAGTTAATAGACTTCAATAGGTCACCCATGGTAGGCTGGGGAGCAGGAGCAGGAGGCTCTACCGGGAATGCCGGCTCCAGCCTCGGCATGTTCTCAGGTCTGTCTTCCGCCATTTTGGAAAAACACGTGCACGTGAATATTCCAAACAAAAACTCAAGACAAAGCAGTAAATGATCAATAAAGTCTTATTTAACTGCTGTCGAGACACCTGGATCAAAAGTCACAGCAACTGGAAGACTCTGGAAGAACTTGTACCCAATATAAATTGGGAAACTTCAACGAAAGGACGGGAACCCGACCTGCGCTTTGATGCGTAATCCGTAAACTGCCTTGGCCTCGTTCTCCTTCTCATGTGCTGCCACCTGACGGTGGCTGCAGACAAGAATGACATATTTTGCGGTCTTAATGGAATTATAATGGCACTTTGCTGTTTTAGGCGAGGGGCTTTCGCTCTGTTTAAAGGACTCTCTCATCTTTGGGCCTAGACTGTATGTGGTTAAGAAAGGGGGTAGGTAGGCCAATGTTGACCATAGGCTGACCAGAAAGCGATCTCCTATATCAATCATAGCTCAACATACCACATGCAGTGGTCGTTATCTTGGAATAAACATTAGATAATATTAGGAGGGTCGTGAAGAAAAGAGCCATATGGAATCCATATATTTTACTTTTTTAATTAAAGAATCCCCAAGGCACTTAGAGGATACCCACCCTACCCTTGGACATATTACAATTCCTCTATTAGAGAACACCTTCTAGACTTAAAGAGACACAGGGTGTCTATGTTAAAACATTCTGTCTCATGTTGTCCCAAGCGCGTGAGATTCTCTACCATCCCTCGACGTCATCTGAATGCCAAGCATCATCAATTATGTATTGATGTGAGGAGCCCTGCTTGAGACAAACACCCACAGACAGAAGCAAGGGTAGAAAAGAGCAACTGAAAGAGTCGGTCAGACTAAGGGGAAGAAGCTTTCATATACTAAGTAACATGGAGTAAAGAGAGGAAGGGTACATACATGCGCTGGCATCCATGGTGCCTCGGTCACAGATCACGAGACAGTTCTGGGGGCAGTTGGCCGCGAGATCAAAGAAGGTGTCCTCAATCTGGAGCATCGTCCTGATCAGGTTTTCCTGGAACTTGAATGCTGCAAAACAACACAGGAGAAACATTTTGATTAGTAAATACAGACAAAACAAGTCTGGACATATCTCCTAACTTCTAACTTGTATCTTATTGGCTTGAGAAAACAACAGGAAAGCTCGTAGCCAAGAGATTCAATTTATTTTAGGATTTATAAGCAAGCATTTCATGATAATTTCCACTCGATAAAATTACACAACAGAACAATAAGACATCTTGATATCACATAATTTTCAGTCTCGGGGGTGTCGGCGAACAGTATCCACTTACAGAACCGATGACAAATCATCTAAGCTACCCAGAAATTTGATGAAACATTTTTTTGGATCAACCTAAGGCTAAGGCTAAGTTTGCACTTGTGACGTTTGGCCAGCGCGAGTACGGCCTAATGAAGAGGATCCCAGACTACGGCAGGATGCCAATTCTCGACCAGCCACTTGTCCGGTCTTATTAGCACAGAACCTCCCTCATTAGCCGCATTTATAAATACCGTAGATTTACGTCGCCCACTGTTTTTGGTCCAGGCTTAAATTAATTCTAAAACTGGCTGGAAATAGTGTTTAATGAATACCGACGCTCTGACAACATAGGGCTATATTATAGAAGGTTCGAGACGCTCTCGATCGTGCTCCGTGATGCGATAGATGTCATGTCTGTAAAAGACACACCATTAGTACTTGCGGCAAGACAGCTGAAGTTTTCTTGATAAAAACAGATTATAGAGCTGTATTTCTGTGTGGTTAGATGATAGTGTCTTGTAGTTAAGTTTTACACTCTTCCTCAGACTCTCTCTCTCTTTTAAACATATACATATATAGTTGAAGGATTGAGGCAACTCAACTGAAACAGACCATGTTTGTAGTTTTGTAGTCTTTTATTTTGGCGACCCTGTATACATATATATACATATACATATACATATATGTTCATAGGATTTTGAAAAACAAAACGAAATAGTCATTTGGTTGATACACAGTAGCATATCTTTGGAAATTGAAGGACACTAGTATTTATTGCCAACAGAAGCAAAGGGTATGCGAATACGGATCTATAATAGAACAATTAGTTCTGGATGAAAACTGTTGGCATCAGCTCGTTATAAATACACTTCACCAATGTGCTTTACTATTAACTGGCCACTTAACCCGTGACGTTTTTCTCAAGTCCACTCAAGGCGAGATAAACAATACTCATCACGTATGAAGGGCAGTTAAGGCTCCAAGCCTCTCAGACCAGATAAGAATGACACGTCCGTGATTGGAAGCCTACTGCGCTAATGGCGTTTCTAGGCCAAGAGTATGCATCCTAATGGGATTATAATGTCATTTTGCAGTTTGGCGCGAGAGGCTCTTCCCCTCAGTTTGAAGGGACGCTCAACGTTACTTTGAGCCTAGATAGACTACAGCGGATATATTTTTTTAATCATCAAGTTGTCACACCTCAAGAGAAGGAGGTTTTGTTCGCGAAATACTTGCTTAGCTTTAGAGAGGGAGAGATATTATATACAAAGAGGCGCTCAAGACGAGTATCATCGTCTGGCGAGTCTATTTCTGGAGGAGTGAGTTTAGCATTACAAGTATGAATGTGACATACGACACTCAACCCCAAACTTTCGTAAAACATAGGTTCCATGCTATGAGAAACAAATTTACAAATAACATCCCTTATTTTCCCCATTGTATATTAGTGGAGAATTTTCAGTAGTTTTCAGAAACAAACCGTTAACTAAACTAGAGTAAAATGCTTGATAACAGAATTTTATTAATTTTAACTAACGAAATTTTTAAATACCAAAAAATACTATAGTTTGGGAAGTCTACAACCACATGTTAGCTAGTGGTGGGAGTATGAGTATTGCTGCTCACCCGTAAGAATAATGGGGCTAGGTCGTCTATAGATAGGTTCTACCCACATCCTCGCACCAGAAAGTGAGCAATGCTATATGGCTTCTCTTCAGGATGGACGTGATGTAATGGGGGGCGCGGAGGGGAAAAAAAAGGGGGGGGGGGTGTTATATGGAGTCATCCGGGGTGGGGCTTTACTCACTGGGTACCGAGTACAGGGCGGTGGCTTTCTCCGATCTGGAGGTGCGCCAGACATCTTTAGTCATTTCTACTTTATTCCTCCCATTTTTCCTCCGACAATGAGGCATAATAGAATATATATAGAGAGAAAAATATGATCATCAGTGATTTGAGTGATAGGGATATTAAGCGATGGGGAGGTGGTGTATATATAACCCCGGAGAGGTAACTAAGGCTATAAACACCTAGGTGTAGAGACTCGTGAAGGTGGGATACACAATACAGAAACCGCTTTTGTTTATTTACATTCCGAGGGTGTAAATAAGGAGGCTTTATGGTGGTTGTGTAAATTCTGTTGTGTGTTCTGAAATTACAATACTTCCCACTACAAAAGCTTAACTCATGATAAATTTGAAAGAGGAGAATCGCCGGTATTTTTGTGTATAGTGTCAGTATCTAATGTTTCCTGGTATCATCTTTCACGATGTCATTCATCCAATATGAAATTACAGGAGGAAAATATTTTCGCTAAGTCAACGATACTAATAAACAACAGAAATGAAGCGATTCTATTGATTTGGAATAACTAAAGCCATCGGGTAGCACATTCATGAATCGGACAATGTTTGAAAAATATGTTTCAGATATCTTTTAGTTATTCCAAATCCACTTAATATCTTGGAGGCAACTGTATTTAATCATGATGACCACATATCTTCGATCAAACCAGGCCTCTGCCAGTCTGTGGGGAGGGACCGAAATATGTTTCCAATTGTTCAGACCCACAAAATGCAGGCCAATGGACTACTTGCCGGGCAGTATATCGATTTTCCTGAGCGCAGTTTCCGAGGCAATCTTGCAGCAGCTTCTGATAATTGGATTTACATCAAAGGAAGCGGCCAAAAGTTTAATCTAGGAATGACTGTCGGGCGAATTTATGTCGCTAACACTAATGTGAACATGACATGAATCTAAGCAACAAGGTTAATCCAGACAACCACAAGGCAGACTCCAGTGATACATAAATAATTCAGAGGGTCAAGTTAAAAAAACAAGTCCAGCTTGTAAATTAAATGAAAACAAGCTGGAAACTGGCTCTAGCTAACTTAGAAAACCGGTGTCAGGAGGAAGCTACAGTCCAGGCCCAAACCCTCAGATCAGATAACAAGGGTATGCCAGTGATTGGACGCCTACTTCGCCAATCGATTTCTTGGCATAGGACTAGGCGTTCTAATGGGATTATAATGGCATTTTGCGGTCTCAATGGAATTATAATGGCACTTAACGGTTTCAGGCGAGAAGCTTTGCCTCCGTTTGAAGGGACTCTCTCACCTTTGGGCCTAGACTGGCTAGGCAAACTGCCATGTACAAGATACCAGACAATGGCTAAATAATACAACTTGTCGGTCAAGAATTCCTGCAGCAAATTAAATGTTTTCCGCCCCCGGGAACCCGTCACTGTGGATAGCAGGGTACTAAATGTCAATAGCTCCATCGGTGACATGTAGCAAGATGGTTGGCAGTAATTGAAAGGTCATACACATATAGATATTAGTATATAATAATGCTGCAGGCATATGCTCCTCCCCTCCCCTCCTCCAACATGAATTCTCCTGCGCAATTACGAGTATAAAAAAGTATAAAAACTACTGTTTTGCTTGGTAAATATTTTATGTGTTCATTAATATCACTCACGGGGCACATGTAACATTTTCCATCAGCGCACCAACCATCTGCCACAAGGCTTTATTCACATCAAGAATTGACGGAGTTGTCTTTTCTTTTTTTAAAAAAAATCCTTTGCAGTAAATTTTCGAAGGGGCAAATTAGAAAATCAAGCCGATAGTTCATCATGATATCGACACTATTGAGTACGATCAAGAATTAAAAGACGGTTGTGGCAAACCTTCCCCAGAAAGAACTCAGATGACTACTGATGAGAACAAATATGTATGTACCCAGGATCAAATGTAGACGCAGAATGCTGCTATTTTGATACAGAAATGAGAAGATGATGTGAACTTCTCTTGACTTGTCTATATTGTTGATATTTACATACTATAGTGATGCTGGGAAAAGGTCAGAAGGTCGTAGAAAGGTGGGATGCTGAACGATCCAACAAGAGAAGACAGTTGGAGAAAAGCATGGAGACTTGAATAGCTCTTGACCCATGAACTCACGGATCCAACTTTAGATCTATGCTAGGGCTATAAAGCAAGCACTACCTCCATAAACCATGCTGCCGACCACCATTACCCGCTTCTGATTATCTGCGAAGTTTTGTTATCTAGAATGGAACCTACAATACACCTTCAGAAATTAAAGCCTTTCAGCAAATCTACATTTCCACTAATTTCAAAAGCTAGATATTTCACATTGATTAATTCATAAGGGTCGAGGTTCTATCTTTCTCCTTGTGAAAGGAGCGAGAACCAAGGGACGGGCCACAGGGTCAGGGAGAGAATGGCCATACACTTGGAAACGACTACAAATGTTTCAGAAGCTGCTGGCATTATAATGAGACATTTACTTTTTATGTCCTAGTGGCAACAACGTGAAAAGGTCGTGAACAATGGCACATGCGGGTTGATGACTACATAAATTTAATAAACAGGTATTTTATTGTTATGTTATACATATTTAATACATCAAGACTTATCATAATACACAATGCCAGAGTGCGAAAAGCTTATCTAAAGGTTTATTTTTGATATGTTTTTTTAAAACTCACTGGGTAATGAAACAAATTAATAGGATAAATTAACTTGTAATTTTCAAATGAATTGAATGGAATTATGCTTTTAATGTAGGTGTCCATTTCAATCCAGTTTGATGTATGGCCTATCAATATCGAGAACACTAATATTTCATGGTTAAATTCAAGAGCGCGAGAACAATATTTCCGCGTGAAGCGCAAAACCAAGGCGGTGGATTTGCATTTCGTCATTGATCATCCCAATCAATAACCTGATCAGACTGTCAGGAGATGGTTGGGAAGACATCCAGAAAAAAACCGCCAATATTTATTTATTTATTTATTTATTTATTCGCTGACTTAGTGAGTGAATGGGAGGTACTGAGTACTGAAGTAATGGCACGGTTGCTGGTGGCATGTCCATATTCAGATGTGGCTCTTGGTCTGCGCCCAGTCTTCATTATAAATCCATCTATTAGTCTGAGTGCTCAACTTAAGTGCAAGATGGACTTGGTATTGGTTTCTTCAGATGAAGGTTTATAGTTTTGTTTCGCAGAGCGGCATGATGATGCGGTATGTACGGTACCTCGGCCGCGCGCGATGTCTAACGGTTCCCTCAATAGTCTTTCTCAAATTTGATGAGAAATTCATACGTTTTGGACGTATTTCAATCGACACAGGAAATCAAACTGATGAAACCACTACTCACCATCATTTTCACTCAGATCGATCCATTTAACTCCACCTCTGAAACATACGGAAGCAAAACATGAATTACAGATATAAACATGTTAAGAACATAAAAACGCGAGTTTTACTAAGGCAGATTTTATTCGCGATGAAATTTATAAAATGGTATAGTTTTCTACCAAAATTGCGATAAGAAAATGAATGAGAAACTTGTCCTTTGAGGCGGTGATTTGGTAAGGGGCGTAACCATAGTGACGGTTATTGGTTACCATGGAAATGAAAGGCATGCGCCGCTACCAGTGACGTCACATGAATTAGATTGTGGGTGCCTCAACCGTTGGGAGTAGATAATTTAATGCCCAAGGAAAGGTACATGACTGTCAGTAGCAAATATAGGCACGGAAATTGCGCATTTACCAGTTATCTATCCATCACAATAATAGGCAATGAAAAAAGAAAAATTATGAAAGATTAAAGAAAAGATTATATGTGCACATCTCAATTGCTATGATAATGAACCTAACAGTCTAGGCTCAGAGTCAAAATGTCGTTAGAATCCCAATGGGACGCATACTCCAGGACCAGAAAAACTATTAACGCAGTAGGCGTCCAATCACTGACATGTTATTCGTATCTGATCTGATCGGCACCAGTGAGGTAATTCTTTCCAGTGAGGTAATGAAAACCATTATTGGAAATATAATGAAAATATACTATTCCACTAACATTAAGCCTAGAGAAAAGAAAGGGGAAAACCTCAACAGTAAACAGGGTAATTGATAAGATAAGATAAGATAAGAAAATCTTTTATTTGTCTAAGGAATTAGCTGAATACATAAGAAGATGACAAATAGGTCGACATGTCTATATGAAACGAGTTTTGTTCCATTTCTACCGACAGTTACCTTTAATTTGGATAGATTTATATCGCTTAAGGCTGGAATTTGTATCTAGTACATAAGAGTTAATAAAAATGACAACAATAGGAATGTACAACATTTAAAAATGAGATATCTTGGATTGATAAACAATGACAATTTTCAACCATTACGTTCAAAATAAAAATGAGATATCAACAGGTAATACTTTTATGAAATATCAACATTTATCCAATAATATACTTTATTGAACACAGGTTACTAATCGACATATAATCGATAATATACTTTATCGAGTATAATTGTAGCTTGCTTAGAATGAAGAGTGTCTAATATCAATATCAATGTTTTCGCCAAAGTTGTATAATTATTGGACGAAATTTCTGTATTAGTGACCAGAAAATTTGAGTTTTGCAGTGAAATATGCTTTTCTGCTGCTTACAATTAACTCATATGGTAACATTTGTGTTTATACGAGCAGACGAATATCTATGGACATCTGCGGATAGCAAAGCAAAGACCGAGAAAAGTACCATTCCATCGGGCTTTGTTGATGGCTGCCAGTGTGAAGGAGTGCCTTGTTGGCTATAGGTGTGTGTCGATCACAAAATTTATTAGGTTTTGTCCTCGCATGGCTGGCCACCAATGGCCGGCTCCTCTTGTCCGCCTCCAGCCCCCAGGAACTGGCATTCGAACGCAGCGCCCCGCAACAAAAAACATATCAAAGGCAGAGACAAAAGCGGGGGAAACAATATTTGACGGCTCTGCCCAGTAATTCATGGCTTATGAGCGACATGTTTTCAGTTGGAATGCGCTCCTTTCTATTTCCATCGGATACTACTATGCGCGTGGATCGGGCTAATAAATCCTTTCTATGAGCCAGGATGGCCAGGATACAGCAGGGGGAAAGGAGGATATATAGAGGACGGCTAGGTTCTGTCATCCGCATAATTGTAGTGTCCGTAAACACTCGTATATCAATGATCAGCGATATAATAGCCGCGCGACTATGACATCTGAGGGCGGTAAGTGTAACGCCTGTGGCGGCGAAGGGTTTTCGCCCTTTTTCCCGCCATTGAGTAGTAGGTGGGAACACATCCCTGATGGAGCAACAGACGACAGGAATCATTGCTGGATTCTGGCTGTTTACTCTCCACTCTCTATGTATATACATCAGTAGCGAGAAAACACCATTGTGTGCTTCATTTACCCAACGCATATCAATGGTGGAGGGTCAGTTCATTACTTGTCATTATTAGGGAGGTTCCGCAAGCAAACCTATCTCAATTACGTAACCGTATCTGTATCTTGTTTGTGACTTAGTTCGTATTTCTATGCTTACAAAATATTTCTTTTTTATTAAAACAATTGTATTGGTCAAAGTTTCACAATAGTTTTTCCCGCCATGTTTTGCTGAACCTTTCTTCCGTTTAGCATATGTTTGTATATCAGAGATATGGATACGTTTACGTTTATGTATAGGTTAGACTTACTGAACCTCCCTATTAGGCAGTTACATATCCCTGTGATCATCCAAAGAGGAGATAATCCGCCCTCATCATCAAGGGCCCTTCTAACGCCAGCCCAGGCCCTTAAAATGTCAGGCCCCTTGTTTTGCCATGTCAGCCCTTTATTTTGCGAGGTCTCTAATAAGGACAATTGCTACTACACCTACTACAAAGGGCGTGTTTATATTTTAGCAATTCATCCTTCAGTCACGCAGAAAGGGAAATAAAATGCTGACAGAACAAGTCGGGATTCTCTGTTTCTGGCAGCTGCAATTTCCCTCCAATACAGCCCTCATTGAATGAAGGATCGCTTATTAATTACAAAACCCAACCTGGCTGCAAATCTTCGGGATCAAGCTGAGATTTCATATGGGGAGTCTATAAATAGAAACAATCGATGAAGATTTGTGAAGCGCCTGAGGGCTTATTGCGGTGCGGAGGACATCGCGTGTGACAGAGGAACGCGTCTCCGCCCATCACCGGTGCCGGCCTGGCATAAAAAAGATATTCCATCCGCCACTATATATACGAAATTAGATTCACCAGAGGTACATAATGGTTCGGGTTACTCACTGCAATTTTACTTACATTTAATAACCACTTTCTGACAGACCCATCATATAGTTTCAGTGCGACATGCCTGTTACAACACGCGCTTTATTTTCCAAGTGATAGATGGACATAGATCATCGCCAATGTACTGTTCCGTCCATGGAACGTCCAGGTCCAAAACCCTCAGATCAGATAAGAATGGTATGTCAGTGATTGGACGCCTGCTGCGCTAATCTGTTTCCTGGCCTAGGACTAGGCGTTCTAATGGGATTATGACATTTTGCGGTCTTAGTGGAATTATAATGGCACTTATAATAGCGGTTGAGGTGAGAGGCTTTCCCTCCGTTTGAAGGGACTCTTTCATCTTTGGGCCTAGACTGCATAGAACATAACTCTAAATTCTGGGTCATTCGGAAGACCTGTAGGCCTACTCCTTATAGAGAATACTCCTTTTTCCACATATATTTTTCTAGTCTACCGCATTGTACTCGATATTGTATTTCTGATATGGAAATACAAATTATTAAATCACATTTTTCTCCAGTTGGTTCCGATGCAAATACATCATCCCTGCCATTTTACACTCGCTACTTTTACACGCATATGTAATGATAGGGTAGACTGTAAATGAAGGCAAGGGTAATGCAGATGAAATGCAAAAGAGCTATCGATCCCCAGAGCCCTTGCCTCCACCATATATAGGTGCTTAGCAAATAGAGGCGGCTTTCAGCGCCTGTCTGGTCTGGCTGTGGTATGTGGTCAGAAAACAGAGCAAGTTGAGCATCTCTATGGATTTAAGGATTATGACAGGAGGCGCACATTGGCATACATCTGAGCTCGTGAGCCTGGAATAGGGGAATTGCATGTCCACCATCTTGAATCTCGATTCACATGAAATTATGGGAGTTGTGTCAGTGTAAAAGCTATAGAAAACATGATATATTCAGCATGGAATATGTAGCAGTGATCTCATAAATAGCTATGTGTTTTACATGTTTCCATAAACCAGGACTTCAACTTTCCCACCATGCAATTGGTTACTATAATCATATACACAAGCCATGATATTGGTGAAAACATTCTTACAATTTTTGATAAAAATGTTGCTAAATATTTGTATGTCACACCTAAACTGAATCTATCCCAGCATGCACACCGTAAGAGACATGCGCAGTGGCACATGCAACCCCCCTATTGACACACGGACCTGGACCTGGTTTAGATGAAGTACTTTTAGAATACATCATATAATATTCAGTCTTTACAGCGATTATCACGTTATTAAAATCTAACTATTCCACCTTAGAAGTGCCTGCGGATCCTGGTAGGAGTGATCTAAGGCTTGGGGAAGTTAAAATATAGGAGGTATCGTATCACAAAAAGGCATGAAGTCGAGGCTCAAAGTTGGAGCGAGTCCCTCCAAACTGAGGGAACACCTCTCGCTCCAAACCGCAAAATGTCATTAGCATTCAATTAGGACATCGCCTAATCTAGGGTAAGGAAAACCATTAACGCAGTAGGCATCCAATCACTGACATACATTCTAAGCCCTTAGCTTAGACTGATATAACCTTTACTAATACATTACTATTCTTAACTCAATGTCTCGAGACCATTCTAATGTTGTTGAGCTAAAAGATAGTGAGTAGGTCTACATCAGGTATATAAGGATTGATTATACACGGGAGTTGGAGCCAATATGGCGCATCTAAAGAAGGAGTAAATTATTTCAACATCTTTAGACATCCTGACATCTAAACTCAAAGAGAACAAATCCATGATTTGCAAGTGAAAGGCCTCAACTACTACTTTCTCTCAATAATCTTCATAGTGTTTTATTTCCAGAGGATGAAGTCATTAGGACGGAGGAGGGCGGAAAGACAAGGCGGCCTTCGGTTTGAAACCAGCAAGTGCCTGACCAGTTGAGTAGTGTTCAATGAGGCAGTAATATCGACAGTCGGCAGGCGGGCGCTCATATACTATGCAATGAAGATGGTGTAATCATAATGCTTCCTTCAATAGCGCCGTCCAAAAGAAGGGCTTGGGTGTGGGTGTTGGACAGGAGTGGGCGGGGCACTTTGGTAGGTAGTCAATTCGAGTATAAGAAGGTACGGGGGAACTATCAATGGGGAGAAAATGCGTGTGGAATTCCCAAGCAATGCAATTCAAATGTAATGGCATCAAGAGAAGAGTTGCTTTTTAATGGTGCCCCATTTGACGATCTATACTTTTTTGCCGAGGAAAGGATAAAAATGTCAATTGCTACGGTGATGAATAGCGCCCCTATATCGCGGATTTATATACATTTCGATTAGTGTATATTGCCCATCGTGTACTTGCTGTTGAACATGTATCATCATTATGTATAAGATGAAATAAATGGGGGGCTGGGGGCTCGGTTGCTTAAGCCCTGCTTTGACACCATACTTTCTCGTATGTTGTATTTGGTCCTATCGGGGCGACAGAGGAAACACCCTGACGGTGTATTATCATTATTTATGAGATGAAATTAACATGATTGGCAGGGCGCTTTACAACAAAATGTTGTCAATAAATGAGAGAGCATTGTACTTGTACTATAATGGGAATTTTATGGAACAGGTTGTATTACATTAATATTATTACAGTTTTCCACGATCAGAATGACCGAAAACAAGCAACGAAAATATACGCAACTTGTCACTGTACGTTTTCACGGGAAATAATTCGATCTGTTACCATACGTGTGCCATAACGATTCTGTTATTGCACCTCTCATACAGAATGGGTACAGTCATAATACGACATGGAGGGGAACTAATCGTGTTAGCCCTTGTCTATCAACAAATTAAACAAAGTAACAAGATGCACGGCTATGACTAACGTCATATATAATTGCAATGGGCTACATGTATACATAAATAAGTACATGTACACATACATACATACATACATACATACATACATAGAAGAACCATTCTAAATTTCAAGTAAGCATGTGAATGTTAAGGAATTCTCCCAATGACACCAAGTAAACCCCACCAGAATACCTTAAAACAGCATATATTTAGAAAAAAAAAATATTCAAATTATACATTTGTTAAAACAGATGTAAACTTTTCATGTTTAAATGATTGTAACCATACTACATACTAGGTCACCACAATAATAATAGCTGCTCAGATTGTAGTTGTAAGGTGTAACTATGTTTGCATGTACATTTTGTACATGTACATTCATACCTACATTAGTACATACACCCACTGTCACCACTGCCACCACTACCACCACTAACACTAAGCTCCCACTCAGCTGGCCAACGAACCGTGACATAGCATGACCAGCACCACTGCCACCACTACCACTACCACTACCACTACCACTGCGCTCAGACGAAGACGAAAGTGGTGCATAGACGATGGACGACGATTTTCTTCACAAATGTAGAATTCCAATGGTAACATTATACCTAAACACATTTAACTGCCCATTGCAATTAAAAACGAGTTGACTGGTAGAGTCAGTGTCAGACGCAAGTAGCATATGCCATGATAAATCCTGGTGTCCTTGAGTGTGAACGAGTAAAGAATTCTAACCCTTGGTTGCAAAGGGCTTTAGGTGAGTGGGCGGCAGCAGAGGTAGAGGGGATCTCTGAGTGGAGGGCAGCAGCTGGAGCAGCCAGCCTGTGACGCAGGTAGGGACACACTCGGTGATGAAGCCAGGCCTGAAGCCATCACCAAATCTTAATGGGGGAAGGACATCCACACCAGCTATGTCAAATGGAATGGAAATTGACTCGTAATCTTGTTGGAATTTGCCCTCTCGCACTCCAGCTACTCTGTAAGGGTAAAGGGAAATCAATTCGCCAACTTACGTAGCTCGGTTTGATTTTGATGACAAATCTGATAAATGAAACTTGGATGGTTATTAAGAGGTGCGAAGAATATAGATGCCTTATCTGGAGTACCAGGTATTGCTACGTTATTCCTATTTAATTCAGGGTTATATCCATCACACTATGTAGAGCGTTTGGCCTGCTACAAATAGGAAAATTGGGGACACTGCAGTCATATCAGATGTACTTTCAATGAAGCCACAAGAAGCTTTTTCGGAGAACGCAGAATGTAATACATATTGGCACAGAAGAATTATAAGAAATTTCTATATACTCATTATCCACTGCGCTATTATCAAAAAACTTTCTCTTTCTTATAGAAGCCAACAGTTTTTGACGTCACGTTACAGACCACTAGGGTCTGCCCTTGCCCTTGCCCTTGCCCTTCACAGGTATCATTACTATTAGGATATTGGGGGAGAGGTGCGCATTATTATGATATATTACATATGTAGCGATCTATACACTTGGCTCAGCTCAGGAGATATAGGAATGACGCATGCTAACCGTTGAGGTGCTTACATAAACTCAGTGATTGATTTTGGATTAATTGACAATCATTAGCGAAGCTCGATGGGGGTCGGGTGGGGGGTCAGAACTTCGTAGTTTGTGGATAAGGGAGATCGAACATGGCAGACAGCCATTAATTTAGTTAATTCCACGCCACCGACAATTCTGGATGCCCACTCTGGGCTTAGAGTTTGAGAGAGTCACTCCAAGTTGAGGGAAGCCTCCGAGTCTTAGTCCAAACCGCAAAATGCCAATAAACTCCCATTAGGACTCCATGAAAACCATTAGCGCAAGAGGCGTCTAATTACTGACATACCACATCCTCATTTAAAGGTCTTTTATCTGGGAATCAATACTACTCGAATGATGGACTGCATTTCTTACAGGTGGCGCGAGTCCCTTTATAAAAGAAAATGCACACATGATCTGCCTTTATAAAAGTACTAGCAAAGTACCCGTCCTCCGGACGGTCACTCTCTCTCCCCACACTTCCCCCTCTCCCTCTTTTCCTTCCCCCTCTTCTCTGTCTTTCATACCTGTTTTTCCCTCCCAACCCCATCTCCGGTTTTCCCCTGCCCTTCTGCCTCCCCCATCTCCCTCCCCTCTTCCTAATTATTATCATAATTGAACTTTTATTTCTCATTAAGCATACATTTACATAAAGGAGAAAAAGGGGATAGCATATATGATCTGTCAGCAGTACTCTGAAGTGTGTTGATCTTCCCAGATTTCCTGATATATTTTGGATTACATTTTGTTTTAGTTTCTATGATGAAGTTGCTGTTACATAATGTTTTCCATATTTTACATTTGTTTTACATTTGGTAGAGTGGTAGAAACCTTTTTAATTATATATTCAAGTTTGATTAGAAAATAATGCTCCCCCTCCCCTCTCCGATCTCCCCCCCCCCCCCCCCCCCCACACACACTCTTCCTCATACTCCCCCTAGGTCCCCCTGGGCGTAGGTTGTGGGAAATGACGTAGTATCTCACAGGGGCTTTCCCAGGCTATACATAGAGTGTGGTTATCCCAATTTAAAAAAGGCTCCAAAATCACATTTCCACCCCAAATACCTTCACAAACCACATACGACGACATCCAGAGAGGAAGGAGAGACCTCTAAATATGAGTAAAGTGGTTTGTAAAACAGCAAATTCCGAGAACATTCTGGACAAAGAAAACCTTCTTTCTACCATTTCTTTTCTACCTCCTTTCCTAGAAATCGCTCTAGCCGTATATTATATGGATGGAATTGAAGCGGCAATGAGGAATCATTGACATAAATGAAGTTAAGCGAAACTGTCCTTACCCAAGAAGTACGGTGGCAGCCTCAGGCACCCGGTAAACCTAAAGAAAGAAAGGAAAAGGAAATCAGTCAATGCAAGAACAAGATACATCACAGAAAATAGTTGAGACATTACTAATTTGATATCATATGGGGAACAACTGGGGCTTGAACCTCAGATTAGGACGATCTACTTGAACTCACCTGGGCAACAGGAGTAAATGGTAACCCCCGATAGACCCCTCGTTAATAACGTTTATACTTGAACAAAGCTAGATATTATATTTATATATACAATTTGCTGTAATTACATAACATAATATTGTACATTCCAATAACGCAAGATTAATTTCGACGCGGGGCATTGTTTAAAATCATGAGCTGTAAAATGTGCGACTTTCTGTGAAATAGATCTATATTAGCGCCTAAAATATGTACTTGTTTTACGAGCACCCACATATTTCTTTCCTGTGTACCTATGGTCCCTATGAACCATCGCTGAGTAAATTCGGAAACACAAAACAGCTAAACCATCAGTAGACATGGAAAGCACATTTTCAACTGTCAGAGATAACAGAAGGAAAACATGACAAAGCAAGGAGTCTGAAGTGATTGGGCGCTCAGAGCTCTTCCATCTGTGAAACCGGTGTCTAGAATTAAGACCGGACTATTCCTAAAAACGGTCGCTGGTATATTCGCCCCATCAAAACCAATAGGGCACTAACGCATCCACTAAGTCTAACTATCTGTACATTAAACACCCTATGTATATCTTGGGTGTAAAAGGAGGCTCCTGTTTTGATTGTCTACTTCATAAAATAAAGGCGTTTTTAAAAAAACACAAAAAAACAACTATTTGTACATTATTACCGTGATGCGTTAGTGTTGTGTTGGTGCGTTGTGGTTGCTAAATCTCCCTAATATCTCATTTCCCGCCCTTGCTCCCAGCCTCGTACACGCCACCGAGTTTGCCTCAAATCGCCTACAGGTGCAAGGACAGTATCGATCTCAACAGTTCCGCGGATCGATAATGAACCAATAATAAAAAGAAGTTACAAGAGTGTACAAGGACCCGCCATGGTTGGACTAAGGTTGTATCCATAGTAACGTAAGCACGTGTACATGCTTTCCCACTATAACCACCTTCTCATCCTGTCTACACGCAGACAACTCGCCAATAACAGGTTTTCGTGGTCTCGATTGGAAGATCTCGTTTTGTGTTTCATCTCAACACGAATGGGCAAAAACCTAACGAAATGTTTTCAAAAATTGTTTAGACGAGATAACGTCCAACCTTCCCACTCGAGTGATACCATGCTACTGAGAAATCTAGTAACATTTTTCAGCAGCGGTTTTCCAATACCTCACCGTTCCCTTAGTGATATCTACTGATATGATGACAAAAAATATCTTCAAAAGGCGGACCTCTGACAATCAACGAGGAGAGTGGACAGTGGCCTTACCATTAAAAAGGACCTTAGGGACTCGGGGAACATATGGAAATTGATAGCGACCTGGTCCTTAATATCATATCTATTTTGACCTTGGCGTGTGTTGACCTGACCTATGGTTGTTGATGGTATCGCGGATATCCAAGGACATTCTCTCGGCAAAGCTGCCAGGGGCAAGACCACTGGTTACCAAACTACTCAGGAGCTCACGCAGGGGAAGCAGTAGAACTCAGGGAAGGATAAGATAGAAAGAGAGAGAAATATCGAGAAACTTGGAGATACAAGAACACAGAAGTACTAAATGTGAGACACGAGGCTAGATAATTTATATTGTAGAATTTTAAGTAAAATGCAAAATTTTATGTTTGGAGCATAGATAAATAGACCGAGAGGTGGGGGCAGGGGGCGGACGCTTGTTACGCCATCGTTTGCTCGCCATACTCCCACCAGATAAGCGGTTGCTACCTGGGCTGATATCTTTGTTATCTGGGGGAGGGGGGACAGCAGATGAGATAGGAAACACGGTTAAGGGGAAGGGGGGGGGGGGGGGAGGACAAGGTGACAACTACTACTCAGGCATTGATCCTGGGCAGCATTCTTGAGAAAACGGTTCCAATAATTATTTTATCCATGATTGGAGTCAAGCTGTGTAAGCACTGACCAGTGGTCAACTGATGTAACCCGATCAGGGGCAGTTATTAATGTTCATCGTTTTATCTGCATGTATGAATTGGCACGCATACGCTCTCTTTTGCTCTGGACCGCAACATCCACATACTTGTTGCGTTGCCAGCTGGAGAAATCCTTCAATGTAATTGTACTCAGGGTGACATCCTTCAATGTAATTGTACTCAGTATAGGTTAAATACAGACTACAAAACCCATGTTAGTTTATCCGACATAACATGATTTACCTCACCATGTCGAGCCAGAGTTGCTCAAATAAAAACAGCCCCACACGTAGGCCTCATCTTTACTAACCCACATACCCCTCCCCCATGTAAAGGTAAACAACGCTGCCAAGATTGATTTCTAAGGGCAGAACCCAACAGATAAACACTTCCTTGGGTCATAAACAAAAGGAAGTCAACGAATAATAGCTCTGAATAATAGCTGGTATCAATGGATCGTGATCTGAAAACGTGCCCCAAATGGTTAATAAGATGTGTGTTTTAATGAATGCAACATTAATTAGGTGTCAATTAACAGGTTTTCAGTTGTTCCCATGTAGCTTGCCCTAGAATAAATTGTCAATAGTTAGATATG
The DNA here is from genome assembly GCA_942159475.1 of Sthenelais limicola. NCBI lineage: Eukaryota > Metazoa > Annelida > Polychaeta > Phyllodocida > Sigalionidae > Sthenelais > Sthenelais limicola. The sequence continues at coordinate 36,072,790 of OW804098.1, forward strand.
AATATATGAAATACGTAATAAATCGCATTACTTCTTTAGTTTAAAGGACATGAATCGATCGTAAAAATGTTAAAATAGGGTTTTTTTCTAAGAAAGACCTAAAGATTCGCTTCTATAATGGAGACATGAGAGATTCGGTAGTACATCTGCCATTTAGCATCTCAGAGTTAGCAGCGATACATGGAATGAATGAGCCAATGCCAGCACTGGCATTGTAACACAGAGAAATATTAATGCATTTTATTAGCGCCCATAAGGCCGGCTAACATCTGCGGTAGGCTGGGTGGAAGAGGAGTAGGTAGGAAGCAGTGAGTGCCAATATGCCACCTGGCCGCCCATTGAGCTTGTCAACATCACCTCAGCATCTGGCCATCATAACATCGAACCCATTAACCCAGCCCTCAGCACTGGAGGCATGATATGCATACATACTCAGTGGGTTTGCTTTTATTCTCTTTAGCCAGGTGGGCACTTCATATTCACAACTCGCTGTATTAGAGCTTTTCTGTTACCTATATTATAGTATCTTTGCTTATAGTAACAAGAACTTTTATTGAGCTGTTACTTTGCACTTGTATTTCGATGTTGTCTATGGCTAGTATGAGTATCACATTGAGTGAGTGAGTGATAGTGGTTTAATTACCTAAATGAGATAGAATGCTGTCTGGCTTTTTATCTATTTTTATTACAATTGCGTCATTAATTTAATATTCTCATTATACAAAAACGCATGCCCACCTTGTGGATTTGTTATCGCTTTGCCTATATAATTTCAGAGTAATACTAAAATCTCAAGAGTAATTCTGTTCAATCTGAGATATCATATAAACTGTATGTTACATTGTGGTTCTCATGGGCATGACAGACGTGTGGATATTGATATAATATCCCAGGGTAAAACACTTTGAGACATGATGTGGTATAATATTGGAATCGTTATTGTGAGGGTTTTGTTACAACACAAAGGATTCGTTGGAAGTACATGTAATCTACGGTCTAATTAACGAGGTAATCCACCCCCTTCTTGCTGCCAATTGATGCTACATGACACACATGTAATTACGCCGGTTCTAATTTGTACAAGACCGATCGTAGTTGTTCCCTATAATAAAGGCGCAACAATCAGGGCAGTCACTACGCTAGATTTGTAACGAGTACTGAACAGTTATTTCAGAATTAGATTAGATCAGAAGTATTATAAGAAGGTAATCTTAAGTCAACAGCATCCCTTTTCACCAAGAGGCCTGGGAGTCTTTCCAAGTTCCCCATCTTTGGATAGACTTCGCACATTACTCATTCCATCCTATCTAAATGTAAATGTAATTCCTCTACCGAAGACATAATTTTGTTACTTTCTTTTACTTTTGGTGTTCCCCAGGGAACTATATCAGGTTCTATTCTCTTTACCAAATACCCTTTACCCAAGCGGTTCGGGGTTTAGCATGAACTCCTGGTTGATTGCATTCTTTATTGTCGTAAAACAAAGGGAAAGACCCTTCTTCCAGATTGCAAATTATTGTCTCTCGCACATTCACGTACATGTCCGATCTTCTGGCCCTGTTTCATTACGTAAACTATAAAACTTGGCATTAATATAAATTATTATATGTATACTGTATATCAGATACTATTATATGTAACTCTAAGTGTACTTAAAAACCGAAAGGTAGCAGTTTATGAGTATACACTGTGTGATGTAACGTTCCTACCGGTAGCACTTACTTAGTACCCAATGCTATTTATCTTAATTATTTTTCTGTATTCTCGTTCCATTTGCTAGCATGCACTGGAAGACCAGACAATGTCAGAAGTGTCCTACCAATTCTACTTAAAAAAGATGAAAAAAGCACAAAAAAAAACAAGAAAGAATTCAACATTGATAATAAATCTTTGTATGTTAACTTCGAGCTATCTATACTGAAAGTGCATGCGGTAGGAGAGATACAATGCGAATAAATAAGATGAGGGAGAGTTATAATTCCATACCGGTATACGGGCAAGATCATATAACTTTCAAGCACAAATGTATGTAAAATGTACCCGAGTGTAACTTATATGTAAAGGCCAAAACGAATAATTTATACGCCTTACCAAAACAGGTTTGTGCGCCAAATGCTAAACTATTAAAGGATTGGTGGGCTGTTTGGTGCATAGTCACGAGGTGAAGCTGTAGCATTATGCCCAAATCATCAACGGAGGTTATTAATCCCTTTAGTCTTTGCCGAAGGTGGTTATAACCCCAAGACCTTTCAAGGCACTGACTAATGGCCAAGAATATCCAAGGACCTATAATGTTTAAATTTTTTACCCAGCTAATCCAAATGTGTTGATTTCCAAATTTGCTTATATCATTTGTGGTGGCAGTAGCCACAATATATTTCTTTTGCGGTTTTAGTGATAACATTTTGTCGCGGATAGTCCTTATAGAAAAGAGAAATGAGACATATCCTATTACCTAATGAACATTACTAACTTACATTTAGGTATCGGTATGTCCTATTATCTTTTTATATATGTGCACACCCAATAATATGTTTATATTTAAGGTCTAATCGGATGCAAACCCCAGTAGATCTATATATATATATCGAATAGGAATTGAGGGTTAACCCATAAGACAACCCACAATTATCTTTATTTATTTCATGCTCAGGCTGGACAGAAAACACATAAAGTATTTACACAGATACGCCCACGTTTCTCAACAAATGCCAATGACATCGGTATTTAACTAGTAAGAACCAGTTTATATCACTCAACCAAATAGAACAGACCATAACTCACTGGAAACAATTAGATTGGTTTTGTAGGTATGCAACTGCCAACCAAACTTGATTTGTTAGCGGTGGTAAGTCAAGGGTTCCACTTGAGATGAAATAAAGATGAATTGTAACGTCCATACCAAGAAAATACTGTCTCGCCAAGTAAAAGCAATAAATCGTAGCTTTATTTCAAGTTCACACTTAGGAGCTATTCACTAGTTTGGTCACTTTGAGCACAAAACAAATTACCCAAATGTACTTTTTAATACTGTAAGGCCAAAGCCTAGTATATAAGTTATTGAGTATTTTATTTTTCTGAGTAACTAATGTACGAGACATACATACATCGGAGTTAATGAGAATATGTTAGTTTTTGTGAGTGGAGAAATCGTCATGGTAAATCAAACAGCAGACATTTGCAACGTTTTGACTGTACTGTGAGTTCTACCAATAAATATATCAATATCTTTTACATCTTAATCTACAATATGAAACAGGACATAGGGTCCGTTTGGGAAACCAGGATAGGACGGGACAGGACACTCCTAAAACATCGGGTGGTTACGATAAGAAATGGGTGGTCACACACATAGAGATGAAATTAATACAGGGTCTACATTCTTAACATTTCTTACCTTCCATCCGAGGTTTTCAAAAAAGGTGCAGAGCCTGGCCTGGCCTGTCGTCTTACCCCCACATGGGCCTGAAAACACAAAAATATAACCGTGTTAATTCACAAAAACCTATTACTTGTAAATTATATGCACTCTCATTCTTTTTAATATTTCTATTGAAATTAATTAATTAATTCGCACCAGGCTTCATATCACTTTCACCGTATGCTGTAAGACTGGCACATCAAAGCCGATAAGCTTTGTTAGTTTTATTTTATTTGACAAGTATTTGACAAAATATATTGTAGACAGCCTAAATACTTGAACGGTGAACATGCATAGACATTGAGAAAAAAGGCGAGACGGTCGTTTTGAGCTCGATATATGGTGTCTGAAGTCCAAGTACAAGAAAAGCAATCACTGACAGGACTTCACGCATGTTTAAACTCAAGCTATTAAAAGAAACCTTAATGTTTTACGTATTAGTTTTCCCAGACAGAAAGAAACAATTTAGGAATCCATACAAAGGCTATTTCCATTTATGCGAGGGAAATCTTATCTCATCTCTGCACTCAGGCTGTACTCTAAATGCCTCTCAGAAGGACATACACTTGACGGCGACACAACAATAAAACGCACCCTACCAAAATAGGATCTCTTAAACTGCCAAATCGGGGGTACTTTATAGAAATATAAAACACAGAGAAGTGATGCATCTACCAGGATCAAATGTTAACTTCGATAATTATTTTTTTTATTGAGGATCACTGCAGCAAACCACAATGGGTAGGGTGCACTGCAATTAGAGGATGCGAACGCCAGCCAGCGAGTACAAGATATCAATATTATATTTCACTCTCCTCTTTGTACCATCTGAAGGACACTCTTTTTTTCCCACAGGAGGAACGGATGGGGTATGGTATTGTATTAATCTTTATTTTCAGTCTTAAAGGAGGTAAACATATTGCATTGTTGCATATTGCATTTAAAAAAGTCTCAATCAGAGCGTATTGCTTTGAGAAGAAAGCATATTCACCCGAAGGGTTGAGGGTGGATGGGTGGGTGGGTGGGGGGGGGGGAGGGTCAACAACCAAGGTCAAGTTCCGCCTAACACACATCTTATCCAAACTCCATGCTTCAATGCCCCCTACTTTTGTTCGGTGAAAGTTTATCCATCAGCTTCGGTGTAAAGCCAAACCTAAGTCCACTAACCTCCTCCACATCAGGGGTCAGTCTTTGTTTTTTTAATCTAAAGTGTATTTTATTAATCAGATCGCCTTAGTGTCCAAGTACGTCGTACATCAGTCGCTATAGAAAGTGTCAGGGACAACAAACATCCCTCCCCTTACCCAAGCTCTTGACCTGGGTTATCTCAAAAGAATACAAATGGAAGGTACTTAAATGTGATGTCCTTTTCTCAGTTTTGGGCTGGATCTGACTATTTTTAGGTCCACTTTAAGACCATTATCTAAAGCAACTTCCAGGAGTGTTTAATGTTGCCTTAGTTCGAACATTTATAAGCTGGTCAAGGCCATGTCCCGCGGGTTAGATTAGCAGGACGATAAACTACCTGGGGACATCTTGGACAAAACATTTTACTATGATATTAATTCATAAGTTTTAGCAAAGTTTGCAAGTAGACGTGATACATGTGTTTAAAAGAAACACATGTATATATACACCGCCCCCCCCCCCAAATCTCCTCACTTTTTTTATATATATAATAATATTCTAGCAAACATCATCCCCATCACCACTATGTGAACTTACACCTTTACTAATAGCAGGCAGCAGGAAGAGCGTCGACAGGATGAAGTTGTGTAATCTCTGTTACTGCTTACAAAAATAAAATAATAATAAAATATATCCAATGTTAAAAAAATGGTTGGATAACACTACAGCAAAAATGAGAATATCTGACAAGATTACAAGGGATATACCACCGACAGTGAGTTATTAATCGCTCATCAAATGAACATAGATCAGGTATCATCCCCTCCCGATCTCTTTCTGAATTCTATCAACGTGTCCTCCTTCCCCAGTAACTTCTAATTAATTTTCCTCAGACAAATGACAACGATGCAACTCAGTAGCTTCAGGAAACTACAATGTCGGTTTCCATTTCCGCCTAAAACATCACTTGTTAAGAAGACTAACTATTCGTAAATATGTTTCTCTATGATGGGATGTGACGAGGTCGACGACCTTTCGGTAACACACCCCTTTCTTCTGTCAGTTTCAGGAGGGAGGAACTGAAGATGAATATTCTGGTACAGTAAACTGTAAAAGCACCCAGAGTCCTCAGGGAGATTTATACCGGTATTGCGATGCAAGATCTTACATCTTCCATGAGTTCTGTCTGGTACAATTCATCACAAGTATATGTATTTCTGAGCTGTTGTGAAAAGTTGGCACTAAAACACAGCACGTACCAAAAACAAAACAGGACAACACAAAGTAAAGCAGAGAATAGTACAAATACAATACTACATTGCAGCGCCCGGAAAAAAAATACCGGCTTACACCAAGGCAAATGATTCCCGTCCAATAAATTTGACGAAGTGTTATCCTTAATGATAGGGAAGACACAGGATGCCATGAAATGGGGAACAGGACCCTGTATATACCTATTATCACATACAATACCTTCGCATAATAATGGTGATGATTATGTCTAGATTCCACGCATAGTATTAGTAATGGGCCTACACAATGCGGTGTTCTTAGCTCCATTATTAAATGTCGCGTGTGAGTAAAGGAAAGGTCTCGGCAAAAAGCCATTCGGACCATACGTGTACATACCATGTATATATATGCTATATTAATTTTGTATAAGATTCTCATGCTTTATTTTTCGGGAATGACATTTACATTAGAAGCACAACAGAATACTTCGAGACAAGAATGTTTTTGAGACAGAATTTGGATGTCATCCCATGGTTACTAAACGCTATACATAGTGGTTTTTTACTGAGTAACTTTGGGGCTTTACCCGCCCGCATCATTGTCCTGGTTACCAAACGCTTTACATATAAAATAGTTTCTGTAAGCGATTCTAAATCTTTGATTCACTAGGAATATCTAGTTGAAAACAAAGTGGTTTTCAGTGTGTAACTTTGGGGCTTTACCCGCCATTTTTTTACCCACATTTGGCGGCGGGCGGGTGCTAATTTCACACTCTGTTTTCATTGAGATCACAACGAGCGACCAAGGAGAAGACAAAATCGCAACTACGGGAATGTGTTGAGGACATAACTAATAGTTCTGCTTATTTAATTGCCTGTAAAATATCAAAGCCTATCCTCGGTTTGCATAGCGCTGATTTAATCACACTACACCAGGATCCTTCACTAACTTGGGTCTCATATTTCGTACCTACAAACGAGCTTTGGCACGAGTCCCAAAATATTAAGCCCATTATTCCATGTTCTCGTAAAAGAGCTTTCGTGAGAAACCCAAATACCAAGAAGCAAAATTCCCATTGGCACGTACCAAGCTCGTCCCTGGACCTAAGTCCTATTATTACACCATTCAGACGACCCCACACTGGCTATAATCCAAATTAAATACCTGTAGTCACCAGTATTGTGGGAATTTAACACTCAAATAGAGTTACAGGTTTGATTACTGAATATGTATACATGGACAGACTACTACAGCTAAGCCCAAGGAGATCGCAGCATGAAGTCTACCTGTATTTGGGCAGGGCAGACGCAGTGCCAAAGTTGTCAACATGTCAGGACATGGCTGCCGATTCAAAATATTAATCGAGCCTCAATGCGTCGACTCAGGAAGCAACACAAGCTGTCCTGAACAATTAGACAACCATTGAAACTAGTCAACCGGATCAACATGAGGACTCAAATAAAAATTATGGCCAAAGGAACTGGATTAGAACTGGTCGAACATGTTCTGGTTTGTTATCACAAGAGTTCGAGGTGGTAAACCACAATCAATTCCCATTTATAAAACCCTGGTCATAAATCACGTCGCCGCATTTGATATTTATAGGTTTGAACGGCATTAACGGAAATCCCCAGAAATACATTATTTTTGCGCGTTAACTATCGCACCATCTTGAAATATGAACAAGAAATTCCAAGCGAGTTATACTTTTTAAAAAAGGTCAATCATCCGGGTTTCTTTTTATCCAGACGGAAGTTCACACTACGTCATGAGGAAATGGGGAAGGGAGTATTATATGCACCATGATATTAATGCAGCCAGTGGAGAGAGGGAAGTTGAAATTGTTGAGGGAGTTACTCACATCCCAGAACCGGGAGAAAGTATCCCCTTAGGTACAATAAGCCAGCCACCAAAACAGAGTTCCTCAAGTTGTTCCCCTTCGACAATGGCTGGCATCGGTCTGAGATCTAATTTTCTACACCGCAAATTCAGTTACTCTATAGGCAACAAGGGATACAGCTTCCTGATCAGTTTGGCGGGGATGTAGCCCGAATCGGCCCAAGGCCAGATCCGTCATGTATCTACTTGGTCTGAAGTATCTGCTGGAAGAAAAGACTCCAAGCTCTAAGCATAGGCTACAATACTAACTGAGCGGGTCAGCCAAGACATAAAGACCGTGTGTCAAATACATCATATTTGCCCATCCCAATTATTTTTTGCTTACACTAACAAGGACTATATCCAGGGACAAGCCATGCATATACGTTTCCTTTCATCCTCTTCAAGCGTCAAATTATATCACAGAGTTCACATCTCCATGAGCGTCTATCAATTACATGAAAATCATTTCCATAACCATAGAAAGAACTAGACCCACATATGTCATACAAGTTATATCCGTGAGAAAAATTGAACGTAGGTGTGTGTAAGTACGTGTAAGTGCTATGTTTAATTATATGAATTATTGATTATGTAATGAAGATATAAATCGGATCTTTGAGCTTTCTCCGACTGGCTTTTACTGATGGAATTAACAGGTACCATGGGATGGCATTTTAGTCATACATATAAAAATTATATTACCGATAGTCATAATGGGAAGGAATCGAGGGCAGGTTTAATAAAGAGATAATGAATATGTTTATGGGAAGCGCAACCACCTTAGAAGAAGCTCGAAGAGTATACACAACAAGAAAGTGCTAACACCTTGTGCATTAAGCCTCAAGAGCACCGACTTGATCCCCCGTTATAGAATAGAGTGCACCAGGCAGGAAACATTGCATCATCCGTATAATGGCGGTTAGGAAGGAATATGTGTAATCTCCTCATTGGCTTCTATTTACAAGTCTACTTCCGCCTTCTACAACCTGGGCCTCCCCCCTCAACACCTCTCATTGTTTATACATTTTTCTCGGCATCAATATTGACCCACTTCTTGTAGCTTTTTAACCCTACACCAGACGGGTCTATTCTGTTGAAGGCGTATGTTCCTGCATGATGCAGTCTAGGCTCAGAGTTGAGAGAGTCCCTCCAAACTGAGGGAAATCGTCTCGCTCCAAACCGCAAAATGCCATTAACACAGGACAATACCATTATAATCCGATTAAGACTCCAGGGCCAGAATAGCCATTAGCGGAGTAGGCATCCAATCATTGACATACGGCACCATTCTCATCTGAACTGAGAGGCTTTGGGCCTAGACTGGATGAGCGAAGACAAGCTAAGACAGTAAAGCCCAGAGAGAAGAACTGTTCCAAAGAAATCTTTCAGGCTTATAAATGCCAGACGTTTTATAATACATCTTAGACTAATACTACTCTGTGATACATCATGGTGTGACAAAGAGGGTGCGGGAGAGGGCAAACACAGTTTTAGAGTTAGAGAGAAAGATCATGAGGGGTGAGTCAGGGCTTAGAGTAAAAGAGATTCTAAGGTGAGGGGTGAGCTTTAGAGTAATTACTCTAAATGTTGAGCGATGCCAATGGCACCAACCTTTGGAAGTACACTTTTCTCACATTTAAACACCATTTTTCATGCATACAAATGTATGATCCACATTTTGTTTACACATGTGTAGGGACAAGGGAGTTCATTATTAATTAATGATTAAGTCTATACATAGGTGCAGGAGAATGTCGAAATTGTTGCGAATGAATGAATGGGAAAGAGCAGATTGCTTTCTTGTCTAGTCGGTCAGGTAGTTCAGGTCAATCAGGTTTCCGTGCGAGTAGCTCATAACGCTATATATTACTGAGGTGTTGCTATGAACACACTATGCACCTATTGTGTGTGTGGTGACACATCATGTGGAGCTCATCCCCTCATACTCATAGTCAGGAGTCGGAGGGAATCATCCACACAGACAAAGTGCATCATAACACAACTCCGCACTTATAAATAGTAGGCTGACATAAACACAGAGGAACCCAAGCTCCCCTCATACATAGGAGGAATACCGGTAGACAAACAGACAGGAAGTGTCTGAAAAGCTGCAACTCATCCTGGGGCTAGCCCTTTTCAATGAGCTGGCCTGCCGAAATCCGGGCACTGCAGCAATGAGCCACTCTCCCTGCCTTCGCAGTTGCTATGGTTACCTCACTGCAGTCACTACTGGCAACACTCATGATCGGTCGTCGAACGACCTTGACGCAGGTCAGGGATGTGGGTGTGTTTGGGAGCGGGCAAGTCGCTCGGATCCGAGTTGGCGCGCTTAGCCACACCTCCGTGCTGCACTTTGCCTCTCCTTTCCTCCTCCTCCACCGCCTCCAACTTACCTTTCCCATGGCCGTCTGCCGACCTCGAGCCAAGAAGCAAGACAGTGGCTCTTTTGCTGGTGTTAAAGCCAGCGCATGCCCTGTCTGAAGAACATCTCTTGCTTCAAGCAGCCACGTGGCCCCAACTAGCTCAAGTCCATGAAAATGAAGTTGGCAAATGAAGCCTGGTGATTAAGTTAACGCCCACACAAATAAAATAAATAATAAATGGAAATGGAGATTGATAAATAAATGATACAGGAGATTGTTGAATTCAAGTCATCACCCAACCCCTGTATAACGGATTACTAGTCCTCTCCTAATGAGAAAGCATTACATTTAAAACAATATTTACAGTGAAGGCAAGAAAACGAAAGAGGAACATTATAATGACCCCTGTCCCAGTGAAGAAATGCGGGCCATTCTTCGTAATAATTCAGGGTGAGTAGTTGGGCGAGAAATTAATCAACGCAACACAGAGATGTATGCTTCGAATCAGTACCTGAATGAGACAACTTTAACTCAAAATTAGACAATTTAGGCTTGTCAATTTTACACCAGTATCAAAGACTGTGATAAAGCTACACGGGCCGATAGTTACAATGTCAATTATAAGAATGGCAAGAGAAAGGGAATATGGATGATAAGAATGTCTTAGTTGAAAATTGATTGCCATTCAATAGGGGTGTATAAATGATGAGCCCTGAAACAGCTTACTCTTGAGCTTTGAGCAACACACACACCGGCCGACCCAGACACACCTAATCAGATATACTAAGATATAGTCACTGCCAACACACGAGCCCCTCATTTTGGAAGCCGACCCGCATAAATGACGCATAAAACCAATCCATATTCCAGGTGCAACGCATCCTCGCTCAATATCACCAAGGTGGCGATAAAGGTATATATGTATACACTCAGATAAAATGAGGTTATCAGAGGGCAAAACATCACTATCAAAATCATAATCGAGAATGATGTATCGATATATAGGCCCGGGCTCACGCTTGAAACTCTCTACATTACAACGAGAAAATATTGATTAATTCTAGTAGTGATCATAGGTGATGGTTGAAGGACGATTCTGGCACTTGCAAATGCAGTTATGCATAGGTCACCTCCGGGGAAATCTAAGTGCTATAAACCGCGGTAGAGCACGGCCAAACACGCTAGTTACCACGTTATCATGCGAGAAGCTATGTTATGCCCATTGTGGAATCAACAAATTCGACCAGAGCCAAATCACAGGGGACGTTGATCCAATGAAAGATTCACACCACTAGTTTGCTGTTCTCGTAATAATAACTACTCGTATCGCAAATCAGCGATGAAGTTAAGGATTAGCAGAAGGCACGGTGGCGTAAAAGATGTTGTGTTGTTTCAGGCTTGATATCAGAAGGCGGTTATTTTTTTTCTGGGACTCTTGATAGTAAACATCTCAATCCTCGTGCGGTGTTTGTATTACCAGTCAAACGTCAACGCACCACTCCTGTCGTGATAACGAACAAGAACGGTATCAATGCTCGGTTCGATAGCTGTGATTTCCTGGTGAATCGTTTGGCGCCGGCAAAACTAAATTGTAGCGTCAAGAAATTGAAAAAGGTCATGTAATTAAAATCGTAAGGAATAGATGACAAGACTGAAAACATACGATAAACTTGACGTAGCCAAACTATTTGTAGGCCTGCATGTGACAGGTAACACCAGCGAGTGTTGGTAACACAGGCCATAAAATAACAAAGTTCTGCTAAATTTATCATTCGATTTGTACCAACGCTTCGGTATTGTTATTATTATAGCTTCACCAGTGGCTTAATTGATCCATCAGGTGAGGACGGGTCCTCGACACTGGTGGCTGAAGCCAAGACGAGGGCCGCGACAGCTCTAAGGAGAAGGCGACATGCCAAATGTACGTAAACTAATCGAACCTTCATCTTGTTTCCAAATAGAGGAATTCATAAACACAGCTTGGGGGTCAATTCGTGGAAGGGAGGTGGGAGTTTGGAGGTGTTAAGCTTAACAGCACTGCCAGATGACTGGCCCTCTTTTCAATTTCTTTTTCCAGGTATGGACTTCGGCCCTCACTTGAAATTGGACAATGGCCCTTTTTCCAGGTATGGGACAGCTATGGACCAATAGAATCTCATCATTCTTGAAGGTGGGTCTCCACCTTTGCCCTATGTTTCAGAGTTTGTAAGCTAAGGGTATACAATGCCAAGACAACATTTTCCATACATATGTGTACCCTTTGAGAAATAAACTATTTGTTATTCAATTAAATTCCCCGGCTCCTCCCGCATTCCTCAATACATGTACTCCTATACTCACAAATAAAAAATACCCCACCTCGGGAGGCAGTCGCGCCATTCCCCCAAAAAGAGCCCGTTTTCAATCAGTTCTTATCAAGTGATAGATTTCCATGTAAGATTCCACAGCTTATAAAAGGGCAAATTCCGTATCGATATTATTGGCAGTGCAAGTGCAATCGCTCAAAAGTTCTGTGATTGGTTAGAGGCATCCAAAACTCATTAGCATGAAAATGACAACGATTGATGACTCCCACCTTTTAAATGGACGCTAGTCCCTTCTATTAGTTTATATTTGGTGCACTCGCCATGTTCATTTAACACAATGATGCTAATTGTATGAAAAGAGTGATTAAGATTGGGAACTAATATATATTATATATACCTGATGAAGGGCAATCTTAGCCCGAAAGCTAGTGTAATAAAGAATTGAAACCAATAATTAGGGATTTTTTTCCAACCCAAAATAACCCAAGACAACCGGGATACTCGATATAAAAGCGACTATCTACCTACTTAATTACTTAATTTAATATTAAGTAATAAAAAACACCCTAAAAATACCCCTGGTAATCGTCTTATTGAGGTTTACCCTCCAATTTCATATAATAATTTGAGAAAAATTTAAGACCACCCAGTCACAAAAATAGGTTCACTAGGTGCTGTAGAAAATAGCCTAGGGATGCATATTAATGAACAAAGAGCATCTTTCTTTGACTCACAGGGATGGGCTAAATAGAAATAGGAAAGAAGAGAAGTTAACATTGAGTTAAAAGTGGGAGTGGGTTGTATTTGGAACACCAGAATCCGTACAACGGGTCAAAGAGTCAGTGTGCACTTAAGAGATTTCACAACGATTCATCTTGAGCAATCGTTTACTCGCACTAGGATTGCAAGCTCATTAGATTATATATATGCGAGTCTCTGAATGACGCACCTCTATTTGATTTCGGGCTAAAAGTCAAACAACTCCGCAGATAGAATAGGCTAGCCACGTGTACGTGGTAACATCACTTAGAATGATCGGGAAACAACACTTAGGTGTAGTCACGGACGATTTATCCATACATTATGACGATTGTTTATTATATGATATTGTGTAATCATACCCAATATAAGAGTAATTGTATTCCAAACGTGGGCAGAGAGATAGAGAGAGAGGGGGGGGGGGGGCGGGGGGAGTGACAAATCAAGAGCCAAGATATGTTTTTTTAACCAATTTCCTTTTAGTTTTAAATATAATGTGTTATTGTATTCCAAATATACGGTATTGAATGTGGCTGAAAACAGATTTATTTCTATTATAAGGATAAGCATGGATCTTTTCAATAGGCAGACAAACTAGAATAATATCATCGTGCCCAGTACCAATTTCCCAAACGTTGGCAGTTGCACTTTCACCTCTGGGGAGAAGCCATACGCTATAATACTAGAGTTCGTATTACTCATAGGTTGAGCCAGACATCAGGTTCCTTTGCCCTTTGTCTGGGATGCTACCGTGGAAATTGTGAGCAAGGAGATGTTTCACTTCATGCGTAGCATCAAGTGTACTACCTCTGACTCAATAGGGAATCTGGTTGAATATATGGCCCATATTTATGGACACAAGATCTTTATCAAAACCAACATCTCCACACATAAAACCGCCCCAGGTATATCATACTCGGATAGCAATATTGGTGGAGATTCAATGCTGAAATTTCCGGGTCAATAGGCCCCTATATATTTTTGTATTGGTTGATATGATTGCCATAGGCTAACTTGTCAAGAAGGAGGTTAAAATTATAGATGATAAATGACTCTAATAGTCATAACTACTAAGAGGCCCTTATTGTTAAGATTGATATAGGGCGATCGGTTGCTTTACGCGCTATTTTGACACCATACTTTCGTTTATCTTTGGTCCTATCGGGGCGAGAGAGGAAACACACTAATGGGATGTGATACACTACTATCATGTACTCTTCTCGATTATTAGCAATGGTTCTTTTACATGCATATAATCACAGACAGCTATACATAATACACATGACCGGCCTTAGCTAACCTAGTGGGCGTGCACGTGCACCACTCAATTAATATACAGTAACGACATTTTGTAATGACATCGAAATCCATATCATTATGCCTACGGTAACTTGAATACGAGTGAATTCGCCTGGATGCTCTTAAATGTTCTGCGGAATTTGTGATTTTTAAGAATGAAATGTGATGAAAGTAGGATAAATTGTTTACGAAAATTATCAAGAGCAACCAATCGAACCGCCATGCCTAGTAATGCCATGGCAATGTCAATGAATACATGACATGGAAAGTGAGTCTGAAAGCTCAGTCATGAAAGCTGAGACGGGCACATGAGAAATGATTAATTATGGTATATTAAATGCAAAACTACCACAAGCTGGAGAAAAAACTTGGCCCGGTATTTACAATACACCGGTAGTAATAGCAGCAAGGCAAGAATGTTTAAATTGGAATTGGATAGAATCTTTGTTGACTTAAAACAAACAACAAATCGTTATCCGTCCCCGCCCACCCACCCGCCTTCATGCAAATAACTCTCAAATGGTTACGTGATCACAGATCATCAGACAACAAAGACGAACTAATGTTTTGCTTGAATAATTGGTGCCCCCATTAGTCATAATCTCGCTTAGTGAGCGTGACACATGGGGATGGTGAGCCACCAGACACAGCCTGAATGGCGGCCTGTTAGCTCCAACTCAAGTCTGAGCAACACGCCGACAGAATCAATGTTATTTTCCCCCACGTGGTTGACCAAGCCTCCGTACTTGTCAAATGATATTCTCACGAATTGTGACCAAATTGAGACGATCCTAAGCGAGAGAACATTGATCGGATATGTTCTATAAAGTTTACTGACAATATGTGTCGAAATGTTGTGGTGTTTGACAATAGTTCCCGAGAAATATGTTGTTTATATGCGGGACCACGCGGAGCACCAGCCTCCATATTAGGTGATGATGCAGGGCTCAACTCAAGGTAGCGGCATCGCCGCGATTCAAAACCAAATTTTAGAAAAACTACGACTTACCTCCGGTCAATACTAGTCTGTAGACCTTATTGTTGTTTTTGCCAACCTTCTGCGACATGATGCCGGTTGATTTTAGCAAACGTTACCTCCAAAATCCCTGTTTCATTCCGAAAGGACAAGTGCTTGTTGTGTCGACCTGCGATACTTGGTCGCCAGAGACATGCGCTGGTAAAAATAACAAGTGAGCCTGGCGCTGATTGGTTGTCTGATTCAGGCCGTAAACCCATTATATTTTGCATGTCATTTTACAAAATAAGTAAACTTATAGAGGTTTTGTCATTTTTCCTTAGATAAGGTATCCTAAAATAGTTTATTTCCAGATTTATCAAGAAATAAGGAAAAATATAGAAAATCACATACTTCCGGTTCAAGGGCTTGTTTCAGCCACTCAGAACCGAGCTTACATAGAGATGGTGGGTCGAGTCAAAACATAGCGACTTTCGTGGACCGAGGCCTGGAGTTATTTGATTTAAATTTCGATGGTATAGCTAATTTAGAAGCATAAAGTATGGCATCGGGAGGTAGCAGCAAAGGAAAAAGAATGGACGAACACACAGTGGAGGTAAAAGTCATGATTTGTTAAGAATTCCCTTAAAAACCCAGCTATTTTTAGCGTCATGTGTCTGTCTCATGACCATCATTCATGTCAACGGAACTTAGAATCACACACAGTGTTACGAGAAAAGTTTATTTTTGTAAGCGTTAATTCCACGACACTGACTCATTGAATGATTTTGTATCGTGTGTATATTGTATAATATATATATCACTTAATAAAAGTCTTTTCATGTTACTTTTAATGGCTATATTGATGAGGAAATGCGTCCAACCTCATCAGCACAGTCTCAAGAGTCGAGTCAACTTGGTCATTTAAAGATGTCAATTGCCAGTTTGCACTGTTTCACTGTTTGGATGTATGAACTATGATTGGTGTGAGCTTGAGAGGTCACCTTTGACTTCCAAGCTGAGTCCAGTATTCTGCCCTAACCCATTTCTTGTCATTTTCAAGGAAGTATGGACGTATCTATGGGTTTTTAAGGAGCAATCCCCTGTGATGTAATATGTAGATGTGACCTACCTGTCTCTTGATACACGTACCAGTTTTAGAATTTCTGACCAGCTCTAGTAATCATATTAAATTTATAAGCAAAATTTCAGTGTCACATATAACAAAACATCCCTGACTGAGTAATCTTATAGAAACCTAGATGCACTTTTGTGTCGTCTTCGAGGAATCCATAGCTCTAAGTTAGGGTGGGTTCTGACTCAACACAGCCACTAAGTTAGACTATTACTATGTGTATTAGTGTCCATTCTGGGCATTCAGTAACCTTGAAGACTTGACTAAAATCTAAACAAATATAGTCTAAATAAAGACACATCACCTTGAGAAGGGCAAGTCAGCCGAAAACTAGTGACCATTAAAGAAACATCCCCAAAACACTATTTTATTCTTCCTCCACGAAATCTACCTACACTCTAACATTAAATCCAAATCCCCTGGTTGTTCAATAAAGTCTCATGTTCTATATCTATTTGACTGTTTTAGAGTTTGGCTGAAGTATTCCGATGCTTTATATGCATGGAAAAGCTGAGGGATGCCCGTCTCTGTCCTCACTGCTCCAAACTCTGCTGTTTCATGTGCATCAGGGTAAGTAGGGTATTCTGGTATTGATAAACTGTGAAAACAGGGAATGGTGCCTGAGAACCACTAGTTAAACAATACAGGCCGCCGACTTACATACTTATTTATATTCCTAATTCAATAAATTGGCATCGACTAGAGCTATAATATAGTGACCAGGTACATTTCTCAGATTTTGGTGTATTTGTTTCCCGATAAATAAGCCGAAACATCACCTTCGGTAATCATTATGAGAACCAATCATTAAATATTTTGTGGTACGGTATCTGGTATTGTAATTGCTATATCTGTATTAAAAATTTTGTTATCATTTCTTTTACAGAGATGGCTCACAGAACAAAGATCTCAATGCCCTCATTGCAGGTAAATATTATATAATTATGCTAGATTTCCTCATGAGTAGCATGACACAGATTTTGCTGAAACTGAAAGTCAGAAACTCATGTTGGTCTAGCTGTGAAACCTGTTCACTGCATGATAGTGATCCTAGTCGTTATCTATTGAAGTGCGACACTGTCTTGAAAGGACAAATTCATACTCTACCTGGCTATAAATGTAAAACAGGATTAGATTGTTACTTTCTAGGAGGACCATAAACATGTTTAGGTTTGGTGCATCGTGCCTTAAATTTAAAACAGCTGCAACCTATTATATATTCTCAAATTATTTACTCCGTTTCTCATGGTAATGACAGGGAGTTCATCCATTTGTCATTGGATTACATGTAGATGTATGTAAATAACACAGCCTCTCCTTTTCATGTGTATTCCTCGAGCATCGGGTACCAGGGGAAGACCACCTAATTGGTGACCTGGAGGTTGTTGCCCATCTGATTAAATGATTTGAACGATGTACCATTATGTAACTATCGCCGTAACCTGATCGAATAAAGATTTTGTTTTTAAACTTTGCCTATTATTTCGTTACAGGGCGTCCCTCCACTTGCACGAACTGGTCAACTGTCGATGGGCCGAGGAAGTGACGCAGCAACTCGATACTCTCCAGCTATGTACACCATCCTCCCAGCCAGAAGAAGCGTCTACTGATAAGTCAGTGTATGATCATATTCTACCCACAGCCATAGATGTCCTCAGCTTCTCCCATATACTGTACCCAGTGCCACATGTCAGAGTCATTATTCCCAGAACTTCTGAAGGAAGGCTGTCTGGAAATAATGGCTATCGTGATGCTTATTTGTAAAATTTGAGATGGGCCGTGTTTTACCTTGTTGCAACCTACTTTATTTTGAATAAGCAAAATTACTAACGCGTTATATATAAGGTTTCCCTTTGTGTTTGTGGTTGTTCTATTTTTACTATATTCTGTGTTCGTATAATTAGTAATTTGAATGTGATATATATGAACTGTGTTTTAAGTTGACAGTTCAGGGATGAAAGTCTTCAGTATTTTGACTGAAATCAGTACTTTTATACAGTATAAAAATTGTCGAATTTCCCCTAAATCCCATCATTTTTAACCTAAATTAAATTAAAATGATCAAAAATCACTTGGGGGTGTGGATTTATACTGGAATCCCCATAAGGGTGCTTTTCCATTTGCCATAAATATTCAGTATTTTTGCCGCGACTCCACTTTCATCCCTAAAGTTTTAGTGGATATTCCTTATGTTTACTAATATGTGGTTATATTTTCGACTCACTATTCTCAGTAGACTTGTATAATACCTTAGATTAGGCCTTTTCGTTCGGTTCACTCTGTTAACGTTATAAATATTCATGACAAGTTTTAATACCTAAGTGCTGAATAGATTAAAATTCCTAATATCATCAGTAAATATATAATATTCATAGTATTAAGGTAAAGATGGTAGGTGAAATTTACTCGTCATTAATATCATTGCTATAGGAAATGCATGGGTGATTTCAAACTACCCAAGTAATTTTTACCGAAGTATTTTTTTTGTTCCGTCTGAATACAAATTACATGTATTGTGCATTTCTTTTAATGGGATTTTGTTTTAGTTGTTTTTTTCTTCTTTTTATGGGATTTTGTGTTTTCTAATGCTGATAACATTCTCCGTTTCCCTGCTTTATCTAGATGCACCAAGCACAGTGAAAAACTAAGCGTATTCTGCTGCACATGCGGGTCGTGTATTTGCCATCAATGTGCCCTCTGGGGAGGAACGGTAGGTTTTAGTTTTGTTTCTCCCTTAAAGCAATTATGAATCAAATTTTTTAACCATTGGTTCAGTCTTTCCCAGCATATAGATCTGAAAGTCGTAGATCTGCCAAAGTTCTACCATTCCTTTTTACCCTCCTAAAACTTATTATTATAATAGGTTTAAAACGGGGAATTGTACGTTAATCCTAACTAAGAATATATCAAGAAGCATTTTCTATCTGAATCAATGACATAATCATATATCAGAGAAAAAGATATCAGTATAAATGAGAAACAAAATATGAAGTTTTCTTAATTTTGCCAAATTAAAATTTTACAATATATCCGACGGCAGGATTTATTGAATAAAACCTTTTAAAAAAAATCCAACCAATATATAATCATTTGAATGGGTTAAATAAGTCAACACAACTGGAAAGTGAAATTTGAGATGTTTAGCAAGTAATGCCATTTAACTGCTCCCTGTATACGATGGCATTATTTTGCTGCAGATGAGAAGGAGCGCTTGTCTATTTTCGATTTTTTTGCGTCCCATGTTGCCCATAAAATGCATACATATGCGTGGACAATGCTTACTGATATTGTTACTTTATGTGCAGCATTCCGGACACACATTCAAGCCGCTAGATGAGGTATACGACGAGCATATGTCACGAATTACTGAGGAAGTGACGAAGATTAAAAGGAGACATGTGGAACTCATCTCAATCGTGCAAGAAGTGGTGAGATTAATAGGATCATATTCTTTTTACTGGAAGATATTCGAAAAATAGTTTAATTTTTGAGTGGCCACAGTAGTTATTTTGAATATACATCATTTGGAAGGGTATTTGCTGATTATTATGCAAGAACATTTGTGTAGAATATCGGATCTACTTATTCAGGGTCTCCTCGGGGCCGGGAAAAGCCTTGAATTTGGAAACATAAAATCATGGCCTGCAAAAGCTTGGAAATGGGCATTTTGGTCAAAGGGCCTGGGACATCATCTGCACTACCTATATTACTCGTTACCATATGTACCATACTCTCACTCACTATAATTAGCCATTCCATCATTCACTTGTACTGAAACTAGTTGTTAATTAGTCCATTAGCTTATTTGCAACTCAACTTTTAAGTTCTATAAAATGGCACTCGTCGGAAGAGCTGACATCACAGTAAGAGATGATCAACGAGTTCTATTAACATCACCAATTAAGAATTTTTTAATTAAATTGAATACGGTCCTTGAATCCTGTAGAAGTCTATATAATGGCCTCGAAATTTTCGAAGATTATCAGTTTCGAACTGGGAAGTTTACCCTGACCCGCCCTCTCACACCACACACTGAGTGACTCACAAAGTAACTACTTGCTCAAAACACCCATTTATAACTTGAGTGCTCCAGGGTATGAATTACTGACATAACGATCTAGCTGATCTAGTTATTCGGGGAGACACGTTTATACGTCATTCACGGTAACATGATAGCATGGGGAACCCTGAATTCTGGAAGAACATCTTAAACTCAGGGGACGGTATTACTTTGCACGTGGCAATGTTGACAAACCCAGCTTGGTCGGTAAGCTTTGTTCTGGTGCTCTGGGAGTCGGCACCTCTTTTGTGACGTAAGCCAGTTGACAGCTCTCTGCTCGGCCGGTTGAAAGTAAAAGTAATGGCAAATGGAATCTGAATGAAGGAAATGGAACGGAATTTTTTTGGGTGTTTCTGCATGTTATAGAAGTGGTTGAAAGTAAAAGTAATGGCAAATGGAATCTGAATGAAGGAAACGGAACGAAACTTTTTTTGGTGTTTCTGCATGTTATAGAAATGGTTGAAAGTAAAAGTAAAGTGATAAATCATGTTTTAAATATTTAGATGTTTATTAGCAAATATAAATGATTCGATTTAGGGAATTTTATGATTATTAAAGTTGTTTAAGAACAAGCTGGATTAAACCATGAGGCTTTCATAGGGTATTAATCCCTAGGCATTGTTAATCCCCCTTATGGGCGCCTAGGAAGCTATCCCAGACCCAGGGATTATAGAGGGTTAAAAGTTACGTTAAAAGTAAATTTTTAAAAAAAAAGATTCTAAATTTAAAAAGAAAGTTACAAACTATTTATCCTAGCCTAGCTTACTACTTTTTTGTTTTTACAACTTTTTTTTTTTTTTTTTTTACGAACGACTGACTTTTACGACCAACTTTCAACTCTTTTTTTTTCGACCAACTTTCAACTTTTTTTCCCGACCAACTTCCACCTTTGTTTCCGACCAACTTTCAACTTTTTTCTGACCAACTTTCAACTTTTTTTTCAAAAAAAACTTTCAACTTTCAACTTTTTTTCCGACCAACTTTCAACTTTTTTTTCAAAAAAATTTTCAACTTTCAACTTTTTTTCCGACCAACTTTCAACTTTTTTTCAACCAACTTTCAACTTTTTTTTCAACCAACTTTCAACTTTTTTTCGACCAACTTTCAACTTTTTTTACGACTACCCTCCCCCTTCTTCATCCTTCCCCCTACTCCTCTTCTCCCCTTCCCTCTTCTCACCTCTTGCTTTAAGTTATCATTTTCCTCCGTTTTAACTCCATAACGCCACAACGATTGAATACTATTACTTATGCCCCAAAAACGATTGAAAGCCCACTTCAATTAATTCAGAAAGTTCAACTGTTTATAATTAGATCTGATCTATCTATCTGATAGATATCATATTAAAAAATGCGACTAGTATCATGTACCACGCAGTCAAACTTATACATCTGACACCAATTGATATGAGGGGAATATGAACTGGACAGAGGAAAAGGCTGATAAAAATGACATGAGGGCAGCTGTATGGTCGACCCGAATTGGGTCGGTAGACGCTTCTCAGGAATGTTAGTAAAAAAACCGATTTCATGCTGTCTTGTTTGAAATTTAACTAAACTTTTCCAAAATCAGGACATTAGTGGCAAGAGGTACTTCAAAGTGACACTTGCTGCTGAGTTCTGATTCTGACGAAATTTGCCTAAATTTCAACCATGTTCTAGATCAGTATATTAGTAACGAATAACTGGGAGCATTAATTTGTGAAATACATGTATTTGGAGTATTTAAGAGTTAAGAGGGGAAAAAAAGTATTTAAGAGTTTAAACTCCTAATTTCTATCAAGCCGGCGGGACATTGTTTCCCCTCAGACACATCAGTTAGAGAGCAATATCTCTTTGGTTGGAGGAGGTCCCCACCACCTCTTATCATAATTGGTTGAGTGATACCAGCTGGATGTGACAGGGTATATGTCACTATGTACCTCCTGCCTCGCTTGTACTTCACATCCCTTCACCAGGCACCGAGGGCAGCACTCTATTGTCCAGAAATTTTACCCGCTAGTACTTTTGCTTGCTGTACTTATTTGTTTTTGTTCTTATAGTTGTCGTTTTTCTCACCTTGAATGGCACTGCATGCCCACCAGCCACCCACCCTTCACTCCTCCCTTCACATTAGAATCCATGGGTTAGTGTTTGATACCTGACTGCCTACCTGACTAGTGTGTGTGTAGCCTTGAGGCAAGGCTACACACACACTAGTGGCAGGCAGTAGCAGGCAGTGGGAGGCAGTGGGAGGGGCAGTGTGTGGTACTGGGCTATGTGAGTGAGTGAAGGTGCAGTGTGTGTGAGAGGTGCGACAGGGGTGGGAGTCTAAACCAATCTTTATATTTAAAATTGCAACTTTCCTGTACCACATAATACATAAGTCGTCCCCTGAAAAGGCCTCATGAGGAACAAAACTTGCCATTCAGACGATGTAATGGTACCCATTTCGATGGGAAAACATAAAAAACAGGTCCATGGCTGGGAGTTCTGTATAACTGAGAAGACCAGGGGTATTTGAGCAACGTAAGGAAGTTTAAAGGTGGTCTAAATCCGCCCTGTAGGGGGCGGGTCGGTTGCACAAAGTCAAGTTACTTTCCTCTCTCAGATTTGAATTCCCCAATGGAACCTCTGCCACATACTTCATTAACAAATATCAATTAATCTTAAGAATATATAGCATTGGTAGTCCACACAAATGTCCCTTTTTATGCAAGTCATCGAAAACTACAAACATATTTCTAAATGATAAATAGTCAAAATAGTGATCTTAGCCACTTTACTAGTAAACCTTCATCAGTGTCCATACATTGTAATGGGAGTGAAATAAGGAAATTTGTTGTCGGATGCTTTGTTATTTAGCTTTTATTACACATTGCTTGTAGGAACGTAATGTCGAGAGTGTCAAAGGAGCCAAAGATGAACGCGTGAGGGAAATAAGAAACGCCGTGGAGTTGATGATTGCCCGGCTTGAATCTCAGCTTAAAAGCAAACTTCTCACTCTGATGGGTAGGTTATACTATACTATATACCTCTGAAAAATGTAATCAGTTCTGTATGCACACTGGTTGTTTTAAGGTTTAAGCCTTACTCCTTTGTACTGGTTTACATCAACGGATCCATATTGAAAAATAATATCAACTTGCCCATTCTATACATTCCTTTCTCACAATGTCAATAGTATTTCTGTTAGAATCATGTGTTTTACGAAAACAACTTTAACGGAATGGATTGCACTAACGAGTGCACATATGTTATATGGGGTTGGAGATTAGGGAGAGATAAATTTGTTTGGCAACAAGCCACGGAAATGAATTTTGGCTAAAAGAATCGTCAGGAGGATGGAATACCCCCCTTAGTGATGGTATCCAACCTCACTATAATCTATGACGTCATAGAGGTGTGCACTTGTAATCAAGGTGTGATGTCATCACCTTGATAATATCATGCAAATTCACTTCAACATTGTGTTCATTAAATTAACAGGGCAGCGTAATCAGTTAACTCAGGAGACGGAATTATTGGAGTCGGTGCTGCAAGAGGTGGACCATCAGAGACGATCCCTCAGTAAGAGTGAACTCATCACTAACAGTTCAGATCTGCAACAACTCTTCACACAAGTACACCGAAAACCCATGGCTTCGTTTGTCACAGCGCCTGTACCCGCCGATTTTACAAGGTACGGTGAACATTTATACTTAAGGAATTTCGGGGATATTGAAATTATCCTGATGAACCTAAAACTTAGCCCATTGGAAATTCTATTACCGAAGGGGAACAATCTAACGATAATGAATCACTGTTGTCCAGCCATTGATATATTGGCATATATGTAGTTTCTAAGGAAAAAATGTTAACAAGCTATATATGTCTAGTTCAACTCATAAATATAGTGGTACCACTTGTGCCTGGGTGGGTAGAATGAGACGTTCTTATCGTATGGCCGTAATCGGCTTTTATTTTTAAATGTTAAACCTTCGAAATAATGTTTAAAAACTACGTTGCAAGAATTTTTAAACATTTATCGAACTTATTTATGCCATTTTAATCACGTTTTAACTATCATCTTTTGCCCCGCAGTGAGATTGTGCCTCAGTATGATTCCAGCACCTTCGTTATGAACAGCTTTAGTCTGTTGCAACAACGCGCTGATCCCGTGTATAGCCAACCATTACACGTGTCTGGCCTTAGCTGGCGACTCAAAGTTTACCCAGTAAGTTCACTATGCTGTCAGTTATTATTTGGTTAGAATGTAGGGGACTCGCACTACTAACTGGGATGTTGAAAACCGATGATGGTTGATGGTGAACTTATTTATCATAGAGAGGACTGTAGATGAATTGGATGTATCTTTATCATGTCCCAACGTTTCGGCAATCTTATTGCCTTCTTCAGGGGTTCCAAGTATAATAATCATTTACCATTAATGCTGCAACGTTAAAGAATGCTAAAATGAGCTTTATATCCATTTATTTGAATCAGTACACCTGTATGTATTGAACAATTTGATTCGCATAACATAAGACTGTGTGAGAAACGTGTTACCTGTGGTACTTGCGCTCTTGCAGCGTCCAAGTCTAATCCATATTAACTTGTCTATTCCAGGACGGTAATGGGGTTGTAAGAGGAAATTACCTTTCGGTGTTTTTAGAGCTCTCAGCGGGGTTGCCTGAGACTTCAAAGTGAGTTTGATTAGTTAACGCTCGACAATACTTCACTGTTGTCATGGGTTTCATTAGAATTTCTATCATAGAATATGCAACACAACCCCCATCATTATAGTATTATTATCATTATTAGTACGAATAATTATTTTAGACAAAGCATGTTAGAAATTCAATATTTATCAATTAATACAAATCTGTTAGACAAAATATGGCTTGACGATGTTTTCGATTGGAGAAATTCCTCTCGGTTTCATTTACAACTGGTTATCCACCTCAGATCTGATTCAAGTTTTCAACGTTTACAAACCTTTGATACAGGTACGAGTACAGAGTCGAGATGGTACACCAAGCCTCTCGGGACTCAAGTAAAAACATTGTACGTGAGTTTGCATCCGACTTCGAAGTTGGTGAATGCTGGGGTTATAACCGATTCTTTCGCCTCGACCTTCTGGCTAGTGAAGGTTACCTTAATGCTGATTGCGATACCCTTATACTGAGGTTCCAAGTGAGACCTCCCACCTTCTACCAGAAGGCAAGAGACCAGCAATGGTAAGAGACCATTATTTGAGTTATCTAGATGTTTAATATTTATATATATATATCGCTTTGAGTTATCTAGATGTTTAATATTTATATATATCGCTATGCCTGATATGCTCCTTCGATACAAATGTTTGTCAATTTTTGTTTTTGTCAATCGAATTATAAAAAGCCAATTAGTTATTATGTAAGAAGCGATAAAGAAGTCAAAGTAAACAGATATTGATAATTAGTGATTAAAAAACTAGTGATTGAAATCGAGTGTACCGTAGAATGAAATTGAATAGTATATATGCAACGCAATAAGACATCCACAAGGTGGACATGCGTGTTTTAAAATTAAATGTTAAATGTATCTGGCCTTAGTAGTAATAAAAAAAAGCCCATTACTCGGTCTAACACTTGGAATGCTGTACAGCAATTATATTTACATGTTTTACTATTTGTGATTCATAGGTATATCAACCAACTTGAGTCCGCTCAAACACAATATGTCACCCAAATAAACGAACTTAAAGAGGTAAGTTGTAGACGAAAAGAGCTCTAATTTGGGTACCAGGGCTGTCATCATAGATTAATACCGATTTTTCATAATAGTTTTAAATGGTTTATACCATGTGAAATCTATGGTCTGATGTTAGTACAGAAGCGCAATCGTTCTTATACTGAATATCTTTACTGAATATTAAGCTCATTGTCGTCTATAACAGAGCATCGGAACTAATTTCAATGTTCTTTCCTTGCTCAGCGTTTGGCCATTGAGCTGTCCCGCAACCAGTCTAAGAAGGGAGCCTCGCCAGAGAACCACCTGGCTGTGATCGACCCGCCTGCCGGTGAGCCCTGCCTCGGCACATCCACCCCGACCTCCCACCCCAAGCCTGTGCACCACGTAACCAGCATGTCCACCATGGAGATAGAGGTAGACGGCAATAACGACGACGCCGAGAGCACCAGCTCTGAGTCCAGTGGAGTAAGATTTTTTACGGTTTTAAATTTAAATTTATTTTTAAGTTCGATTTTATTCAGGTTAAGGTTAACACTCAGTGTATCAGGTTGACGTATATCAAAAGTAATAATGATTTAAGTATCATCGCTCCCCAGATCACCATGAATGGTGAGTTGGTTTTTTTCTGATGCCTTACGAAAACGTTTATATAAAATAACCCCAAAAATACATTAAAAGTCAGTTATACGAACCCGCTATAAAGGAACTTGGGAGTTCATGATCTGTTCGTTACTAGGGCCTCGGCTCCTTTTCTTTTCCCATCTCATGTGTTATCAGACGTATTTACAACGAGACAGGCAGATTCTCTTTAGTTTTTTATTTTATTTTGGTAATATTTCTAATTCACATGCAATTGGACGTTAATATATCAAGATAAATGTCCAAACTCTACAATATGTTTTACTTTAAGTTGTCAAAGTGTAGTTCGTCTAAACTATTAATTTTAATCATCATGCTATCAGATATTTCTATTATGTTGATTGTTTTTCATTGAATGCGTTTTCAATCTAACGGGGTTTTCCACATTTATTTAAATTACTTGATACGTAGGTACGACTAAATGTAGTGAATTTAGAGTGAGTAAATTGGAATACCTGTATTCAGCTACTGTGCATTTTTAAATGGAAACAATATAGCTCAGATTCCTCCTTGATTAACCACAAACAGGTTTTATCTAACCAGCCTCTGAGCGAAGGAGAACATGATGAAACGACCGAGGACCTCGACACAGCTACATTCGATTACATAACTTTCGATAACGACAACAGTAACGATGAGAACGATATTGACGAAGAAACAATGTAAGTTATTTAAGGAAGAATTTCCCAGTCTTAAGACTTTATATTCAGTTCCAGCGTTGATCGGCCCACGTAAAAATAATAAGAATTGAATTACCTCCAAAACGCAAAGTCCAGGGTCTCAAATTATTTACACAAAATGGACATCCACTCTCTTCTAGGAATTGCAGGTACTTTATATGTATACTTTAGCTCATTGAATTCATTTTATAATTCAACTATGAAGTTTATTTGGTTAAAATTATACCCAGTCATCATTTCCCTGACACCCCCGGGTGAGGTTTTTCAGTCGCCACAGATGAACCCAAATGAACATCATACAAAGTAAATTACTATGTCACAGGAAAATCGTTTGAAAATATGCCAGAGGAAAATATAGTTGATTATGCATGTATCATTTACCATGTTCAATATGTTTGATCTAAAATACATTGAAAAACAGAATGCTATTATCTAATAAATGAACAATGATCTAGACTGATTACTGGGATTACCCGGGAGACCATCCACTCTTCTAGCGATTATATACTTATGGACTCTCATGTATACTTTGCCTAATTGAATTTATATTATGATTTACCTGTCATCATTATTTTATAAAGGTCTGGAGATAATGATGTTGAAAATAGTCAATGGGAGGATCAGGATGAAGGAGCCGTTGGAGGGTCAGGATCTGGTGGTAACAAGGCCATGTCCACTTCTTCCACTTCTTCTCGGTCATCCAAACGCTCCAGGTATGTCCATGGTCGTGCAGTGGAACAATTGATACTACTTGCCTTGTCAATATTTATCCAGGCAGGTGTGGGATGAACAATATCCTCAGTGTATCAAGTATCGGCCAAGTCTAATAGACTCCTGGTGATAGTTTGATGTTTACATGTTATGTAATTTTTAAAAAGTTGTTCAAACGCTATGAATTGAGTTTTGTGCTATTTTTTTTGTCGTTATTACAAGACTTGTATTTTATTCGGGCAGATTATTAGGAGGCTAGGGATATTCTTTTTATATGTTAGCCCACTCCTGGATTTTACTCCTAGCACATGGCTAGGTTGGATGGTTTGTTTACATGGTATGGGGGCGGGGCAGCTGGTGGTATGGTGTGGTGTTACTGCAGTCATCTGATATAATGATTGGCAATCTGACTAGCTCCCTCTGATATTGATAGATATCATAGTATGTAGCAGTTTTCTGTTGTCTTGTAGTCTTTTCTGAGCTCATTCCACGATATTTTCCACCTTCCAGAAGAACATCAGGCGATGAAAAACTGCTCCTGATGCAACTGCTTGATCTCCAGGATCGTGCTGGGTTTTCTGTAGGAGATGAACAAAAATGGCCGTTTAGTCCTCGCCCTCCTCCTATTGGATCAAGCTCTGGTATGTTTTTCCTCGCTTTAAATTTATAAATAGTTTTAACTATTGTTCATTGATGTCTTTAAGTATTTTGAATCGGATTGGCTTCAATTTAACAACAGTTTTCTCTACAGGGGGCAACGTAGTCCGTAAGAGCAAGCATTCATCTAAGGACAAACGACGGCCCCTGTCTTCACTTTCGACCGATGAGGTTCTCGAACGCATCCAACAGCAGATGGCTGAAGTGATGGCCTCAGCACAGGAGGCGGCCAGCTCAGCTGTCACTAATGAAAACGAAGCCAGGGCCGTGTTTGCTGGGAATGACAACATTCCTACTTCTTGTAGGTTTACATTAATTGCTATCATTTGTTTCTGCGCCGAGAAATGTGTATAATATTTGATGAAATACCATTGAAAAGGAGGTATTTATTTCGTAATAATTCACGAAAAAATAATACCTATAATATCTCTTGTTTCTGCGCCGAAAATGGAAAATATATAAACCCAATAAAATGAGACTAAAATTAGTTTTTAAACTGCAAACATTGTTTAAAACCTTGACGATGGGTAACACAAAATATCTGAATCTATCAACCAATAGAAAGCGATCACAGAGAGCGTTAAATTACAATAGAACGTCACACCTTCATGGCGTCACGTTTTGAAATATGACGAATTCTATCATGATAATATAGCACCTTTCAGACACGTTCTTCCTGTTATGCAAGGCACTTAATATATGATCTCTTGTGTGTCCCATAGCTTCGAGTCGCAAGCCTGCGCGCTCAACTTCTAGCCCCAACACATCTATCATTGCATCGGGGTCGGACAATACGAGGTCTGGAACTTCCACCCCGCCAGTTGGCATTCGGAGGAGGAGAAGGAACAGTCTGCCGGAGACTGGCAACAACCCAGGTAATCTATTAGCAACCAATTTTCTCTGGCAACGAATGAACATTTTGTATAAAATGCATCGTTAATTGTATGGAGGCCTATATTCGGAGCACTTAAAAATATTTGTTGGGGTAACTAAAACGCTGAAGACTAAGAGTAAATTTTGGTTGATTTTTTCATTGATATAGAAACCTTACATGTTCGCATTTAATTTTCTTGATAGGTAGTTTCGTTTTGATTAGAATATCGTACCTTCCGAGTCTATACATGTATAGCTCTGGTATCACTTGAAATGCATATGTTTCAAATTAATATTACGTACCATCATATACTCATCTTGTAGAGGCAGACATTGTCTTCCAAATGCTAGCCAGTCCTGAAGCCTTCAGAGAGAGTTACCTGGACGGATCTATCGAGCAGTACCCTCTCTCTGATCTTAATGACTCTGATCTGGCGCACACTCCCTCTGGTGGTAATGGAGGAGGGGGAGGGGGAGGGGGCAGCCATGACCTGACCCTGGAGCAGCTCCCCCTCGCTGACCTCAGCAGTGCAGAGGTCACCTGTATACCTGCCTCCAACACCGCTAGACTTGTGGCGAGAATGAGGTGAGAATGATGCCAGTCTTTCTATTGATTCCCTTTATATTGATAAAGAAGTTCTAGCAGTGTAGAAAAATGAAAACAGATTATTTTCTAAAAACAAAAATGGGTTGAAAACCGAACTCGAGAAATGACAATTTAAGAGTGAAGGGTTCATTGGTGCGCGACAAATATAGACTGTATGAGCCAAGATGGTAGATTAAAAGAAATAACGTGAAATTGTCAACAAAAAAAAGAGAGAGACGAAGTTCTAGTATAAGGGGGTGGAACCAAATAATAGACTCGCACCAAGTCCCTCAGCCTATCTCAATGGGCAGATCAACCTGGGGTCTTACTGGGAGGTAATATGACAAATTTTCTTTCCAATTTTCTTTTTAATCAAAGAAAAAGGATCAAATACTTAGACAAGTCAAGGGAAATAACTATTTTAACTTGTATTGAGTAGAATTTAATGTAATATATATTGTATTTGTTCGATAAATTTGATAAAAAGGAGATGTCGTTCTGGAATTTAATCCAGGTCTTCCAGGACATGCCTAGAAATAATGTCGGCCTATCCTGATTTCAGTCAACTAGTAGAACTGGCCAGCAAGAGAGAAGATGTGGCGGCACCTGACAGTGATACAGGAACTTCATCCACGGCTGCAAACCAAGGTAAGCTATACAATGTGTCTTTACACGGCTTCATTTGTGATGTTTTTTAATTGCAATGGGCAGTTAAATGTGTTTAAGTATAATGTTACCATTGGAATTCTACATTTGTGAATAAAATCGTCGTCCGTCGTCTATGCACCACTTCGTCTGAGTGGGAGTGCAGTGGTAGTGGCAGTGGTGCTGGTGCTGGTCATGCTATGTCACGGTTCGTTGGCCAGCTGAGTGGGAGCTTAGTGTTAGTGGTGGTAGTGGTGGCAGTGGTGACAGTGGGTGTATGTACTAATGTAGGTATGAATGTACATGTACATGCAAACATAGTTACACCTTACAACTACAATCTGAGCAGCTATTATTATTGTGGTGACCTAGTATGTAGTATGGTTACAATCATTTAAACATGAAAAGTTTGCATCTGTTTTAACAAATGTATAATTTGAATAATTTGTTTCTAAATATATGCTGTTTTAAGGTATTCTGGTGGGGTTTACTTGGTGTCATTGGGAGAATTCCTTAACATTCACATGCTTACTTGAAATTTAGAATGGTTCTTCTATGTATGTATGTATGTATGTATGTATGTATGTATGTATGTATGTAAGTATGTGTACATATACTTATTTATGTATACATGTAGCCCATTGCAATTATATATGACGTTAGTCATAGCCGTGCCTCTTGTTATTCAGGCTTGTGGTTTTAATTTTTGACGATACAAACAAAGTTACGAAATACACATTTCTGGGCAACCCATGTGTGCCTGATCATCATGATCGAAACATTATCAATTATATAGAGAATCAGAAAAATAGTAGCAAAGTTATATCTTGATACAAAATAATACACAATAATGTTACATCGGACACTGTGTTGACAATACAATCATGTTCATATAAGCATAAAAACAGTTATTTTTGTGCCGCTTCATTAATTTGGTAAAAAAACAACAAAAAAACCCAATACTTTCTCAGTTATCGTGACATGAATCACCACATTTAGCTGCTTTTACAAAAATTCCTCTAATAAAACAAGACCTGTTCACTGCCAAAATGTTCATAGACAAGTTTTGAGCTAGACTAGGTTTGATTAGCTACTTCAGTTTATTTTGATAAGGGGAAACTAAAGTCTTAAATCAGTGTTGATCTTTTACGGAGCACATACGATTTTCTTTTTCATTTGACACATTCCACTGCATACTAAATACCCCAAGTTAATAATGTTCATCGCCGAAATGGACTTCAAGCTCCCTGTATCAATTAGGATATGTCCTGCAGTTTGTTTTGTTACGTCAGTTCTAAGCTTAGATCGGCATTCGAAATTTGACAGCACCAATGTACAAAGATTTTTTTAAAAATCGATTTTATTTAAAGTCCTTTCTACTTCAGCCCAACCACCCTGCCTGGTATCTATGGGTGGCAGTAGTGGAGGCGGGTGTGACGGTGGCGCCAGTGGTATCAGCGTGAGGCCCGACATTGTGGCATCCACCAAACATGCAGGTGAGTACACAGAGGTCATGGGGGCTTCTTGTTCGGGGGCTTTGGTCTCGGTTATTCTGCAAGTGCTAATGTGCCACTTGCCAGTGCCACTGAGTTCCTGCGTTGGGGAAAATTTGCTTGAATTTCAACTATGTACTAGATCATTATGGGAGCAATCCATACCCTGGAGCATTAATGTTATAAAAACGTGGATTTAGAGCATTTAAGGAATTGAAACCCCAGATTTGATTCGACATGACTGACTGTATCCTCTGTCAGACAGGACAGTCACAAGAGAAACGTACTGACCTAATTTTGCATCTATAAATAAATGCTGATAACATGATATAGCATAATATTTATAGAAATAAAATATCGGCATTTTATAAGTATAATGTGAGTTAGGGTTACAACAGTTAGTGACAGTTCCAGTCGTATCTCTCGGTGGACAAATTAATCCAAGAGCTTGATGATTCTCATAACCACTGTTTCCTTAAATGTAGGAAGTTAGAAAATGTTCTTTGCTATATCAATACATGATGTATATCAATTTTGCGACATTTTTCTGTGACACATCACGTTAAAAGTGATTGTCTTACTATATCCTCACACTATCTCTAACTCAGGAATGGCTTGGGGTTTGAATCTACTCAAGTCATCACCGCCGACCTCCGGATCCAGGAGCCCCACTCCTGGTCAAGAGGATCCTGGCGAGAAACCAGAGGGCGCTGCTGCAAGTGGCGACACCACCACCAAGAAGTCAACACAGGGGGGCGCTAGTAGTCCTTGTGTCGAGTTCAAGAACCAATCGCCAAATAATGATAGGTAGGTAGGTAAAGCGCATCGGAAGTCATTTATTTTTTTTTATAATAATTTCTAAGATTCAAAATCTCAATTTGGCTTGCATTCCCCCCATACCCGCCCCGGATTGATGTGATGGAAGTACAACATGATGTAAAATATTACTGATGTGTGTTATATCGACAGGCTCATAAAATGGGGTAAAACAGCCCCCCCCCCCCCCCCCTCCCCCCCACACACCTCACACACTTAAAATGTTTGACCAGGGGGCTACATATAATTCTCGTATACATATATTGGTGGGACAAAGTAGGAAGGTATATATATAGAGAGAGAAATTTAAAAGGTGTGTGCAACTGGCCCTGTTTTGTGGATACGCTAGCTATCATGGCATAAACAAATGTATGCCTCCCCGGAGGCATTTGTCATATGTCTATTTGTCATATGCATTCTCTTTAGTACTTTTATTTACACAGGGTGATTCCATGACATGTTCCATGAAATGTATCTCCCTTGGCCTAGGGTAATATTTGTTTAATATCATTGCTAAACTATATTTCCCGGGTACTAGATAGATATTTAAACTTTTTACCTGCCTAAAATTGTAATCAATCCCTGATGAAGAATATATGATTATTCGGAACTTTGGAAACATCAATGAACATCATTCAGCAACAGATATCGAACTTCGTCTCAATTCCGGATTTGGTGTTTCATTCCCTTTTAACGTTATTAATCATTTCTTTGTTCTTTGACTCCTCTAGGTCCAACGACCCCGATTCTTCAGTCGTCTAGGAAGTTGTGAGGAGTGACTATTCAGCATTGTGTGATATACTGACGTACAAAGACATTTGGAGTCTAGCATCGAAATCATGCCATGATCTACTCATATCCAATTTCTCAATGTTCTTTTCTATTGTCACGTTTCCGTATCTTGGAATATGCTCCTCTGCGAATCGGACTTGAAAACATTTGGGAAGCGAAAACAAAAACGGGTCCTGGATATATATGTAGTTCATCAAATCTGTTTTATATTGAGTTTTGATAAGGTTATTCACATTAACGGGATTTTATTAGACTAAATACCCGATTGTTTTCAACTTGAACCTCCTTGTTGTTATTCCCATTTGTTCTATTCTCAATAATGGGACCGATTGTTTTTTGTTATCATTCGTTTGATATTGATATTCCATGTAGGGAGACACAGCGTTCTTCACACTTTTCTGAGATCTGGTATAGGTGCTTTAACTTGTTCTTCAATTAAAAGCGTTGGACCTGTTTATACATGTATATTTATTTGAACATATCAGTCTCTTGAAACTACTTTGCTTTGTTACATTTATAACGGTACGAGGGAAACAAACTTCCACTGTGATTTAGGTTAGATTGAAACTTAAGACTTAATTGAGGAGTCATCTTAATAATAATAGTTCAAGGCATGGAAAACAAACTTGCGGATGTACCGATTGATTTCAGAGGGTTGATTTAATTAATTTAAATTTGTATTTTACATGGATCTTTCAGCACTTATGATATTCTTTCTCTGAATCTAACTTATCTTTTTTCATGTTGATTGTACTTGTCGAAATCATTGAAAGAATTTATCTTCATCGAGATTTTGCTCTGCGATCATCAATGTAACTAGTGGGATGTAATGATGGTTGGGCATCTTCAGAGCAGCTGACCAGTCTCTATTACTGTTGGACTCATTTCTACCATCAACTCTTGAAATTATATAATCCAGATCTGCTCTTTGGCTGCGATTGTGTAATCTTTAGAGAGCTGCTTTCGATAAGTGGATTGTAATCCGATGTTTTAATGAAGAGTTTTACTTGGACCTGGCGTCCGCGAATATTTGAAATGCTAAATGACCATACATGTACTTGAATATTCTGATATATTTGTCCTGGAAATAATGGGAGATGTTCATATATTGTCACTTACTACCTCCGTCTATCTATACGGGTGGAACTGAGCGACTGCAAGAAAGAGGTAGTGGCGAAAACATTCTCTGATCTGTGTGAATATTTTATGGTTAGTCAGTTTTAACTATTTATGTATAAGTTCATTCCCACCATTCTATATGGATATATTCCGAAGGCAATTGCTATAACAGATGTATCTTCATTTGGGGCCAACTTGAGACATTTCCATACTTACTTTTGCCATATCAATTAATTGTATATTCTTTAATAAGCATGTCTTCGTTAATTTCCTTCGTCTGTTCTCTTGACAATTACATTTATCTTGTATGTTTTCATAAAAGCTGTCCTCAATTTGTTTTAAATATGTTTTGTTGTAATATGTTATCCATCATTGTGTTGGAAATTTGAATAAACTTTCCAGACGTGTACTTGCCAAATATTAGCTTTTGTTACTCTTGTTCTAATATCTCGACCTGGATCACAGAATTTGCCGCACAGATACCCATGATAATGAACCCCTTCTTATAAAAGGATGTAATGATATTATCCATGAAAAATTAAGACGCACATTCAATTTATTTAGTTTTATTTACCAAGGGTTAAGTTGAAAGGTTAGTATCTAAGAAATCAAATGTAAGTCAAAGAGTCAAGGGAGGTATTATAACAGAAAAGAACATCAACAGAGAGTTGATAGTATAAATACTAAACTTTTCCTTAAATATTAAAGGGTTAGGCGGGTCATAATATGTACATCTTATAATATCAATACATCTAGATTCATACACAGACTAAAAGAAAACGGTAAATGTACCTGATGAAAAATTTCAACTTCATAGGGAAACTGTATGGAAATATCTTAGTTTTCAACATATTGAGACGTGAATAAGACATGAATGTTCCAATTATATATGAAATTTAGCAAGACATCAATATTTCTTATACGTATTGCAAGTACATTCCGTAACGGTATTTGAAAAGGCAATACTATGTTTCATTGTACAGTCGTGGCAAATTGTTTTCACACATGGAAACATTTCTGTGTTAAGAATGAACGATGATTTGAAATAAAATTTTCTTCAGATCACAAAGAGTCACTTTAGCTTTAGCACCATTGACAAGTCTCTTAAATCTTCCATGTAGATACAACAACAAAAAGGAGGCAAAATAAGGAATTCCGATACTGAACAACTACAGCGGGAAACATCATGTTTAGACACTTCATGTAACAGTGCATACAGCACAATATATCATAGTGTTCTGATAATATAAAAATTATTTTGGGGTACCTGGTAAAGTCGTACTCAGAATTCAATGACAGCAAGAAGCTGAAGACTCACCGTACATGAGCGTTACAGTGCAACTATCCTGTGTACGTCACAACATCCAATATATATATATAATATATTCTGTATACATTACTGACTTCATTTTCAATCATTGTCTATACACATAACTAGTATGTACATACAGAACAGGAGATGTAAAATTCTACCTATGAGCATGTCTAGAATCAAAATAGTATGTAATGCCAAAATTCGTTGGTCTTTTCCCGTTTCTACCTATATTTTCTTTTCATAAATAACAATACCCACTATATCAATAATTGCTTTTGGGTCTGGTCCACATTTCGAACATAAATACACTGCTCTAAATTCCTGTCATAGAATAACAATAGGTTGCACCTACAATCAAATACAGAAAGGAACAATTGCCCAAGTTGTAAAATTACTTTTACCAATCAACATAGTCTTTTTTCATTTGGGGTAAAAAGTCCACACCAAACATTTGTATCAAGAAAAGTAGTGATATAATGATGAGGGTGGGTACACGCAATACACACCACAGGGAATGGTGGTGGCGGTGGTGGTGGTAGTAGTGGTGGTGGTGGATAGGGAAAGGTCACACGGGGAACTGTCAACGTTAAAATAAGGAATTTCGGTGATTTCAACCAAGAGGAGGTAGAAGTGGTAAACAACCTGATCAAGATGGCAAAAGTGAGTAGAGATAAATCTTTTATATACAAGTATTTTTGTGATATATATATATATTCAATATAATTTCTAAATCTTTGATTATTTAGTACACAGCGCGAATGAAATAATTCATTCCATTTTGATATATTGTCATCCATATACATTTTCTTTTTAAAGTAATTATATACTTCCAATCTTTGATTTACTATTAGACTAGATATTTGTTTTATTTATTCTGACCTGTTGTAAGCAAAAACTGATCTAGCAAAATATATGTGCTTTCCTCACAACGCAATATTTGATATGATTTAGGGACTCCATAATATATAGATACATAACAATCCTGTTACAACAGTTTGTGTCAAACATAAGCCAATGCATAACAGAATAATCCACGATCTCTTTTAGACTTTTGATTACCACAATGTAAATTTTATATAATAAAATTACTAGTATGCAAATACAGACACACCCAGTACATCCCCGCAGTCATCAGTTCTCATGAGCATGGTATAACGTTGTATGTTGATTTATAGATATATCATTTATATTATATACTTTTTTTGCATACATTTCGAGCTATTTTTTCAGGTAATGTATGGGCGTATCACTCCTTCGACGAGATATAGCGTCCACATCTACAGGGCCCCTGTCGAACATATACGAAGCGTTTTCCATCTCGACTGCCACAGTCCACTTGCCTGAAGTCTGCTGCAGCTGTTTGGCCTTCCTGATTGCGTGTGGACTGCAGCCTGTGATCATCTCAAAGATCTGGTCCCCTGATCGCAGCATGTTGCGCTGGGCTTGGGCTAGGTTGGACTCAGCACTCCTACTCCTGGGGGGAACACCCCCCGGCGACCGGTAGTGTAGTAGCCCCGAGCTGCCGATACGTCCGCGGTTCGTTCGTCTGTTCTCCTTGAAGTGGCCGTTACGGTTGGCCTTGGTGCGCTTGGCCTTTCTGTTGTTGACGCAGCGCGCGGCCGTTTTTGACATGAGAGCGAGGTCAGTGCCGCTGGTGTCGCTCTGGAAGTCGGACCTATCCCCACCGCTTTGAGTCGGAGAATTCTCCTCGTCGCCTTCACCTCCGCTCTGAATAGGGGAAACTGTTACTTTATTGACTGTAGAGTTGTCCGAGTCCTCACTGCTTACAACCGGTTTCTGACTATCAGTCTGGCTGATGTCATTCTTGCCCTCGTTAGAGGAATCTCCCTGGTCGCTAAGGTTAAGGTTCGTCATGGAATTTTGCGAGCTTTCCCTAGTGGCTGAGATTTCTGAACTGTCCCCACACTCGGATTTTCCACTGCCCATCTGCCTTTCACTGTTCGTTTGTTGCTTTTTCTCTTTCTCATGCTCCCCGTCCCTTCTCTCTTCGTCTTCTTCTTTCTCGCGGTCTCTTTCTTTGTCTTTCTTCGAGTGATCATTCTCCCCTCCCGTAGAGTTGATCTTTTCGGTTTCAAAGTCTTTCTCCTCTGCGTCTGCGGTGGCATCACTGTCTCGTAGGAAGACTACGATGACACTGATGTTGTCGTTGGATCCGTTGTCTGCTGCAATTTTGACAAGTTTGTGAGCAACTCCAGAGCGGTCACCAGCGTTGTCACTGAGGTGCTCGGACACGTGGGCCGTGAGCTGCATGCTGTTGACGGTGTCCCAGAGCCCGTCACAGGCTATCACCAAATACTCCTCACTGCCGTCCAGAGGTATCACATTGAGATCTGGTTCTCCCGAGACGTAAGGTTTGTGGTCGGCGTCGCCTGAAAGCAAGATGAATCATTTAGAAATAGCCAAAATAGCATGGAATGCACTGCCCACGGAAGCACATGAAAAAAAAACTCGGAAAATATCGATGGATAAAATATGATTGTACAGTTGGAGTTAAATTATGAATACTGTGAGTATTTAAATTAACTGACGGTGCTACATTTTATATTATCACATATATAAGTTATCAACATCTATCTATAAGACTCAGGATCTTATACTTTGTTATCATGTACGATGATATTAATGAGTTTTATATTATCGGTTTTATAACTTGTTTTATGTCTTATATATACTGTATCACATCGTTTACTTATTAGACAGTCACTCTCATAGTCTCGCAATCTTTTTTCTATAAAGGTTGTATTTGTATTTGTAAACGTTTATTTCGACCTTGGTCGGGGACAGTTCTGCGACAATGGGAGGTTTGCTGGCCCACTTTAAGTCCTTACATAATATATGGCTGCGAACAAATCCCGTTTCGTCGTGGACGAAATGGTACACAGCATACTATATTTAGTAAATTCTGTTTAAATATTTCTGGTGATGGCAATGTTGATATTACATTGGATCTTATAAGAGGTTTCATGATAATAAAGGATATAATTCAGTATAAATGGTAACGGCTTGAAGACCTGATTTCATCCAGGAGCCTGATTAACTAATTGTCTAC
This sequence comes from Sthenelais limicola, assembly GCA_942159475.1. Taxonomy (NCBI): domain Eukaryota; kingdom Metazoa; phylum Annelida; class Polychaeta; order Phyllodocida; family Sigalionidae; genus Sthenelais; species Sthenelais limicola. The sequence goes on from OW804098.1 coordinate 36,112,419, forward strand.
CGCACATTTGTAAAAAAAAAAAAAAAAAAAAAAAAACCTTCGACAAAAAAAGTATTTCTAAATTCAATTAAGATTTCTGGAATATATTTTTTATTATATTTGCAAACTTTTTAAGTTCTTATTAGCATGTACATCTTCTGGTTGACACCATATTTTCGTCAGTATATCCTTGTATTTTATCTATATAAATGAAGATTAAGATATCAATTTCAGTATCTGCAAAATGAAGCTGTATCATTTTTTTATTGGGTATTATGATTTAGTTTAATTTAATTTCCACGCGAAGGAATTTCCATAGCACACACATTTCAACGAACCCGTTTCCGACCAAGAAACTAGACTAACAAAAACAACAGAAGAGAGTTCCAATTAGTATTGTCAGTTGGTCTTCAAACTAGATTAGCATCTCGACTGGGAATAATTAACCTGATTAGTTAAGAGGCTCATATCGGTAATTAGATTTGTTTTTGGACGGAATATATTAATTAACTCCCACGGAGAGGTAGGAAATGATGCCTAGAATGGAAGGTTAGCTGCTGCAAGGGAAAATGTCACGACTTACCTATGGCTCTAGATACTGAAAGACTGCCATTAACACGCCAGGCTCCGAACCATACCACACAACCTCCTAGATTTTCTATCCTTTGTTTCTCATCCTATAAAATGCAGATAATGAAAAGGGGAGAGTTCTAATGAATATAATACGGTGTATTATTGGTCAATCTCATCAAACAGAAAACCTAAGTAAAATGGAACATTAAAGTCATATCAATTTTGTCTAGTGATTTAAACAGATTTTACTTAAAAAGGAGACCTTGGCCCCTTTGCTATTCTGGGTTAAGGTTGACCCCAATATTCGGCTCACTTCTGAGTAATTAAATCTAAAGACAATTGGACACTTGCCTCCCGCTCGGGTTTGTGAGGATTCATGACTTCCACTGGTCGCCCTTCCCGCACGAGTAGAGCTTGTGAGTCACCTAGCCAGGCCACGTAGATCTGCTTCTCTCTCACTAGAGCACACACACCTGTTGTGCCACTGTGCAGGTTCTACGAGTACGCACAGAAACATCGTTAACAATTTGAATAAAGAAGTTGCTCCTTAAATATTCAGAAATAAATTACAGAATAGAATGGAATAGAATAGAATCAGAATGCTTTATTTCCCTTCGTGATGTTATATTGACAAAAAGGTCGTGGTCTTCTCAAACAGAGGTTTTCCAGACCATGCATATCTTCTTTCCTTGATTTTGTTATATTAATAAAATATAGCTACTATAAAAAAGAATAGAATAGAATAGAGTATATATGGGAAGAACTAAACCTATTCTGAAACCCTATATTAGAAAGACAAAAACTCAAGTGAATTATAGATCTTCATCGTGCCAAAGAATATTCATGAATTACCGATCCGCAGTGAATCAATTCACATGAGAGTTAGACTTCCAAGTTCGGGTTGGACATTGTTTTTTAAAAAAATTCAATTTTCTATCACCCACCTCCCTTTCTGCTTTGCATACAAAGTCGGTGTCGGTTTGCCTGAAGGCTTGTTTAAAGGCCGTGGCGATGTCCGTATTGAAGGCCTTGTGCCTGACCAGGTTACAGTGGAGGTGAGCTGCGGCATATACTGCAGCATCCGTGCCTCCGTGACCATCAAACACAGCGTAGTAAGATTGTGGAGGTTGATTCTGCACGAGGGTTTAGTAGATAACAATTAAAAATATTTTACAAAACGACAAAAGATTGTACGCGATCAAAAGCGAAAGGTATGAAGAAATGTTCAGGACATGGGAGATTATTATTGTTATCTTTTTTTACTCATGTTTAGAATTGTAAAGTCCCAGATGGCAGGAACAGTAAATAAAGGAATTTACAAAAAACAAAATATGTATTACAATGTAAATGATATTTACAAATATAGTTTAAGATACAGGGACACACGAATAAATATTTAGAAATTTAATATTGAATGTTGTGGGAGTCGCACTACTAACTGGTCCAAACCAGGTGGTTGTGTTGATTTCAGAATTCCGACTGTTGTTTTATATTCTTATTCAGATATGAATATCATTTTTAAATTTAAGTTCTACTGGTTGTGTAGAAACCTTTACAAACAGCCACACACAATCCACGTTTTTAATTCTTCTTAACGCCAGGCCTGTTGATTCTTGCAAAAGGGAACTGGGAATAACATTGGGAGCTAAACTTAATTATGTATGCCAATGATATCTCCTTTGGACGGCTGACGATCATAAAATGTTTTTAATTCTTCTCAACAACGACTCTTTACAACAAGAGACCTGTTGATTCTTGCAAAAGGGAATGGGGTATCATTAAATATACCTTGAATGACATTGGGAGCTAAACTGAATTATTTATGCCAATGATCATAAAATCCTCACACGACAATATTAAAGCGCATTGATGGAGCATTTTGAAAGAAAAAAACCTACCTTCAGCCCAAAAAGGGCATTGAGATCATGCATAACGACGTGCTTGTCCTCCATTTTCCTCCGCCTGTTCCTGACGGCGTGGACTGAGGTGTCAAACTTGGGTTGGGGATGTGGTAGCAGTGGAAGTTCGCTCTTCCACTTCTCACATACTTCATTCACTGTACTGAACACTGCCCGTGCAAACTTCTCTGCATCCAGCCCTGAAACAGAAACACGAAGGGATGGTTATTAACTGCTTAACAATTACATTTCAATATATATATATATATTAAAAATATTAACAATTGAAGACATTAAATTCCCTTTTAATTTCATTTGATTTATTATTAATAATGATGTTAAAACAGCTTGGATAATAATTCTATGCAACAAGAGCACCCCTTGTTAATGTCACCATGACATCACCAAGGGTACGAGTGAGGTCTTAGAAACACACGTCTGAAGAATGTGACGTTCATCAGTTGCATGGTAGCTTTCGTGAGGGAAAGTAGTGTGTTGCCTCGTAGTAATATTATATATTAAAAATATAACAAACTAGCAAAAAAAACCCAACAAACTAGTAAAACAAAGTGCATGCTGTACCTTCAAGCTGCCAAAAACTATCCCACTGACCCTAGCCATGTAATTAAAATTATCTTTCAGAATTAGATAGGAGTCCATAGAGTTAGACCTGGCTAGACACAGTAGTGGGCGGAAGACCATGGTTATTCTGAACTGAATTGTCACCCGTGAGCCCATATCTCAATGTATTTTTTTTTTTATTATTCCATTTACAGGCCAAGTCATTAATCTAAGTCATATATGCATTCAGTCTAGTTGTACATGATCTCGGTTAGGTCGATATGACATCACATGATGTAATCTTGGATGTATAGGAAATGTACTTTTCCATGGTTTTATATACACTCTCGTCTGTGTTTTTTTTATTTTATACATAGATTGTAAATGTCTTCAATTGATTATTGTAACTTCATCGTACATTGTGCATGCTTGTATATAATCTCGACTATCGTTTTACAGAAGAGTTGCTGTATAAAAATACTAAATAAAAAAATATTTGCACGTACAGATAAATAACTAGTTTCTTTTAAAAACAAAAACCATCATGTCACCATTAAGGATACAGGTAAAGAGAAAAAGACCTTGTGGGTAAGACTATCAGCATTTCTATTCGTAATAAACCATAACTATCAATCTGTCTTTAATGATTATATTAGGCGACAGGCAGGGTTCCCGCTGCTCATTAAATTCGGATTTACCTTTTTAAGGCCAATTAACGTCAGGGGATTTCGTGTTTGGTCATTAAAGGTGATTAAAAATCAGACTGATGGACTCAGAGTGAACTGTTTGATATCTTGTAATATCTTTAATTCTGAGGAAAAGCCTATCATATATAAAGTAAATATGAACGCATAGAAAACTTGTAAAATAAGAAGTCACGAAAAATCACGTGAATCAGTCATTAAATGTCATTAAATTCAAAGTGCTCTGGACTTCGGGAATCCTGACATTGCTGGGGGAGGGGGGAGGGATCTAAAGGTCACTTCTAGAAAAAAAACCTGGGGACATTGGAAATCTTCATTACATTCAAATCAGAGCGGAGAGGGAAGAGAGAAGGTTTCTACTTACTTAGTGGTAATTTTTCACTCTCGACCAGCGGTGGATCCCTGTTGTCACTATTGGCTGCCGTGTCAGGTTCCACACTACTGGTTTCAGAAGAGTCTCCCAGGTTGGCGATATCGTCCAGATCTTCATGATACAAGGTTACGTCCAGTTGTCTAACCTTCTCATATACCGCATTGGCCAGCTGCGGAGCAAGACCGCATGGGCAACCACTGAAATATAGGGAATTAAGATGTTACTGGTTACACTTTTATATTATATTTAATGCTTTGCTGTGCTCGTCTGTCGTCAACTGCATCAGGTGCCAGTGGGAGACCACCGTAAGGGTGAGCTGGGGGTTGTATAACTTATCATATTGATTGAATAGTACTGTGCTATGATTGTGCCCCTACCTGAATACAGATCTGAATCAAAATGATAAAAAAAGATACATCAGGGGATACTTCAGTTTGATCAGACAAAAGATATGCACAACATTATCCTGGTTGTAATGAGCAACTTTCACCAGGCCTTCTCCAATCAACCTGAGACCTGGAAGAATCAAATATAGAAAGAGACCGATAAAAAATGTGAAGCAGAAAAGCTCGCCCATTATACCCCTATCGCATTAGGGGGAAACATCTGACTGGTGAGATACAACAAGGTATTTGGCCGTGAAGCTTAACTTGGATCAAGGGTTTTAGAAAGATATGAGGGCACAGAGTGATAAGGCAAACTGTATGAGGCGTGGATCTGCGGTCGTGCGGGATCCATTAGTATGACCCCCCCCCCCCCCCCCCCGCACACTCACTGGTTAAACTGGCATTCCCAGATAATTTTGAATACTAGTAGAAATAAAAAAAATCTTTTGTTGGTTCAAATCATTCCTTTTCAGAGTAGAAGGCATTTTGAAGGAGTAATACAGAACCTAACCTAATCATTTCAATGTAAATGCGAATATTCTTTCAGCATTTCAGTTCAGAGTGCGCGAAAATCCAAATGTTTTCCACATGCCCCCTTTTCCTAACATAAAACGTAGACAGGGAGATCTAAACCACATGAACTACATCAGAATCCTATTAGCAAATGTAGCCAAATATACACAAAGCACAAATATAATAGACAGCATATATCCATGGTGTCCGGTAGTCCGGTTCTCGTTTGTAATCATCTCTTTCAGTCTGGATTCTTTCTGGCTGTGCCCCGGGCTGTGCCCATCTTAGATCCGACAGTATCTGACTAAGCTCAGTGGTCATCAGCCAATAGTTCCGCCAAATGTCAGACCTATAACTAAATCGCTGGGTGGCGCTCACGTTTAAGGGCATCGTTAAACGAATCATATAACCATTATATAGTATGTTCGATATCCTGACACCGTGTGAATGTTATGTCAAACATAGCGACCTTGCATGTTGGGTGGGTTGGTTGGTCTGTCAGAACTTGGTTCCGGGTTGGCCTGGAACACCCGGAAGAGACCTGGTATCGTCCCATGACCTGTCCAGGAGTTGTCATTAAACAGGGATGAAAGTGAGGTCGTGGCAAAAATACTGAAATATTTCTGGCGAAGGAAAAAGCATCCATAGGGGGATTCCAGTATGAATCCATACCCCCAAGTGATTTTTAATCATTATAATTTTTTAAAATTTCGACGGAATTTGGTACATCAATCTCTGTGGAATGTTGTTTTTTTAAATTTTAGGTGATGGGATTTGGTGGAAATTCGACAATTTATATATAAGTGTTCAAAAATACTGGTTTCAGTAAAAATATTGAAGACGTTCATCTCTGCAATAAGGCTAAAGTTTTGAAAATAACTGATTTTTTTCTGAGTTGTAGTTTTATATCCGAATGCCGCCGATATACTTCGCTTTTGTCGTCCATCACGGTATTAAAGTTGCCTAAATTCGCATAGCTTTAGATCAAATAATTCAGGCAATAGTTATACTAAGATGAATGCAGTTTTAGAAGCGCATAAAGGTAAAATGAGATTTACTTGTGGCATGACAGACAGAAATATAACATTTTATGTCACTTGGTGCGTTAGCATTAGATAATTAATGTTCATGTCACCATTAACAGTGTTTGCACTCACAGTGATTTCGGAATATCGAGTTCCAGCTCAGATTTCCAATACACCACTTGCCAGATTTCAAAGTAATTACGCTGTCACTCCTATCTCACAACCAGTAGAATAACAAGAAAGTGTCGTAATCGTTAGTTACTACTGCCTTATTTCATATAGGTATAGCTAAATAGTTGATCTCAGTGTTAGAATGTAACAATTGAATGATATAACCAAGAAGGTATTTTGATGTAAGAGCCAAAAGATAGGAATCCTATGTGTGTTGGAAATAAAGGAGGCCGTTGGGGCTCCATTGAAATTGCGAGTGTTGTAATCTAAATTCTCCGCACATGTCAGAAAAAACCTAACGGTCGATTACCTCATTTCCAACAACCTCAAATGAAATAAATACAAACACTGAGATTTAAGCTCACACCACGGCTCCATGATTGAAGCAACTGTGTAGAAGGTTATTTTGTTGAATCCAGAATGACAGATATAGTGGGAGCAGCGTATACGAATCATATCAGGGGAGGCATTTCGTCATCCAGTCTCTTAGGGGGGCTTAGACCTTTGGCTTTTCCTGACCTTTCCTGCACAACATGGGACATGGATGAACAGTGGTTGTCTGTGGTGATAGATATCAGTTGGTCGATCAGAAATAAACTCTCGTACAATAGTCAGAGCTGACCTATGACCTTATACAGTTTCAATGATCGGGAAGACGACTCGAGTATTCGAGTACCAATATGGCGATTGTATATTGTTATTATTATTATTATTTGAGACATGACTGATTTATTCATATTATACATCGATCTTCAATGTATTTCGTATGCTTCATTTAAGTTTATTTAGTTCCACGCTACCTGAGGGTGGATGCTAAGACCAGCATGATGTCTGTTCAATCTAATTAGCCTAAATTACCTTTAATTGTGTTTGATTTCATTGTGTCAATATGTAACGTCCTGCTTATACCTCTACTGGTATCAAATACTTCGTCTCTAAAAGCTCAGTGTCGGCCTGTGTTTACACTGATATATCTATTCATCTATCTATCTATCGAGGGACAATTCTCTGACTAATACAACAAAACTCGACTCATAGCGTCCTCCCCTGTGTTACAAAATAGTTCGTTCCTTCAGTCATGTATACATGTCAATATTTGCTTGGGCGGGTTGGGGGGGGGGGGGCCATATAGGAAGATATACTTAAGTCTGTCCAACGATAAATGCAGTTTAGTAAAGACAAGTACACACAAAGAACGAGTACTGCACCTATTCAAGAGGGCGCAACTTCCACCGTAAATCCCAGTTATTGAAGGGTGCTCAGTGTAACGACCCTGATTCTAAGGCAAACGTCGATATACTACTCAGGAGTCTGACGGCCTGCTCCTGCCGGGGGTACACCGGGGGATAAACCGGTAAAGCACCGAGTGCACCAGATTTACACCTAGAAGATTATCTCCTTTCTGCCCTCAGCCCAACTTTAGAACCAGAGAGAATACACAGGGGCAGCACCATAGATAGTGTACTGGCAACAGGGGACTTGCATGTCCACAATCTTGAATCTTGATTCGCGTGGAATTATGGCCAAATATGGGACTGTCGATGTAGAATCGATAGAAAACATGTCATGTTCAGCATGGAATATTTAACAGTGCTCTCATGTAAATAGCCACGTGTTTTACATGTTTCCATGAAACAAGACTTCATCTTTCCCATCATGCATTTGGCTTTCATAGATCATTTATACAAGCTTGGCGAAAAGATCTACAATATTGGTAAAAAGATCGTTGTTTTTCGATAAAAAAAAATGTTGCTAAATATTCGTTTGACAGATTTGATCTGAATCTATCCCAGCATGCCATGCAGTGTAACAGACATGCGCTTTGAGACGTGCAAATCCCCTATTGCTCATAATCAACTGAAGACAGGTCGATGTGAGCCCAGTGTTCACCAAACCGTTTTTCCAGTCGGCGACATCAAAGACTCAGTCGCCGCTCATTGGAAACTTCCAATCGTCGCCGACTGAGTGGCAGATTGGATTATTCAATTCAGTTGAATGAACGTTCTTTTGATCGAAATATTTAACAATAAAGTATTATGTCTGTCATTTAATAGCAGTTATTAGGAATCTGGCAGACAGACGAAGACATACTACGGGTTTTACATAAAATGTTTTTAATATTACTGTGCACAAGGATTTAATACTAGCCGCTACAGTTGTTTTACACAATACAATAGTTCACACTATTCTATTATTGTACAAATATACTTATATGCGGGCGTTGCATGAAGTGGCCTTAATATAAGGATATGAGGTGCTCTATCTAGAACATGTAGGATCCTTATCCTTATTTAAATTTCTACTAAATTTAACGGGGCCATTAGTGATAAGGATATGTCACAATACAATACGATATAATCAGCCTATAGTTACCGGACCCCATCACATATATACAGATATATATCTAGACTAACAATGTATTATGCCAGAGGATAAGAAAAGGTAATAAGAAGCGGAGAGATACAAAAAGAATAGACGAATACAAGCATTGGACACTTGTGGTAATACTGAAGACTGTGAAAGATCCATTTACACGCTGCACTGAATGTGCATTGAACGGCTAGACGGGTCGTGATAGTTCCCAGCTTTTTCCCCTTACGCAGAGCATGGCTTTCAACTTCCTGATAAATATGCAGCAGGAATGACAAAACACGAGCCTTTTCCAATAGCTAGCTGTATCACATACATGTAGATTCGATCTATTCTGTTATTCTGTACTGTGGCGGGATTTGAGTATAATCTATTCGTCTATTCGTCCTTTTGACAAATGACTTAAATCATGTTGCATGGAAAATATTATCCCACAATTAATTAATACATCAGCGGAGGAAGAGTGAGAAAACGTCAGACAGAGAGACAGAGAGAGAGAGACAGAGAGAGAGCCAAAGAGAGACGACAGAGGGAGACAAAGTCAGGGACAGGCATCTAGACAGATTGATAGATGAATCGATAGATAAATAGATAGATAGACAGATTGTGATGGATAGATAGATAGATAGACAGACAGACAGACAGACAGACAGATAGATAGATAGATAGATAGATAGATAGATAGATAGACAGAAAAGCAACCCACCACACCCAAACATACTGTATATATATCGAAAGATGTAAAATGTGTATAATCTATTAATTTAAAGGCGGTGCAACTCGTGTGGCATTTATCCAAAAGGTACAAACGAGTGTCTACTAAGCCCGAGACCACGGTTTCCATAGGGTGAGAGACTGAGAGTATAGGAAATTGGTCATGTAATAAGAATGCGGAAGTGTGTTCACAGGACCAACACAGGTCTCGGCTGGCCAGGCAGCATCTGAGAATAGTGGAAGATATGCAGAAAGTGTGCCCTGACCTCCCCTCCCTTGTACCGCGATAAATACACCAGGATATATTAATATGCCTTACTGGGCCAGAATTATGGATATGCTTTACTTACCAAGCACATAGCACGCACGACTATAAGACCCTCATAATGTGCCATAATTATGTGTATTGTTAGAGTGATTTATTCTAATCGGTGAAGCAGAGACATTTGTGAAACATGCTTGCACTGCAAATAATTCGCTGGAAATATGACCAGTTCTTGTCCTTGATTGTGGACAGGTCGATGAACGAATACTTATTTTTGGAAAGGTTGTTGCAAGGCACTGCGAAGCAAATGGTTCAAAACGAGCTATGAATGAAGCACAGGTTCTCTATGTTCCTGTCCTAAATTATGGACTGGTCGATAAACGAATACAATTTTTTTAAACGGTTGTTACAAAGCACTGCTAAGCAATGACAAATGGTTCAAAACGAGCTATGAATGAAGCACAGGTTCTATATTTGATTCGCATTAACCACCAATTCGATGAAGAGTAGTGGGTCTCTGTTATTATATAAAAAAAGACAGTATGGGGGAGGGCTTAACGTGAAGCGACACTAATGTTGTGCAATCTAGCATCATGTACATCATCTCTGAGACAATAGACCAACAACACAGCGACCTTTTGCGATACAACACTAAGATCCTGTTCTATGCGGCCGCTTCACAAGTGCCTTTGGGTGACTGATGTTCGCGCGGAGATAAAATAAGAAAATAACATGATTTAAAAGCATAAGGCGGCACAGATGAGTGATCACCCACTCTCAAGGTTCAGAAGGTAGGGTCTAAGAGTGAGTGTTAGATGGTAGGGAATACAGAAAGAAGATGCCGACTCAACACTTTGGAAAGCAAGGAGGCCGTTAAATATTAAGATCCCCTATACCCGGCTGAAGGCAGTTCGGTAAATCGCTTTGCTTTCCCCTTCATGGTGGAATTGATCCCATCTTTGTTCCAGAAGGAATAAAAACCAGGCAGTTTTATTAGAGCGAGGAGGGAAATTGGAACAAACCAAATCCCAGAAAGTCTGGAGGGATATATCTCTCGTTAAGCAAGTTTCTTCACGTGTCAGAATTCAATATTGTATGGAGGAGGACATCTTGTAATAAATAAAGTTGGAGAAACAATATGAACGCAACGATGGATTAATAAAAGCCATAAGAAGTATAATTAAAATATCTAGAAAGAATTGGTAGGGGAGGGTTATAGTTAACTTGATGAGTAACGCCGGCCCTGACAAAACACCTTGTAGCATTCTAGGTTCACAGCTCCAGTTAGGTCCAGACACCCACATTCCTCGATTCCACATCCAGCGATAAGCTTAACCGCAAGGCTGAAGTGTTAATGACTCCCTGAAACTTAGGTGACCACAACTGCCTTCTGAACCTGACTGGCTCGTCAGATCAGATACAAAATTGTAACTATGTCATATTAGACAGTTGGCCATATGGGATATTGATGCATTTTTTTGAGTTTTCGTGACCACCTCTTAGGGGTAAGTTTTTTTTTGCATACTAAAGCAGTATGACCCTAGAAATAACATACTATTTTTCACAAGCTCAACTCTTGCACGTTTTTCGGGAAATTGGCCTGCAATAAGACCATTGCTATAATTCAAAAACACCCTGAGAGGCACACAGATTGACGTGAAAATGGAGGGAACAATTCTTTACTTGGGGAGGAAATCCTTCAATTTACTGGAAATTGTGCACTTGGTGGTAGATTTTTGAAATTTAGCATGGTGTTAGAGCAGGCCATGGGATTTTCAAAAAATGCTGGATACAAGTTGGGTGATCCCCCTGGTGGTCGGTAGCTGCAAAATTCAAAATGGCCGCCGCAAAACACAAAATGTGCTATATCTTTGCTTCTACTGACTAGATTTTCAAGTATAATACCTATTATTGGATGTTTTTGAGTATGAGGAAATCATTTTTTTAGTTCTTTTAATGTTTAAAGGTCATTTTAAGGTCATTTCAAGGTCAAATTAAAATATGGCCTCTGCCATGAACAGGCAATGTCTTATCTAGGCTCCTACTAGCACCATATGTTCATATGTCCAAGTCCCCATGTACAAAGATTTTTAGTTTGACATGTTTGAAGTCATTTTTCTATTTGAAGTCAGTTTCAAGGTACAATTCTGCATATGGCAAATTATCATTTATGTTTAATATTTTGTGGACATATAGCCTATATGCCCTAGTAGCCAACCTCAACATTTTGGAACCATTATCGCATTTGGTTTAATTATTACAGGCAGATGAAATATACCTTTAAAATGGCAAAATTTGCGAAAAAATTTGGATCTCACAATCTACTAATGACCTTGACCTTTGACCTCTAAATATGACCTTTAACAGTCCAATAAATCCCCAATTTTTCATATAAAAGTAATTCCACTTATTAAGTGGAATATGTTCAATCAATATTATATAGGCATAGTGGATATTTCAAGTAAAATAATTTATTATTGATTAAATTTGATATTTTTAACTTTTTTTTCAAACGCCTATAATTATATTTCCACTAGGGTGACAGAGTGATACTTGGCAGATTTGAAATGAGGAGATTCTGGAAATTTAGATGATAAAACGATAAAAAGCATTGTATAATCTAAAATGCATGATGTATACCCTCATCCCCAGACCATTACCAAAATATCAAGTGGCTGAATATGATGAAGAGACCTCTCACCACCCCCATCCTGCCTCTGTCCCCCCACCCCAACCCCTGTCGTGTGGAATAGTTTGGCCCTGTATGTAATGAAATTAGAAGGATAATATCTAAAAAGTATGCAATTTAGTTGAAATTGTCTAAATTTCAGCAATTTTCAGAATAAAAACGATTATTTCCCATAATTATAAAAAATATTCATGAAATAAAGGCTGCATACTGTCCCCCTGATACGACTAAACTCCCTACCCATGGCCTATCAGAGATTGTTAATCAAGCTATTTATCTGTGACCTCAAGGAATTTGGTCAATTTTTTCAATTATGAAAATATAAACCTTTGGTAATTTTTCAGATTAAACCCTCAACAGATGTATTATATGTTATTTGCCCAGCATGTTGATGATTAAAAGCACATGGTGTTCCCCTCACCCACCAGAAGCTACCCCAAATGATTTTTCATTTTTTTCTGGTGTATAAAAATAAAAAAAAATTCCTTTACTCCAATTTATTCCCTATACCTTCCTTGTGTATTCTAAAATTGCTAAATGGTCATTGTTGTATTCAATTTTTTGAATAGCAATAAATAACTTAGAAAATTGGGTGTTCCTTACATATTTCTCAAATAATTATTGCCAAAATAATCATATATTTTGATATTTAACTGCTCAAAGCCATTATATATGATATGGTGGAGCTTACATTAAAAGTCGTCAAATTGATGGATATGGCCATATACCATAACTTTTTATTTTTGATAGGAACCACTTTGTATTTCTCACCCTACCCTCATTTCCCCCATTCTGCTGGTGGCCAGGTGGAAGCAATTTTCTGAACAGCCCACTACAAGGATTTAGGCGGTATAGATATGTTTTAAAAATGTAATAATCCACCAAAATAAGATTCAAGCCTTTTCTCCAGGTAAAAAATGCATAAACCCATCCTTTATTACAGGAAATTGGGACATGTGAAAATGGAGGTACATTTCACACTCATACTGTCGTTCCTTATAAGACTTAAATAACTGTATAAGGGTCATATTTTCAGAAAATGTACAATACATTTTCAATAATCCTCTCAAATAACCCTAATTTCAGCCGAAAATTAATTTCAAAATACAGTTCAACCTAACCAAAGAGATTGCTAGAATCAATTCAGTGCCAAATATACTCAAATTTACCTTGTATTGCCCAAATTGTCGCTATCTCAAATACCGCTATTTGATCTACCCGCCGCCTAATGTTTAAATTTACTCTTTTCGCCCAATTCACAAAACTTGACTTTGAGCAACTGACCCCCCATCTAGAGGGCGGAATTAGCCCACTTCTAAACCTCCTTACGTTGCCCAAACAATCAGTGTCATTTCCCTCTTACACAAGACCCATACGTATGGCCCTGTTTTCTATGTATTCCCATGTAAATGGGCACCATTCATCATCTGAAAGGCAAGTTGTGTTCCTCCTGATGCCTTTTTATGGGACGACTTATGTATAATATTGTAAAGGAAACTAGCAATTTTAAAGATGCATTATCAGCTGTGGACGATCCTGAAATGAGATGACTATCCTTGAGATAAACACCCTAAACCTATCATATGTCCTGGACAAATGATTTAAATGAAGAAAAACCGATTAAAACTAACAAATTCGGTATTGGTTTTTGCTCTGCTTACCACTGCATCAGTGGCCTGTAAGTGCCCATTCAAGACAAGAGGTATAGTGGGGAACCCTTAGTTACATATATGTGTGTGCGCAGGGTCTATTTTTATATAGCTTGGCTCCCAAGAAGCAATGTTTATAAAGATAGGCTTTACAGTTCCTAATAGGCAATCAAGTTATTGGTCACATTCAGAAACAAACAAACATACCCATAAGTTGGGTTTATGCTTCATTCACTGAGCAATGAATCACCAGTAGGGACATAATTATAGGCATATATAAATGACTATGGTCTAACGATTGGCACTTCAATCAATAAGTCCACCCTCATTTCCAATATATGATGTGTGCTAACAAGAGGGAAATCCCTCTGAAATATCTGGTTGAGAGACCATCCAATATCTGCCACTTCTTTAGCTAATTACATGCTTTTAATGGGATCAGAATTCTTAGATATTCAGGGACATGTTTGGGCTTGTCTTATACTTGGTGTATGTGGCAAAAGGAAAAAATGCGCAGATTTGTGCATGCATAGCTGATAGTGCATTTTTAAATATAAAAAGTGTCGCCCAATTTGTTTTGAGTCCCACCCCTCTCAGACCTCCTCCCCTCTAGTACACGCTTGTCTCTCTGCCTGCACACAGTACTGGCGACGGTGGTACTGGGTGCAGCAGGTATTACACACTAACACTAACAAGGAAGAGAGAGTGGTGGTGGGCAGTCACTATAATCTTCTTATAGACAACTCTAAGAACAGAACAGAAAATTACAGAAATGGCAACAAAGGTTAGAATTGTCTAAAGAAGAATATGATAAGATCCAATGGGATGATATTTTTTCCACGCCTTATAAGGTCTCTACGGAGGCAAGAATTCATGTTTTTCAGTACAAAATCTTACATGGCGTGCTAACTTGCAATGTATATTTGAAACAAATTGATGTGATAAAAACTGACACATGCTCCTACTGTAAGAAAAAAGATGATTTAATTCACTTTTTAGTAACATGCAAGAGAACAAAAGAGCTATGGCAAAACATCCTTAAGTGGATCTATGAATGTGGCTATTTAAATACTGACAGCAGTGGTAAAATAATATTTAATCGAAAAGGAAGATATATAGTCATAAGACCTATTGAGATTATTTTTGGAATTGATGTCACGAATTTAAGTTCCAAAATAATAAACTGGATTATTCTCCAGGTAAAATCATTTATATATAGGCAGAAGTTGTTTGCCAAAGGTAACATTGATATTTTGACTGCAATGTATGAACTTCGTATGAGATGTAATGTTGTTATATATGCCTTCGATTTTAAGAAAAATAGTGAGGAGGAAAAAAAAATATGGCGGCGTGTAGCCGAAGGTATCACAGAGTATATTGAGGTGCTGAAAGGCTGAAGTTTTATTTTTCCCAACTACCATATTATCCATATATGTCTTTAGAATTGTAGAAGCCCAGACGGCAGGTTACAGTAAATAAAGTCTTTTGTAAAAACAAAAAAAAAGAACAGAACAGAAAATAAAATAATACCTGGACCAGAACTTGTGGGCTTTCTCACAGTCAATAAAGAAGTGAAATATTGTATCATCTTTGTCATAAAAATTACATTTTGCAGATGGTTTGATGTGAATGTTTTCTAAATATTCATAACATACAACTATTCTGTTTAGCACGTAAACTGGAGGGATTGGTGCCTCACATTCTGTGTACATCGATATGGGATAACATACCATTCTTTCATTTCGACATTTGATATGTCCAGGTCATGGAGCCTGAACAGTTCTACCCATCCAGTATTTCTATCCTGACATTATCCATTAACCACACAGAGCATTTCTTCGCTATGTTATACCGCCGGTGGCAGTACTCCCAAAAGGAGTCACTACTCCTTAGGGAGTGGCTGTTACACTAGGTGGGGCCCTAGCTAGAACGGTACCCTGGAGGAGTGAGTGAGTGAGATTGGTTGCTTTACGCCCTTATCAACACTTTGAGGTTTTATATCAAGGGTGGGAGAGCTGAGAGGGAGGCAGTTTATGATCATACCCAGGAAATAGAGATAGAGAAGAAGGGAGAGAGAGACAGAGGAAAGAGACAGAAAGGCACTTTAAGGTGGAGGAAGGTATGGGAACTAAACCCTGCTGTAATAAAGCCTAGGAGTCAGGCCTTTGGCTGGCACTCCTTTTATCAACTCTATCCGGACTACATGTGTCTTCTTTGGGACTTCACCATTTCTTCACCATTCTGTAGAGAGATCTATTGCTTTTGTTTTTTTTGTTAATGTGACATTGTTTTATTCCTTATGCATAGACAAGGTTAAGTATCGTTACATCTAGGATAAAGGCAGTTTAGGCTTCATTCATTACAAACAGAGACACCATGAAGGAAGAAAGACTAAGTTTAACTTAAAAAAAAGGGGCTCAACCCTGCAGATTTCAGGCCACTCATGGGGCTTTATCCCTTAATTCCATAGCTTCCTTCTTGTGTTTCACCCTTTTAATTTTTCTACACACTCAGAGATATCATCTAGTAGGCACATCCACATTTTTCCTTCATCTCTCCTTTTTTCACCGCCACTTATATTTATTTTTACCAGAGTAGCTCTTATTCTTAACTCATGCATGATCAACAGCAGGCTCATATCGCCACCATTGAATAATTTCTGCCTATGATTGTAGGTTTTTGTTTGGAGAAAAATCCAGTTTATTACCTTAGTTTGTGCATTTGTTTCCTCTATGCCAAATAAAATCTCTCTAACTGAGGCGGTTACCCTATTTCTTTTTTTTACATATTATCGTCTCTCCGTTTTTCTTCACATTGATGTAGTCCAATTTATATATCCATTCTAAGATTGAGACCCAAACCCTTTTTGTTTTTACACAGCTGATGAAAAATGACTTAGAGTGTCAATGATTACAATTTGCAATGATTTCAATTTGGTTTGTCTTTAATATCAATCTCTTTAGCAACTTGTTCATTGTTATTGCACCATGCAATATTTTATATTGTAACACCTGTAGCCTTGTTTCAGACATACATTTATACGGTATGGTGAAGATTTGATCCCATTTGATGTCTTTGTACTGCTCATTCATCAGTTTGAGCAACTCTTTCCATTTCAGGAATTTTTCCCATTTGGGTTTTCTCTTTTCAATCAGTAGTTGGTATTACCTTGGGGGGACATCTCAATAATTTTAACATTTTACCACCTATTTGGAAATTGATTGAACCGTTACATTGTTGAGGATCTTCAGACTTTTACTTAGTTTTCCATTCTCTCGGAATAGCGCTTTTGACTGCTTTGAGCTCATAACATGAAGGTGTGAAATTAAAAGCTTCAATCAAGTTTTTAATAGACATTGTTCAGGCATGGCTATCTCAATGGTGGCTAACTCCAGATGGGTTACACTTACACCATACTCATTCATAATAGATTCAGCGTTATTTATCTTCCCATCGACGTAGAGGTTGACTATTCTTTCAATACCCCTCCTCTCCCAGGCTCTCCAATTTATTATGGCTTCTTTCAGCTTGAAATTTTGTTTCCCCAGAGACTTTCAGACAGTGCAGACTTCTTTGAGGCAGGTATCTTCGATGCATAGATTCTAAACAGCATGGCCAGAATTTCCTGAAAGAAGGGGGGAAACTAACTTTAATGTGCCGTCTCTCTCTGAAATAATTCTTGATATCTCCCTGTAGGGTCACAAAAATGTGGACCATTTAGCATCTTTGTCAGTCACTAATCTCTATAACCATTTCATCTTGCTCGCCTCTAGTTTGGCTCAGATATCTTGCAGCTTTAGGCCACCTTCTCCTACAGGTTTACATAGGTATTTTCTCGCAAGCTTATTTTTGCCTCTCCTCCGTACAAACTTTTCTATAATTTTTTTTATCTTGACGACCATTCTGTCATCCACAAAAATTATGCATGCAACATACAGAAACAGTGAAAGGATGAGAACATTAGCAATAATTATTCTGCCCTTTATAGTTATCTCTTTTTTCCCATTGGGCAACGACTACCTTGGCCTTCGCAAAGGCTGATTCAAAGTTGGAATTATTTTGGGCTAGTTAATTTGCTTGGTAAGACACCCAGCCGGGTGACACCCAGCACTTTTATACAATTAACCAAGCCAAGATTTTCTGGGTTACAGGTTTAAGCAAAATCATTTCACCCATGTTGAAACCAACAGTTTTATTGATACTAAGGGCAAGACCTGAACTCTCTAGAAAGATTTCACTTCATGTAACATATTACATAAGGAGGTTTTATCTATTGCTACCAATGTCATATCGTCTGCATACTGTATTATCCTGTGGTCTCTGCCACCAAAATATACTCCCTGACATTGGTCACTCAGTCTGAGGCTTTTCTACAACTGATTTAAACAAAAAAAAACGCTATTGGGTTGCCTAGTTCTACCCCCCTGCCTAGATCAAATGTATTTTTTTTCTCATCTTTATTACAATATCACTATTTTAAAAGGAACTAAGTAAAGACATGTCTGACATTGAAATCAACAACACTTACTTGATATTGCAAGAAAAGTGACCATATTTAAGAAAGAAACACTCTCAGAACTTTGCCTCTGTAAAGCTGTCAAACACAAGCAATAAAATTTTATGGTATTAAAACCCCCGAGGGTTGGTGGCTGAAGCTGTTTATGGTGAAATAAAGGCCAAGGACTGCAAGGGCCAAGGCCTTTGTTTTAGACATAATTCAACACTATTTTAAGACTTGCCTGGACTTAACAATTAGGTTTCAGCACTTTTTCCAATTCCCTCAATAAATTGGATTTCATCACTTCTTCTCTGTTTAGCCAGTCTATGTTCCTTTTCCCTCAGATGCAACCTAACCATCTCATCTACCTGTACTAGCAACCTAGTTCACAAAAGATCTTCCTCCTCCCTGATCGAGCTAGTTTCAGAAACAAATCAGCTGCAGCTCTCAATGCATCCCAGCCAAGCAAAGCAGTTACCTGAAAGGCCCTTGTCCAGCTGTTAAGTCTGTCTGTGCTGCAGGCCTAGCATCCATCTATTGACTCCCTTGGTCACATGGATCCATCTCCCATTCTTCACTTGAGCAAGTATGCATTTGGCCTTCATCAGCAACATTTCCCAGTTCTGGCAGGTATCTAGTGTGCCTGTGGATACTGATTCTTCATCTTGGCTATTGCTGGGTGTTATAGGCACCCATTTCTTACTATTGGTCATTGCATTTAGCTGTGGGTTTGGCGGTACGGTCATGGCATGCCCAGGCAACCTTACCGTTGCTGGCCTATTTGGTGAAACCAACTCTCCATGGGCCCCATCATATACCTGAGGTTGCTGCCTCTGAACCATTGATTGCTCCAACTGAAGTCCCACACCTGGTAGTATTGGTGCTGGTTCAATAATGGGAAACTATCCAACCCATAGAGAGAATGGGACAAGCACGATGCCATAGGCAGAGTGCTTATGTGGTCCTATAAATTTTCGATTATTGCCGGCGAGTTCCATTCTATATTTATTGATATTTATTGATATGTGCATAAAATTTGATCATATGTCATCAAATATCACTGAAAAAATATTAAAGAAGCACACAGAGCCCCGCTGACAGCCTCGTTAGTATAGGCCTATTCATATTGTTAACTTAAAACGTTCATATTGTGGGCATTTCTTGAGAGTATCTGTCACATCTTCTATAACAGGCGAATACCTCATCCCAGCAACCAACGCATTCTGCCCAGCCTGCCTTGGTGCAATTGGTGCAGCCGCTCTTGGATGACCAATACTGGTCCTTGATGAGAATGTTCAATAATAATGTTGAGCCAACCAATCAGGTCTCACCGTTGCAAGCCCTTCCCTCCCAGCCATACAGAGCTTTCAGTGCTAGAAGCTCTGCTGGTAGAGGATGTCTCACTAGATGCCGGCCAACTAGCAGACCCAAAGGTCACAGCACCAAATTGCAGTGTCTAGATTATATCTACCTGTTCACAGAGGCTATGAGTCTAGATCGCAATCAGGCTCTTACAGGTCCTCGGCAGCCAAAGTCTTTTAGTACCAAATCTCACCTGGCACAGTTGTAGCTCAGAGAGTGTTAATTAACCATTACATAAAAGGGAGTCTCACACCAAAGGAATCAGATACATGAGAGTAAAAGGTGTCATGAAGAGATAACATACACAATTTTAAAATACCATGTAGAATCAACAAGTATAAAACACTACAACCTCTGATGCCTCTTAGCGCACATGAACAAGGCTCCTTTTACCTACAACCACCATATAACCATGCCACCCCAGCTCTGCTTTGGTCACTAGAACTGTGGAGCTGGAATGAGTCGGAACCAGCCTGTCTCACGCCAGCACCACATTAGCATCTTTAGCACATGTTTGGAAACTTGAATCTTTGCCTGCAATCCACACCAGAATTTCTTTCTTTCCTGGCAATGCTATATGGACACCACTATAGGAAAGAATACTGTTGACCGCCTTCATCTCCAGTACATGTGAATTAGAAGAATGGAATAAGTTTGTTCCTGATATGTTCCAAGAGGATGTACGTGGCATTGAATGAAGTAGTAAAGGAATGTACTAATTTAATTTAGAGCAAATTCTCAATTACTGATTCAAATCAAATGAAGGTATTACAGGAGAAAAATTTATGACTAAGAGAAAACTATAGGCCATGACTCTGGAGCATACATGCCCTGGTTTGAATTAATCTTTCTATGTAGAAGCTTGCTTCTCTTCACTTTGGTTCTGGTAAACCATGTGAGAATATATAAATGCCAGAATAAAGAGGACATGGAAAGACAAAGAATGGCTGCATTATCTCATGGAAAACAACTGTTTTAGCAAAGATCCAGAGAGTTGGATTATTTTTCTCATTTAATGACTACCCACTCACCCACCCTGCTATCGATATGACTGCCGCCTCGGACATTTGGTGCGGGAGGCAGCCTGGAAATTGGGTGGCGGTGCCCAGTGGTATTAGCCTGAACTAAGGTTGTCCTGGTGGGAGGGATATGAACTGTGATGCTCGAGGAAGACGGTCTCAATGGTGGAATCAAGTTGCCAAGGTAAATATTAGCCGATGAATTTACAGACTGTTTATCAGGTGAGAACAATTTTCTAAATCTACCTGAGCAAAAGTGTACAGAAATGGTACATGGACTATTGTAGGTAATTAGACGTTTTTTCACCAGGAAAAATGCTGAGAACAAGCCAATAATTATAGGCAGTACTAAGATACAAAGCGTACAACCCAGATGGCAGATGCAATGGTCTCAATGGTAATGTCAGGATAGAAATAAAACTTTTCTTGGGGAAAAGCAATTGCCAACGGTCAAGCCATGACAGAGGCAAGTATATTCTAGAGTAAAAGGGTGTACAAACTGATATGGACATAGGCAGCTGATCACTGTGTACACAACTTATAGCTGATGTCCTTTCTGTCATAGATGGAGGTTCTATGATCAGGTGTGTTCCAAGAACAGAGCCTTCCAAAGGGATATATGGACATAACAGCTGGAACTGATTTTGTAAAAAAACACACTGAAAACATGTTACAACATGCCACCTGTACTTTGTGTCTCTGATACACTTACTGGAAATCCACAGATCTGCAGCTCCTATCACCGACAACCACTGCTACTAATTGTCACTATGAATACTGCTATTTGATCTAGCCACCTTCTAATGTTTAAATTTGGAACTAATCTGGACGCAGTGCATTCTTCCTCTGCTACATCCAGCAATGGTTAAGTGTTAGGGTGGCGGTGCCGCACTATGATTCTGCGTACTCCAATGCTTACAGAAAAGTATGTATTTAAGGTATAAACTAATGTTATACACCAGGAGAATCAAAGATGTCAGCAACACACAGGCCTTAGAATTTCTCCAATTGATTAGAAATTGACGAAACGGCAGTCAATTGTCTAACAAATGTTTAGTTTTAGCACTGAAACAGGAAACTTCTTTGACCACATCTGACTAGTGGTGGGGGCGACAATTATCACTGGTGTCAAATTTGCACACCACACACTGTAACCTAGATATATATACAGAAACCTCAGCCATATACTTTTGTTCACCTTCCTACACCCCAACCCTCTCCCTGAGAATTGATGATGGATGTTCCAAGATGAATAATTCTAACCTGTAGCTACTGATGTGTACCATGCTCCTGACCAGCTATGATAGAATTACTTGCTGCAACTGCCAGAGTGACTGCAGTAGTCTGAGGTGTTCTTGGGGTGGTGACTGCAAACAGATTCAGTGCTAATGATGACAGCCAAGAGGACAACATTATGAATTAGGCTGATGGTATCATGGTCTTTATTCCATTTACCTTAGTGGTATGTATAATTATTTAATTAATTTAATTTCAACTACAACTAAAAAGAAGGTGGACATGGTTTGTAACAGGCTGGTTATTGCAGCAGCAATATAGGCCTAACATTGATAGAATTATCCAAAATCATTATACATCTTTTCTCAAAATGAAAAAATGAATATAACCGAGATATCATTAATGGCACATTGTATTTATTTCATTTTATTTGAGAACGTATTTGCTAAGTTGTATGAATGTTCAACTAAATAATCAAATCAAATATTACATTGATGTTGGCCACCTTGGCCAACGTGAAAGGAGCAGAGGTTGGCCATTGAAATGTAATGTCCACTTTTGCCGACATGCCAACGTCTTTTCAGGAACACTGAGTTTGTGAGGTTTACTGGTGGCCATTTTGCAATTTGGGGCATTTTCACCCACCTATGTTTTTGTAGAAATATATTAATAAAGGGCCCTAATACTACCCAACACTGTTGTGAAACCTTCTGTTGCAATTTTCATAAGTGAAACCCTATTTCTACTGGGCTATATCGGCCTGTGCAGCATTTTTTGATAGAAAATGACTTCAAACATGTCAAACTAAAAATCTTTGTACATGGGGACTTGGACATATGAACATATGGTGCTAGTAGTAGCCTAGATAAGACATTGCCTGTTCATGGCAGAGGCCATATTTTAATTTGACCTTGAAATGACCTTGAAATGACCTTTAAACATAAAAAAGAACTAAAAAAATGAATTCCTCATACTCAAAAACATCCAATAATAGGTATTATACTTGAAAATCTAGTCAGTAGAAGCAAAGATATAGCACATTTTGTGTTTTGCGGCGGCCATTTTGAATTTCGCAGCTACCGGCCACCAGGGGGGTCAGCCAACTTGTATCCAGCATTTTTTGAAAATCCCATGGCCTGCTCTAATACCATGCTAAATTTCAAAAATCTACCACCAAGTGCACAATTTCCAGTAAATTGAAGGATTTCCTCCCCAAGTAAAAAATTGTTCCCTCCATTTTCACGTCAATCTGTGTGCCTCTCAGGGTGTTTTTGAATTATAGCAATGGTCTTATTGCAGGCCAATTTCCCGAAAAACGTGCAAGAGTTGAGCTTGTGAAAAATAGTATGTTATTTCTAGGGTCATACTGCTTTAGTATGCAAAAAAAAACTTACCCCCAAGAGGTGGTCACGAAAACTCAAAAAAATGCCTCTCGGCCCACTGTCTATATGTATATAGTATCCTTTGATTGTGTATCACGAGAATATTGACTGAACACAAATAAAATCTTTATTTTTTTTTAACAAAAATTGGACGCCTACTGCGCTAATGGACCCTTCTGGTCCAGGAGTATAAGCCCTAATTGAATACTAATGGTGTTTTGCGGTTTGGAGCGAGAGGCTTTTCCTCTCAGTTTGGATGAACTCTCTCAAATTTGAGCCTATAGACTGCAGGAGATTTTTTTGAATCTTCCAAGTTGTCACACCTCAACAGAAGAAGGCTTTGTTCGCAAAATACTTCCGTGGTCTTTATAAATATTAGCAACTTATGAAATTGCGCACATATTAAATATTCTCGTCCAAAAAAAGCCAAATGAACTGCTGCCAAACTTGTGGAAAGTAAATAATTTAGGTGTTATGGTAGAAGTTCGTGAGAAGGCGTAATTTAGCTCGTAATCGCATTTTGCAGAAAGCGTCATCATTTGCCCCTAAATCTTCTAGTTAGCCAGGTGCTGGGAGGTTTAGGTGGAAGGCATGGAATTGAGTGCACCCATTCCAGTGAGCACGAAATGTCTGCACAAAGGGATAAAAGGGTACTTGAATGGGCACTTGGACGACATGAAGATTAGCGATATATGCGATTAAGACCGACCCGACAGCGTTCAATCGGATCGTAAAAGGATCATTACAACGAGGTAGTATCCCATTAGGGTTGGTTTGGATAAAATTTATTTCTGGTAAGTCACAGCGCGGAGAGAGAGGAGAGGAGGAGGAGGAGGAGGAGGAGGAGATGTGCAGGAGTTTGACCTTTTGATACGAGCAACTCAAGGCAATGTCCAAAACCTCAGGCGGTGTTGCTATGGTAACTTTTCATAGCTAGCCACCGTGAGCTTGACCTGTCGACTAATCGTTTAAAGTGAAGTGGCGGGCTGAGAAATGAAGTCTTGTTTCAACATTAACAAAAAACACCACGAACTCTGAAGTGGTGATGAAGTGAGCATGGGGCGAGGTTAAATTTAGCTCAGCGATTCTACCCCATCTTGTCTTCTTTTTTTTTTATCAAGAAAGGAACTTTCTCTACTTAGAAACAAGATATCGGGAGGAATGACGGACGGACGGACGGACGGACGGAAGGCCGGCTTCTACTAGCTTTTAGCTGAGTTATCATATTGGAATAGAGAATGGGAGTATAATTGTGGATTGGAGATATTAGCTCAGACAAAGATCGCATCCGCTCTATTGTATCTTATTAGCACGAATCTAGAGATTTTCTATGACTGGGCAGAGGAAGCGGAGACAGGAAATGAGGACCAGTCCTCCCTCCCCCCTCCCCCAGTACCTTTGACAGTCTGCCATTCTCTAGAGCGACAAGCCAGGCCATTAGGTAAATTCCCCATCTACCAATGATGAGTTTTCAAAGAGCTATAAATAATACCCTGGAAAAAGAAATTAAGGACATGTTTTTAATAAAGGACATGGAAATTCACAATAAAACCAACTAAAAACCAGAACTGGTGTCTTGGTCTATTGAGGAATTCCACCTACTCTCAGAATTTGTAATAAATATCTGAGCTGACATCACTGCTTGATAATTCTTTCTTTTTCTCACCCAGAGTCGGAGGTTTCTGTCGTCTAATAAAAATGCTTGATAAAATTATATACAGGTTAACTAACGCGTTGCTTGAGGGAGAGTGAATATTGCACGAGTTGCGTAGCAACGAGTGCAATATTCTAAGCGACTGAAACCAACAAGTTAGTTAACAGATTTATTATACATGCTTTCAATCATGAAAATAGAAACAAATTGAGTCGTAAATTTGAATTTTACCGGTAATCTTAGTAAAAATAACAGATTGGTTGCCATGACAATCCCACGTAAATCACTAGTGAAATACGCACTATGCGTTAATCACTCTAGATACGTTGTTTTTAGAGCAATGCGTATATAATAAATAGCATTATTTTTTTGTATTCAAGTTGAACATGATACAGGATAGATACTCCCTTTACATTTGAAATGACCAGCCATCCATGGGGTATATTAGTTATTTACAGGCAAATATTGTTTGGTATCAGCCTCGCATTAGCACCTCACGGCAGGGCCATAATATCAATTACATAACATGGCATTAGAGCGCATTAACCCTAATTAACCTTATTGTTAACAAGCACCTATGCTCAGATTAAATACATCAAGGCACAAAAGCCACCCAATTTCCACCAGACAACAGAGATTGGCGGGGGAAACACATGCTCGAGCCATTCGCTGTCAAACACCCCGCTGGAGCATTTCGAGCGCAAACAAATGAAAGAGCAATAAACTGGCAGTGAATTGCGGTGACATTACAACTAAGCGGGGATGGTGCCATTTGCCTGCTTTTTTCCTGCCACAATGTCGGCAGGCCCGAGCATCACAGGTCAATGTGGCTCGAGCCAACGGTATCAAACGGCAAGTAACCTGGACTCCTCGTTAAATCTCTGGAGCTTAGAGCCTGCCGAGACCAATGAAGCCAGAATCAATAATTGATTTGCTGGTCAGTGGAAGAATGGGAGGAGAGGAGGAGGGTGGGGGGATATGAGGAGGAGGGGGAGGGGGAGGGGGAGGAGGAGGAGGGGGAGGAGGGGGAGGAGGAGGAGGAGGAGGAGGAAGAGGAGGAGGAGGAGGAGGAGGAGGAGGAGGAGGAGGAGGAGGAGGAGGAGGAGGAGGAGGAGGAGGAGGAGGAGGAGGAGGAGGAGGAGGAGGAGGAGGAGGAGGAGGAGGAGGAGGGTGTGGTGTACTTGGGTGAGTTTGTGTGGAGGTGTGTTGGGAGGGGGTAGAAAAAAAACTAAATATCTGCTCCACTGATGCAACATCTTGAATAAAACTGGCTACAAGCGGAACACACTGTATGTAACGGCGTATGGGATTTAACGCATAAATGCCCAGGTTGATGACAAGTGCCAGAATCAATGAACATGGATATCACATTTGAGATGGTCTGGGGATTTATCCCTTGGCCGGGCGGCGGTTGGAAATGACAAAGTATGGCCTGACACCTCGCCAGTGAACATGAGCCCCGAGATTAAAACATTGCCTCTGTAATAAAATAGTGGAAAATTCCGAAATGGGAGAGAAGTAACTCATGAATTATGAGCCAACTATATGTGTTAGAGCGGAGACCAGGACAATATGTTAGCGAAGCCCGGCAATGCAGAATATAAAGAAGAACACAATGCTACATGTATCCCACTGACTGGCTCAACTTGATAACTAGTTCAGCTGAAATATTTGATTTCCTCTTCTATAATATTCACCTAAATTCCTAAACTCGCAATTGTTCCATTTTCTTCGACAACATTTTATTGAATATTTCAAACATGTTTAGGCATTCCATTTCTATCCTCTCCTATCCTATCCTCTTTGCACAGTGTGAGAGACAATATTTTGCAGTATTGTCGGTCCGCCGATCGATACGGTCTACAGAGTATTTGTGAAACAGCATTTCGAGCTTTTATATTCAGTTGGACACAAAGGGATTAAAATCAATTTCAAGAGCTCAACCGCTGCGTTCCCTTCCACATAGACCTCCGGTGCTTTCAATACTATCAATATTTGACAAATTACTGGGGGGACTTGTTCAATAAGGAAAGGGTCCAAGGTTGGCTAACGGGTGAACCTATTTATAATGTACCTTTACTGTCTTACTTATTGGGGCCAGGTTACACGATCAGCGAGGATTTTGTGGGTCGGGAAAGAGGGACAGCGTCGAGAAACTGGATTAAATATGGAACTACGTTTAGAACAACATCCCCACGAGAGTCCCTCAGCTCAGAAACCTTCCACGTCCGAAAGAGATTTCTTATCTGTACTTCCTTGTGGGAACCTTAATAACCATCCAGATGACAAGCGGCGTACTTAATAATATTCTCGAGAATATTAATCAGGACACGGCTCCTTATTCATAAAATAGTGTTACGTGGGCAGCACTTAATAAATTATGAAATACACATGTGGCTTTCCTATGGATATCTGGTTGAAATTTTGGTCACCTACCAGCCACCAACCCCACGAAATGTATTTCGATTTTCGCCGATTTAAAAAAATCCTTTCACTATCATTGTAGTAAATTCTCCCAATTACAACCTCGTTTAAAGGATATTATAATGCGTATGTACCAAAGGCAAATCTTCAGTACCTCCAAGGCCTGTTGCGCGACTTATCCTTATTTCAGTCAGGTTCAGAAGGCAGTTTTGGACCCCTAAGTCTTAGGGGTCATGAACACTTTAGCCTTAGTCTTAGCCTTGTGGATGTGGAATCGAGGAATGTGGGTGTCTGGACCTGACTGATTTTGCAGGTGTTGCATAAGATAGCGTTAACATAAGGATATATGGGGAGCTCCAGAGCACGTTGCATCTTTATCCTTATTTTAGTACCAAATCCAATAGGACAATTAGTGATTATAAGGATACGTTCATAGATAAGGATACAATAAGGATACGTTAACAATACGATATGATTAGGTTAAAGTTACCGATACCTCATGCAACGGGCCACTGGAGGGTTCACAACAACCATAGATCTAATTAGTCTAATTTTGGCAGCTTCAAACCAACTAACCCTCCAGTGATCCAAACTAACCTTATTGTGTATGCAAACATCTGCTTTTAGGGAATCATCAAGTATTCCACGGTGACCAAAGCACTAATGTTATTAAACGACCGGGGTACTGAGCCCTGCCATGACCGTGGGCATAAGTCAAGAACGCACAGAATCTCGTTTAGTGAAACACAATCGTATTTGCTGGCTCATGATGAAGAAGCTTCTCACAGAATACAGAAAGGTATCTTTACTTCGCCAGTCGATATCCCAGTTCTAATGTGTCATAGTAAACGCTGAAAAAACACTCTTACGCTCGGATGTTATGACTCCAAACGTCCCTACTTTATTTCTCCCAGCTTGTCAGGAGTGGTTTAAGAGTTGAATGCTTTCCAGTGTTGCGTTAGTTAGAATGAGAACTTTGGGAAGATATTATTTACTGAAAAGTCCCATGGGAAAGTGTTAAATCGGAAAGACCCGCAATTCTATGAAGAATTCTTCATTCCAATGTTGTTTTCTATTTTGTTTTACAACCGCTTTATTTTCTTATCCTGCCATTCCAAATGTTAAGGCCAAACGCTTCAGAACTCATTATTGTAGTATGTTTCAAGTAAGGTCTGTAGGCATTAAATCACTCCAAAATTAAATATTTGCTCTTTTATTTTTGTTGGGAAACAGGCATGTTGGGAGACATGACCTAAATGGACATGACCCTCCATTACAGAATATTACTGTTGTACTTGGAAAATGCTTAGATGGCATCCCTCGGGGTAATACACTCATGGAAAAGGCTTAGTAAACAGTGAGGCACCACTCATAATAATGACAGTTAGATTCTAGGCAGACTTAATGTAATGAGGAGTATATGAGTCAGAACGTCAGAAAATGTACAATTGGCAGCTCTACACTTTTAGCAATTTCTGCTAAATTTGTCTAAAAATGATAAATACTGGGTCTATTGACTATAGTTGGTATTGCGTTACCTCAAATCAGCTGTTCGGTTATATTGAACTGTATTTCGAAACTCATTTCTGCCTTAAATTTGGTTTATTTGGGAGGATAGGTGAATGCGAATTGTACATTTTCTGACGATTTCACCCATATTCGGTATTCAGTCGGCCTTAGAACCGAGGGTCACACAGCGCCATACTAACATAAATCTCATACAATAATATCTCACTGGTGTCGTACCAATATTGAGAAGTACCTATAGTACCATAATAGATCATGTTAAAAAAAAAGAAATGACAAGAACAGAGAGGGAGAGAAAAGCAATCCAATCAATGCACAAAGAGACAGCAATTATCATGACCCACGTACAGACAGATACTTGAATTACTTTCTTTTTTTCCCTCTCTTCTTTTTAAAATTTTAAATGGCCTTTCACCTGGTAGGGACCAACAGGTGTAGCATAATTTGAACCACTCAGGTTTTCTCATTCACCAGCCGAGGACTGGCGGCCCTAGCGCGCATGCACAACTCATCTCCTGTTGCTGTTTGTATACAGGGAAGCTCCAGACACACTTCAAAGGCAAATCCAATTTTGTATAGTGACCTTTAAGCATTAGACCGTCCCTAGACGCCTCCGCGATAGTCATCCTAACCAGCGTACAGGTATAAATATACAATCGTATACAGTCAAGTTCAGCTGGAGCTAAAATGTCCCAAGAAACACCCTCCACCCTCTCTCTCTATTTAAAACTAATGAGATCTACGATACCAACAACTGAGGTATCGGTAGACTGAAATTCAAAGCAATTAGCCCATAAACTGTGTTATAAATGAACTCTAAGGAACAGTGAGCAAGTTTTATTAGAAATGGTGTATGAACGTAAGAGCAATATACCTCCTTGGTGGATATATATCATAGAAATACAATAACCGAGGCGTCAATGAAAGAATGTGAAAGTTATTTCAAAGAGACACTTTCTATTAGAGGTGGTAGAAAAATATCTATGGCTTTCTTTTCAGCATACTTTTATTTATGTTGTGTAGGTGGAGTATAATCGCTGGGAAAGTTCTGGGAGGCATGCAGAGTATAAACAAAGATACAGTATTTCATAGGAGAAATATATTGGTATAAAGCATAACCTACAATCAAAAGATGTTTAAAAGAAACCTATTGAAAGAGTTACTGAGGGAATATAACTTGTGGGGGCAATGTTCGCCATCCTACCATTATGTTGCTTTTGAATGAAACAATGACTCAATGGGAGTATGTGATAAGTATGTCGAGCTTCAGTTATTTATTATTTATTTTATTTATAGATTTCTTTTCAGTAATTTTATTCATGTTGCGTGGGTGCAGTGCAGTATATTTTCGGGGAAAGTTATGGGGGACATATAATCACGCAGAGTATAAACAAAGAAACAATATAGACGTATTATCTTTGGTATAAATAAAGCACAACCATAACGATTTAAAAAGAAACCCAATAAAAGAATCGCTGGGGGAATATAGATTGTGGGGACAATTTTGCCCATGCTACCATTATGTTGCTTTTGAATGAAACATTGGAGTCTATCATGATGTGGGTGAGTATGTTGAGCTCCAATTATCTATTTTTATTTATTTCATTTATACTGGGTTTGCAACATCTCTGGGTGGGGTTTTTCACTTGACATACCAGCTTACAGCAAAGAGGAAGAGTATACATAAATAATTATGAGTTCTAAAACTACTAAATTAGTTATAATTATTATGGTTTTACACTTGGTATTTCAACAAGTTCCCTTGCAAAATAGAATCTAGTTGCGGCAATCGCTGGGAGTTATGACTAAGTATTAGTGTACTGGCAGCAAAAGCTATCTGATTGTTGGATAGACACCAGTTGAACAAAAAAATCTCATCATCACAGTATGAGTATCCAAGTCGTGCTTCCCTCCAATCAATAGCCTCTGAATAAATGATAATATAAGCAAAGAAAGACAAAAAGGCCTGCATCGAGGACTTCTCTGAATGCTGAAGCCAAACGATGTTACATTGCCCCGATTAGACCATAACCACAACGGAATGCCAAATTCCCTGCGACTCATTCTCGATCCACCTGACGTATTTGTCATAATCAATGGCCTGGGGGCTGACTTGGAGGAATTTATGGATCGACAGAATGACAACAACTCCAAGAATAGCTCTCCCAAATGATCGAGTGAAGGCAGATACTTCTTCTGGGCTATTCATTAAAACCTAGCTTCAGCAGTCGGAGCTTTTCGACATGGTGCTAATTAAACAGGAGTTAAAATGTATCTCCAAGGAGAAACCTCTAGACAAAATAATTCCAGGGTATAAAAAAAATATTAGGATAACAATTAACTGTAGAATGGGAAGTTATGATAGGTTCAAATTTCGTAAAGAAGCGTATCACCTATTGTACAGGAAAAGAGTGATGTGTAGGTTGCCCTTTTTTTCCTGTCGTTTTTCATGATGTACACAGCCAAGGTGGCTAAGGGAGAGGTGTCAAGTTCAACCCAGGCAAGAAAAATAACAATATTGATGCTTTTAGAACCTTGCCAATGTACACAAGCATCTCCTCAATCGTAGCCCGGCTCCTAAACATGTGCTCATTATCAACTCAGAGGTAGGGAATCAGAAAAGAAGGTCAGGGAATCCCATTGAGACGCTTCCATTCATACACACCTACCCACATCATACATGTATTATACAGAACAATGGCAACTCATACAAGTTTCCTTCATTGAATCTGGTTATTCAAGGGAAGTAGAATAGTTTCAGCATTACAGGTACAATTTCCACGTTTAAAGAATGTACAAATGTATTTCCAATCTAATCTTTCCTATTTAGAGATACCAGCAGATTCATAACGCGGATCCTAACGCCAAGGGATCGGGGGATGAATAATTAAATACGAATTTTAGCGTACAGGATCTATTAAGTTATATATGATAAGGGCCAGACTAATTAAATACCATTATTAATGCAAGCTGGAGCGTCATATATGATATATATCATTTCCAAGATTCTATGATTTGTTCAGACAGTTCTATTGGATATTATCAGGTTTGGCAGGTATATAGATTCCTCTGTCATTAAGCAAATGATGGACTATAAATAAAACAAAAATATTTGCCTTGTTACTATGCCTACACAAACACGAGAGCCTAGGGCGAGAATCTATTCCCTATGTGCAAAGTAGAGCGGATTGAACGATAGCCAATAAACTAGGAAAGAGATGATAGTCTCGCTTTTTCTCTATCAGTGCAAGGCTTTCATTGTTAATTCAAGGTTAAAAACAAGGCAGGGGCTAAATCATCTTCTTAGCGAGGATCCCCAATTATACATCCATTTTAGATTATGGTTGGAATTGGATTGAAAACAGCCAACTGGGATTCACTGACAAAGCGGGTGATGGTGGCCGTGGGTGATTTATCAAGGGACCACAAAATGTCCAATTTTTATGACTTTCTTTACATTTTAGATTATGCTGGGAGATGGGCTCGAAAATTACCCCTCGTTTCTTAACAGCATTCCCATCTACCGTACTTGGAAATGTATATACACGTCATTGGTGTGAATAATGAATGGATATTGAATTTTGAATAGACAGATTCGCTTCCCAGCCATATTACACAGGAATCAGATTAATAAGAGTAGGGCCATGTGTAGCAGCAAGATTAGAGATCCAATAAACTGATGTATTATATATATCACGCTATACCTTTTTATTCATTTAATATCGTCTAGCCTTCGATCTAAGGTCAGTGTTATCTGATAGCTGAGGATGCTTTTTCGATATGGGGACTCCGGTTATTGATATAATCTACTTGAGATGCAGTTGACATTAACAGGTGTGTATGTATGGTGGGTAAATATCGATTGCATGGCTAATGTCTCATCATGGCTGTAATATTGGTCAGCGATCGATGCGACGTGTCTGTCTCATACATCATTAGAGAATGCAATATATCAATAGGGGAAAAACTGCTCCGAATCATGAAACAGAATGGAGCATATTATGAGCTTCGCACATGAACATTCCTATTTATTATCAATGTGATGATCAATATGTATTATATTACTCATAAATGATTGATGACAGATTATATGGCATCACAAAAGGCGATAATAAAAAACATGCATAATTCTATTCAATGTCATTATTGGATGCAAACATCTCCTATCACTCTGTTGATTAGGCCTATGAACAGCAAACAATGTTCTATAGTCCCTAACTAAAAGGGTCCATATGAGTATTGCAATGATTTATTCGTATGATGAAATATCGTATTTATAATTTCCCTGTGTATACAAAAGGAGCTTGAAAGGAGAATAGATTAATGCTTTAATAAGTAAATTGGAGGACGAATGCTAATCTATATAGAATATTCAATACAAAGCTATTGTCAAGGAAAGCTAAGGAATGAAGGATGTTTGCATGACAAATATGGAAAACACAGAATAGGTAGTAGTAGGCCTGTATACGTCGGTTACCTTTGCCGGGTAACGTCATTAACGAACTTTTTTTCATTTGTAATAACATATAACCAAAACAGAGCGGTATATATGCTACCTCTGGTATTCTAGAATCTATAGAAACAGGAAGACAAAATAGAATGGTGACACTGGCAGAAAAAAAATGGAAGGCTTAAATATTGGTACCAACAGAATGTCAAAATAGGGGTTCATGTTAGCCATGATAATATGTTTAAATATCAAGAAGATTAAAGTTAGAAAATGGTGTACAGTCTAGATATGAAGAGAGAGAAACTACAGCCTAGGACTATTTTTTGTATAGCTACTATTCTAACCTGAAAAAGATCACTGATCTCTAGCATGTTTGGTGTAGCCCAAAGTCTATACTATTCAAAGACACAAATAAATATTAGACCTGTTACACTCAGTGGAAACCCAATACTAGGCTTTGGAGGGACTCAATCTTCTGACTTAACAAGAAATCTTGGCTCAAATCCAGCACGAGTGAGTGTGTGGTATTCCTATCAGTACGGTAGGCCTAGGCGTAATATGTCTTGTGTTGTGTATTGTAACAAACATGTGTCCATATTTTCTAAGATAAAAGCGAAAACAGAAAAAAGGGTGTACTTTCATCCCAATCACAAATCGGGTATTTAAAAAAAATAACAGATTGCCACAAAAGAAGCTTTAGATATAATAAGGGGAGTAAAAACCGAATTTCCCGGGGTGAGTTTTGACAGGCCTGGAATCAGTTTCTCGACACAACTACTACTGCACCTAACTACTTCTTATCGAGGCCAACCACAACTTACTTCATTTGCAGGTATTGGAGGGTCCAATCTAGACATTCTCCTTCGATTTCAGCCTCAGTCAAATAACATGTCGTCAGTCGAAACGGTAAGCTACTGCCTTGTTGTATTGGTCCTTGGTGAATTTTGCAGAATTCCTCGAGAAATTCTTTATAAGATGAGCTGTCCGACTCACTCTTCGACTCCATCGTGACGATTCTGCAACTGTAAACATCCAATCGCGAGTTCGGCCGCAGATATCTGTGACGTCAACAATTCGTGTGCACAACCGACACCGCGGGAGGATCAAAGCCCAAGCGACAATACTCGGTACTGGGAGCTGAATCTGGTATGTTTTCTTTATGTTTACAGATATATTGCTGCTTTGTCACTCGTGTCCAGGTTCTAGGTTTAGCAGTAAACCAACTCGACTGAGTATCTACATAATGACGAGTTTCATTGTCTAAGAAGGAGATTGCAAAATTTGGTCGGGCACGTAGCCTCGTAGGGCTACTGTAGCCCACATCCACATCTTTGGCCGGGGACAGTCCAACAGGTGCCCGCCGCCCGACAGGGGGCAGATCGTGAAATGTGATGACTAGTGTGGGTTGTTAGCTGCTGTTGGATCATTCCTTATATAAAGATCCTCAGCGTCAACTTAGTCATGTCTTACTATAAAATATTTTAGTCTAAGATCCAAATAAATGGAATAGTAGAGTCAATATACGGTTTAACCCCAAACAAATTGCAACAAAACGTTTTATGGTTGTTTCTAGTAAATTAAGGTCTGCTGAACAACATATCCAAAGTTCGACAAAATCGGACCACGGGAAAGTACAAAAAATGCAAAAACAAAAATGGTGACTGCTATCAATTTTAGATACGGTACCAAAATTGAGGGTTAAATCTACTTAGAATGTCATATCTCAGCTCCCATTAGGGCTATATCCATGTATGATGTCAGTTTTCCTAGGTTTTGAGGCACAAGGAATCCATTTCTGAAATAATTTTTGTATTTCAAGGTCATTTTCAAGGTCAAAATCCAATATGGCCGCCGCGGGGAGACAAGAAGCTCATATTGCAGCTCCTATTAACACTAGATCTATGTATGATACCACTTTTTCTAGGTTTTAATCTGCCAGGATTCCATTTCTGAAGGTATTTTTCAGTTTCAAAGTCATTTTCAAGTTCAAAATTCAATATGGCGACAACCTGGATACAAAAATATCATATCTCAGCTCTGACTAGCACTAGATCCATGTATATCCTACAAGGTAATTTTTGGGATCAAAAGTGTTTTTCAGAATTTAACCCTTTAATTTAAGAGAACATGAGAATACTAACACTTAAAATTAGTGTAAGATCATTTACATTATGAATAACTCATTCAAAATGTGGCGAGATATACATCTAAAGGTTGACAAATTTGACCAATGAAATATGTTTACAAAAATAATAAATAGGATGCAGCATGTCCTTAGATAGAAGTGAGAAACAGAATTGGGGACATACTTCATTAACTATCTAGTTCATCATCATCCTCATTGTCATTTACAGGTTGATTTGTCATATTGTCACAGCTGTTAACTTGACAATGCCCACATGCACTGGTGCACTCTGGTGCTTTCGGCAGGTGCAGCTTAGTGTGACACCCTCCAGAACAGTTGCAGTGAACCATTTGAATTTGTAGTTCTGGAGCTGTTGTGATCGTGTGAGTCATGTATTTGTTTCTGATTGGGCAGGTTTGACTCTTGATCACTCTTTCATCACTCCTGCCCCTCCACTCCATACACCTTGTCTGCACATCAATCAAAAAGCAAATACAGCATAACAGGTACAAAAATACTTCAAAAGTTATCATTGTACATTGAAAACAGTGGTCAGCTATGAGCTTAGTAAGCTGTTAACTCGTAGGCTCCTCCAGGAGCTCAGTAGGCTATCATCTCATCCCAACCTCTCCAGGAGCTCTGTGGCGCCAATCCCTCCATGGGACGGGTCACTGACACAAGAAGGCGTGAACCAGTGGTACTATCACTCAGTACCAGGTACTTAAGATCAGATAACAACATTCCTTTCTGGTGGACCGCCTGCCACCCAGCCTCACCACAAAGACAAGTATAGCACAAACATGAAAAATATAAATTGTCAACTTAAATGTCACTATACACCAACTTGAGTGTCAAAAAATGTTACTTAAAATGTTCTACACTCCCAGAGTGTCAGGTATTGTCTTTTACTGAAGGAACGCCGCAATAAGTCTGCTTTACGCCCTCAGTGCAGGTGAAAATTTAATATTTTATAATAAATCAATGAAAGTCTTAGGCCATTGACCACGGCTCCAGAGATGGATAAAATGTTCTAGCACAGGTTATAGACTGGGAGAGAATCGGAAGCACACTCCTCTTGCTCATCCACAGCCTCTGCCTCTGTATAGCCACCCTGGCATTTAGACCCTTGACAGCCATTCTGTTTGCAGGAGAATCTTATTGGTTTCCAACACACCCTCTGACTTTTCCCATGGACCTCCATTATCTGTATCTTTCTCTGTTGCAGTCCTCGGTACACCCTCTGCCTTATCCCACAAAGATTCATTATCTGTACCTTCCTGCATTACAGTCCTTTTTACACCCTCTGTCCCACAGAGATCCATTATTTGTACTCCCTCGATACGCCTTCCAATTTATTTCAGAGATCCATTATCCATTACCTTCCAATACATGTTCCCTCCTTATCTACAGAATGCCTTTTTCACAGTCCACTAGTCCTTTTCAATCATGCCTGTTTCCTTAACATTCTCCCATTAAAGAGCACACTGGTCAGTTTGCCTCAGCTGCCGCATAATCCATGGTACTCCCACGTCCTAGGTAACTAGCTTAACGGTCTAAGCAACTCCAGTATGGGTTCAGCCTTCTTCTAATTTTGGTATACTGTAAACGTATTAATGTTCGCGCAGTATTTATTTTCGCGCACCCACCTTTCTGCGCGAAAATAAATCCTGGGCAAAAGGTATAATTATTGCATAAACAAGCTGTGAGACTACCTTGCTGCGCGAATTTAAATCCACGCGAAAAGATGTCAAAGCACTTAGTGCGCGAAAATTTATCTGCGCGAAAATAAATACGTTTACAGTAATGACTCGTCTTCTATCTCTGGCTCTCCCAGCTCATCTTCTATCTCTGGCTCTCCCAGCTCATCTTCTATCTCTGGCTCTCCCAGCACATCCACCAGCGATCCTCCAGCTCCTGCGATCTTATCTTGGAATGCCTCAATGGAGGTAGGTCTTCCACCCACTCCTAGCCCCACCTGCCGGTATTGTTATACAGGCACCTGTATCCACTAGCCACCAGAAGCCACTCCATCACATTTCCCATCAACTATAACTACTGCTGGAGAAGGATCTCATTGACCATAGATAGCATTCTATCCTTCTTAACTATTGGGGATGTGTTGGACCATATCTCAGCAGCTTACTGTTCCCTGTCATTTCCCTGGCTCTCTCAGACGGTCCGAGCAGCCCTACTTAATGTGTCCCAAGTCACCACATTGATAGCAGCCTCTCTGTTGGGGAGGAAAGGTGTGGTAATAGCTAGCCACTGGAAAAATTTGGGTCTCCAACCCATCAAGTCTTTCCAATATTTTCCCAATATCTGCTCCAACTGTACAAAGCCAATTGATCCGCCTGTTGATAGGGCCTCTCCAACTCTCGAACAAGTTGCAGAAAGCTGTATCATCAAGGTCAACCTTATCCAGTATGGCCAGCAATGACCCGTCCAAACTAGCCCCCAGGTACAGGGCACATTCCCTGTTTGACCGGTTGTTAAGGTCCGCCACAACTTTGAAATGGTTCAGAAAATCGTTCAGAGATGTTGACCCAATGGATGACCTTGGCACTGTCTTAACCTTCTGTCCCTGTTGCTGACCTCTTGGATACCCGTCCCAGTCTACCCTTCCATGTCCCAACTCTGGTCAGGATGTCCCTCTGCTTCATCAGGATTCACATCCATGCTCTGACATTTCCCTGGCCTGGCAGCACCGAAAAAGGGTCTTGGTTTGGTATTCGGTTGAATAGCACCTCCTGCCATGTGGATTCCTCCCTCCTCTGCAGGACCTGCTGTCCTCCAGCTATCTCAGAGCCTGTGCTCAACCTGGGACTCTCTGGCATGGGATGGCCAGTCTGCATGGGACGACCTGTCCCAGATTGGTCCTCTATGGGATGGCCAGTCTGGACAGACATTCCTCTGATTTTGATTTGAAAAAATATTTTTATTCAGGACTGCAGACGTTACATTGAAGATGCTGTTCTCAGAATTGCCTGATGTTACAAAAAATTATTACATTTTTTTAGAACATATTCCAAGAGATGACAGTGTGGAAGTTATTATTTATATAATTTATATAAAAGACAATCAAGTTGTTATAAATGATACGTCACATAGAGAGGCATAGTTAATTAAGTTAATCAAATTACATTTACATAGACAAGATAAGAAGAGACATCAAATTTTCATTTGAGCATACATTGAATATCATACGAACAAAAGTGCTGCAGGTTTACACCTAGACAGTAATAGTATGACAAGAATAAAATCATTTGTTAAAAACATAGGTATAGCGACGTGCTCTTTCAGAAATCCGTAGAGTATTACATATTTATGTCAAAAGAAAAGATATATTATCAGTACTTGTACTTTCATTCAGATTATAAGGTTGAACTAGTAAACAACAAGCGATCAGGTCAAATATTAAAGCACATATGTGGAAGTCTTATACACAGGTATGAGGAAAATCACTCAGTCTCTCACAAGCATGCAACAAAAAAGAGAAAAGGTGTGAATAAGTGTAAACATTCAATCAAGGTTCCACAGTGATAGCATAGATCTCATTGCCAAACATAGTTGTTATGGCATTAATAAGTTTTCTACATTTCTACTCTACCAGAGTTAATAAAGCCCTCAAAATGAAGTTTTTTAAGAGCGTTTTTAAAGGTCTTGTTATCATCAATTATCCTGATTTTCTCTGGCAAACGGTTCCAAGAACCAGTTAATCTTCCCAGCATGCTTCTTTTTAGTCTATGTTTTTTCCATCTAATTGCATTTGTCTTTCTCTGGAATCCGTTTCTAAGTAAATATCCAGGATTTGTATTTGTAAAGGTACCTGTCATCTTTAATAGATTCAGGGCTCGTAGCTCACGCCTTATAGCTAGAGGTAGTAATTTACATCTTACATGCATATTAAAAATACCCTCGCTGTAATATGTTTTACCATATATCAATCGAAGGGTTCTATTTTGCAATTTCTGCAGCCTAATGTAATTGGCCTTGGTAGACAGATCAATAAACACACATGATTTTTCAATAATAGGGAGAATAAAGGTCTCTGATGACTCATCATGGGACAGTCCGTCACAGGATCCTCCTGCATGGGGCGGTCTGTCTGGACAGACATTCCTCTCTGATGACTCATCATGGTATGATCAATAACATGCAATATTGGTGTGTAGAGCACCTATACTTAGTACCAGAGATAGTAACACCTTCCCTCTTTCCCATACCCTAGAGTACTAGAGAATGACAAGTGGTGGTGGTGCTGGCTATTTATAACCAACCTCAGAGAGAGCACCTTTGACTTATCAACGGGCACAAGTGCCCATCAAATTTGTGTTTTCTAATAACCACTGTTTTGGTTATCATTCGGTCAGAAATGAACACACAATAACAAATCCAGTATGTGCTTGAAGCCCAGGATATGCTCTTTCAGGTGGTACCATTAAAAAATAGATAGCGGAATATATGCGATGCACAGACACCAAAAATTCCATTATTTCAGCTGAGTTTCAGGGTTTTTTGCATGATTTATGTTAATTTCGGAGGTAATTTCCTGGAGACAGCTGGTATTTTAAACAGAAATCTATCATGCAACATGTCCCTTAACACTTTCTGGTCATATGTTTGTAAGTTTGTCATTATATTGCCTCTCAGATAAAGATAAGTGAAAAAAAGAAACACAAAGTTTATTGTGTGAAATTTCAGTTGAGATATGACACTTTCCTTGTATAGCAGCATTATCGACCTTGGAAATGACCTTGGATATAACCTTGAAATAGAACAATTATTCAGAAATGGTGGCCTCACATTAAAAACTAGAAAAAGTGGTGGTATCATATATGGTACTATAACTGCAGTGATATAACATGCACTAAAAGCAGCTAAGAAAAAAAAATTCAATTCCGAGTGGCCGCCATTTTGGATTTTGACCTTGATAATGACCTTAAAGGCCGGGCACAGCATATATAAACGGCCCATGGCTCTGCCCAGCAGTCCTCCCTATACATTCAAACCATAGACTCATAACCAACTAGGGGTAATATTCTTCCAGATAAGATGAATTATAATGAACCACTTACCTACAAAGTTCCTGAACATATACATGAATGTATACAGGTCATATCCTCATAAATAGTTGATTTAGTCATATCCATAGAGAAGTGTAAATTCAGTTTTTTCATGAAAAATTTGTAAATATGAGAACCGTTAGCCAGGGAATGATTGACAGGTAGGTATCCATAGTAACCATGCAGCGTGTGTACATACATACATACCAAGCACATGGCTACTCCATGTGCTGCCCTACCCCTCTCCCCCACATCCCTTTACTGCCACTGATGATGGCCCATGTATGGGAGAGGAGGTGGGTTAGATATATTCCAAATGACTCAATGCCAAACTATTGTAGGGGCTAGATATACATTCAAAATCCACACAGCTCAGGAGTGTATCTCTCAATAGTCCTGTGTATGCCCAGAAAAGCCTTCTACCAAGTCCCAGGTCCGAAGTGAACTGACCTTACACACAAGGCAACACACATGGGATAGGACAGGAATCATAGATACAAACTTGAAACACTAAACCTAGTCTTAGACAAGAGTCTAAAGCCATGTCAGACAGTGTATTCAATGATTTACTTTGACATTGTAACTGGCATGGATAATTAGATAAACATGGTTGTGTGCCTAAATGTGAGGGGGCAGATTAGGCTGTGACACTTGTAACTGATGAACAAACATTACCAACGGTTTTACTCTCTAGACTCAACTACCCAAGATACTCAGTGCAATCCGACCTCTTTATTTTCGTAATTAAAGACCTCCAATCGCCAGATATTAATTGATATTAAAGTGTACCTTTGTCTATATGCTACTATGCTGCAGCAACGGCCACTACTTCTCCATCCAAATCCCAAACAAAGGCTTAGTAGTGTGGGGGGTGATGGGATAGGGTCAAAGTTTATCCCAGCCATATAAGGGGTGTGGGGAGGAGTTAGACGTTAATCCCCGACCAGTCGGTCTACAGACGGATCTTGTGCCCGGCCTTTAAAAGAAAAAAATTATTGCAGAAACAGATTCTACACACCTTAAAACATAGGAAAAATGGTATCATACATGTGTATAGTACCATTTGGAGCTGAGATATGACATTTTTTGTTGATTATACCCTGATTCATGGGATCTAAAATTGTTAGTGGCAGCCATTTTGTTTCCCGTTTTTTGGCACTTTCCCGTGGTCGGATTTTGTCGAACTTTGGATATGTTGTTCAGCACATCTCAAAGTACCAGAAACGATCATGAAACGTTTTGTTGCAATTTGTTTGGGGTTGGGCCATTTTTTAGCCTATATTGCCTCTACTAGAAGATAAATAAGGGGCTATAGCATATGTAAATAAGTTGATATATTTCTTTTTTTTATTTAAACAGGTACCGGTACTGTGATGATGCGTTGAAGTTGGGATGCCACTAGAAGATGCAAAGGGAGTTGAATAGTTTCCCCCTACCGGTTCACCAGAAAGTCAAGCTCTACAATGCTGGCTTTGTCACGGTTGAAGATCTTGAAGACGTGAAGCCGCTAGAACTTACCAGAGGTACTTATAGTTACTCCCAATATGAAAGGAACGCGTGACCTTGAGCAAAAATCCAATAATACTTAAATACATATAACAAAAATGACTTATTTAAGTGCAATTTTTTGTCATTATGATTACCATTTATATATGCATTGATAGTTATAGTGGGTTATAGTATTGTGTTATTCCCATTTCTTATCAAGAAACGAACTTAAAAAGAGAACTTAATTGGAAATCAATTTAGATAAACATCAGAGTCGTAAATTAAGTTTTAATACTGAATTGTACCCATTTCAGCGGTGGGATTACCACCCGACGAGGTTCGTGAATTACTGCATATAGTCCGGGGTGCAAGGCCTAGAGATGGGGCAGGAGACGCAGACTGCAGTTTGTTTGATGAAGTCTCTAGTCGCCTCCCTACTGCTGCTAATATTTCAAAAAGAGCCCTCTCAGCCTATGATATGTTGCGGGAAGAACAAGGCCTACAGACTATCATTACCTTTTCTGAAGCTATCGACAGCCTCTTGGGCGGCGGTGTACCTTTGTCCAGAATTAGTGAGATCTGCGGACCACCTGGTATCGGTAAAACACAACTTTGGTGAGCTTCAGCCTTCGTCTTGTAATGATATTGCTTTTATCAAACAAATCCTATCATCAGATTTGATTTTTCTTTTGATTTATTATAATTTTTTTTAAGCTTTTATGCTTTTATTTATACTGGGTAGATCAAGTCTCAGCTCTAGGGCTTTTCACTTGCCCTTATTATTTAACTTTATTTCCACATAAATTCTGAATTGATGACAATTTTTTCTCTCCCCAGTATGCAGCTTGCAGTTGATGTTCAAATACCAGAAGTATTTGGTGGTTTAGAAGGTACAGCATTTTATATAGACACAGAAGGTAGTCTCATTATTGATAGATTGAAGGACATAGCGGCAGCAACTGTACAGCACTGTGAGCACATCGCTAACATGGAAAATAATGAAGGTGTGTATTCGGTACCATACATCTCGGCAATATGTAGACTTGTGCAAGTCTTTGAGTTTTATTTAATAAAAAGATTTACCATTTGTTAATTCCTTTTTTATTATCTCGACGAACAGCCCCCTTACCGCTATTCCTCTAGGAATAGCTCCGCTATGTTTCTCAAATCACGTGACCGGGGCACTGACCGAAGGGAGAAACAACGTATATACCGAAACTCCCTATCATCGACCTGTTTTCATGCTTTATTTTTTTCTGGAACTTTCTAACTGACCTCAGATGCTAGATCGAGTCAAGGGGAGCAAGGTTCAAATGGAAAAATGTTTCATTCAATGAATAATTAAAAAGTTATCGCTAACCGCATATTCGAAGTGAGGGCTGTTTAAAATGGCCGCCATAACAAAAAGTAGATGACGAGCAACCACTGCCACTCTAAGCCAATCAGATCATGCGAATCGGTCACGTGACCATGGGGACAATGACGTCATGGAGACGATCATGTATACATTACAATATTATGTAGTAATAACTACCTTGTATCAATACATTCTGCATGATTAATTTAACTTACTCTATATCCATTGTATCATTGACACTAGTGATCTCCAATCTGAATCATTTTAGATATAACTGTGCATGATAGTTTGTACTCTTTGATTAAATTGAT
The DNA here is from genome assembly GCA_942159475.1 of Sthenelais limicola. Classification (NCBI taxonomy): domain Eukaryota; kingdom Metazoa; phylum Annelida; class Polychaeta; order Phyllodocida; family Sigalionidae; genus Sthenelais; species Sthenelais limicola. Next base: position 36,156,185 of record OW804098.1, read on the forward strand.
GAACTGTTGTTGTTTCTACGTTTGTCACAAAAAAACAGTCCCTTCAAAAACAATTCCTTTGCAGAACAACAGGGGGCATTATCAACGTTCACAGTTGAGTCTATCTTATCCAACATACAATATTTCCGCTGCTATGACTATGTGGAATTGATGGCCCTCGTTCACCTTCTTCCTAAATATATACAAGAACATCCTAAGGTAAATAGTGCTTGGGTGTAATGTGTATCTTCTCGTACGGTTAATTGCATTCTGAAAATAAATAGATTATTTACAAAATTCTGATAACATTTTAATTAATATCTAACAGTCTGCAAATGTACATGTGCTACATAATCGCATTTCATACTTCCCATGAAAAAGTTTTTTTATGGTTTCATTGCGTTTAAATAACATGTTTATGTTCTTTATTGACAGTGTTTTATCACATGGACAATATTTTCAGCATATCACAAAAAACTATACACGAATGATATTTAAAGTTTTAGCATAAAGGTACATCATATTTTAAGTCCAACTAAGTTAAGTTATACAAAAGGATTAGATAATAATAATATGAGTTATATCGATCAAATTCATAGACCTCATGACAGTGCAGCCGACTAGTGTCATATCTGATTTCTAATTATCTTAAAATTTTCAAATAATGTTCAGAAGCAACCTAATTACAAATATTTATATATGTACATGTGTTATACCGTCAGGTGGCGGCGGTACTTCCACAAAGTATATCTGCAATGTTAAATTGAACTGCGTTTTACTGAGAATAATGTCTATGGCATAATATGTTTTGCAGAATAAAAACTTTAATCAGTCAATCAGAAGCTTACCCATCATATTTTGCCCAATCCCTTTCCCGTTTGTTTTCCAGGTAGGCCTCATAATAGTTGACAGTATTGCCTTCCATTTTCGGCACGAATTCGAAGATTATGGCCTGAGAACTAGGATACTTAATGGTATGGCACAGAACTTCATTAAAATAGCTGCCTTAAACAAACTTGCGGTGAGTAAAGCACCTGTTTCACACTTATATTTTTATAAGCTTCAAGGCGTTATATTGCGTTGTAGACTATTAACTTAAGAGGTATGATTCATGTTTTGACCGCAAATAAACTCCCGTAGTTAAGCTTTTTGGCTCTACTCGGCTTCACCCTACGTGCCCTGCTTAATGCAATTATTTTCTTTCACCTGTTGCCAAAAATGGTGCGACTAAGAAACGCTCTGGACCCAATTTCTGTACAGCAAAGGAATGGGAAAGAAATCGGGGGATTCTATTTGAATTTTGAGATTATTTGATTGACATAATGCTCGTTTATCTATCGCATTATCATAATGTTTGTATCCTTCATTCCTGCATTCATTATGAACTCCCATCCCATTCCACCCGTATATTCAGTTCGCTCATAATGCCTGTCAGGAACGCAGTGAAAAAAAGGCTTAGTCTCTGATCCCTATGTATAACCATGCTGGCAAGGTCCAAAGTTATACTACGTTCTCTCATGGTTGAATAAACTATTTGTAAAAAAAAACATGTGTTTACATATATGGTTGGAAGTTTACATGCCTGGGTGTTTATTAAGGCTTAGGCCCATTACCCACCCTTTCTCTGATCATTACAAGTTCATATTACATCTAATCAAGAACATTTAAGCGAAACTGGGAGTTGCATTTCAGGTGGTGATAACTAATCAAATGACGACCAAGATTGGAGTGGGACCAGACGCTAGTAGCCATCTAGTGCCCGCCCTTGGGGAGAGCTGGAGCCACGCGGCCGCCGTCAGACTGATTCTACAGTGGAACGGGCAGCAGAGACAGGCCCTACTGTGTAAATCTCCATCCAGGCCCGAGTCCACCGCGCCCTTCCAGATCACTGTAGGTTTCTTGTATATATTTCACCTTTCTTTTTTTTGTAATGTATAATATTTAAATATTATAAATATCACCAAGTGATATTGTTTGCCACCTGTATCAACCCTGTTTGGTACTTGAGGACTGCCTGATGAACTCCCCCAGGAGCGAAACCATGTATTGCCAACCAACGGCCACCCCCCCCCCCCCAGATCAGGGGTTGGACTGCCCCCTGCCTATGAGTGCACTATGGGTTATATAAGGATTTTAATTTTTATATTTACCCATCTAAAACACCAAAAAATATAAGCAGAAGGGTCTTTTATTTATTGAAACCATCAATTATATGGAAATAAATAAATAAAATTGAAAAACAAATGAGACATCACATTTGTTTTGGCAGAGCCTATGACGTAATAGGCGGATCGTGATGTAATAACATCGCTATGGAGATATTCCAATCTCCATTGCATGGTAGCAGTTTGGCGAGACGGGTGCAGTGCAAATCTCTTGGTCTTAGAGATAGAAGGATAATCTCTGGGACTTGGAGATTGACAACGCTTGATATATATTTCACCTTTCATTTTGTTTATTTTCCTTCGTACTTTTAAAAGATAATGTAATATATTGTCACTATTTATTTTTTATTATGAGCTTATGAGGATTATTGTAACTTTTTATAATTTTCACATAAAAACAATCACATCAGACAAAAGGGCAAATATTTTATTATTTCCATCAACTTGGGAATAAAAATATGAAAACAACTGTTGAGACATCACAACGGTAACCTGAGTACCTATGACATCATATAGGTAGAACGTGAGGTGGTAACACCATCAGTATGGAGAGCCTTCATGACATGGTAGCAGCTTGGATCAGAAGGTCTACTGACTTCGCTCCGTATAAATTATTGTCACTATTTTATTAATTCTTATTTAACATATTCGTTTTATATCAACGTAATTAATTTTGTTTAATCAAAGGTCTTGTTCTTGTATTTTTGTCCAATAAAGTATGAGCTAATTCCTTTTTGCCGTTTTAGTTGATGGTAATTGATAACATGTACACGTCTGATTCTTTAACGTTCCCAAAGTTTTACCAAGTAGTTTTATATACCTCCCAAGTCCCTGGTTTTACCGAGAATTAGATGTGGTCTCCTGGCAGAAAATGGCCATCTCATTTTTTGTCTACAAATTTATTTTTGTTCTATAGATGATCTACTTGATGTACATTAATGCCTTCTATGTATAAAAGAAATGTTCTAATAAAAGAAATGGCAATGTGTCTCTCCTGTAGATGGCCGGAGTTCGTGATGTAGCCATGGTAGATGCTCGCCCCGTTCAAGCCTCCACAGATGTCGCCACTGCCCAGCCTCCCCCAGCCAAAAGACAGAGAACCGAGCAAATGGATGCAGAGTAGCCATAGCTGCTGGCTCAGCAATGTGAACATGTTGGGTATAAGTTGGCCCGTGCGAGAGAGTGTGGAATTAGATAATTACGGGGAGGGAGTGGAGATATAGAGAGAGGGACAGAGAGAGTGTGTGGATAGAGAGATAGAGGGACGGGGAGAGAGTGTGTGTGTGGAGAGAGAGAGGGAGGGAGGGAAAAGAGAGATAAAGGGAGGGGGAGAGAGTGAAGTTTTTTGGAAGAATCAAGAATTACAAGAATTAAATAATTGTTGGGGTGGGGGTCGCAATGTTCCATAAATTTCTGATTACTCGTGCTTCGTACCATTCTCTCTATCAATTTGTCATTCATCTCATTATTCTCATCAATGCTTTTGACAGGCATAGCTTCATGTTAAGTTAATTTAGATTACTGTGCCAAACTAGTTAGGCGTTAAACTCGTGTTGTTGATCTGTTATAATTGCCTCTCCCAAGGGCAAACATATCGTCTGTTGACTTATATTGTTTATTTGATATACAAAGACTATCCACCTCGGTGTACTGGGATCAATAAACGATTGTTCATCTTACATTGTTGTTCATTTAATCCATAATGTTCTGTCGACCTGAAATTTTAAATGTTCGTCTCCTGTTTTACTATTATATTCGTTGCAGACATTTCCTTACCCTCGCCGATATTTCTTACTTAGTTTTCATTCTAAATGTATGTATCTCCCGTTCTCCTGTTCAGTTTTTAACCCCCTCCCTTATAAATATCCTATACTAATTTCATTTGGATATTGGGAACTCATTGTTACAATTGCGGCAACTAATCGTGGGGAACGATTTGTAATTTTTGACAGTTGGGGACGAACGTGTAGATTGTCGATATAATAAGTCGAATTGTTAGATAGGGACATTATTAGGACACAATTATACTCTTCGAAATAACAATTATTTGTAACAATGGAAGCTGTCGGCCGTTCCAAAGCACATTAAAGTGACACTTCTCACTGTTGAGGGCTAGATTATCGAGTAACGGAATTTCTACTTCATTTTCTAGTATTTGGTTCACCTTACCCTACCTAACTAACTCCTGTGGATATCAAAACTCTAACATTCATATTATATCAGATATTTGGTAAGATAGTGAGCAAAATCGTTTTTGCACGCCATACAGATATTCAAAGTGTCAGTTGGGTTCTGGCATCTGGAGTTACATAATGCCAGGCTCGACCAAAGGTCATTCATAGACTCCTAGGTTAAAGCTAGTTACATCCCTTGTCACTTAGTGAGTGGGGGCATCACTTGACGGCTACTATTCTGGGATTTGAAATCTGGTCTATTCATTACACTTATTCAATGATTATTGAATGAGAAAACAATGTTGGTGCTCTATACTTTAGATATTGTCACACATATCCTATATGGTTACACTGAATAAGTGACTACTCGTTTTAACTATCTTAGCCACTTTAACATAAAGAGCACACACTAGACCTGTCGCACACTGCGGTTGATGCCTCAGACCAAATGTTTTTATCTCACCGGGAACAAACTACTGGCTCCCTTACATTTGGTATTGAAATCCATGTTACATACGTATTGCTAATATTTCTTACGTACGAATCAAATTTTATTTTCTAGTTATCGTTAATAATTCTTCTTTGCTGATTTTTTGTACACGAACGTTTTGTTTTATAATCTGAATGAACAAAGTAGTAATTAGGTTCCCCACCACCCTTGAAATATAGAGCCGACAAAATTTCAAAATATTCAAAGAAAGGTTTGCTGAACAAGGCAAAACTAATGACGGGGTTGTTCTCCACCCCCATTTTCTTCTACTACTTATAGATCAAGAGATATGTTCCAGGGGTGAAAACCCACTCGTGATTCCCTACAGTGGTTTGCATATTATTTTTACTCGTTCATAATTATTACATAATATCGTGTGATGCTGCATTTGTTTTATCAATTGTATCTGTTCCAGGGTGAATACCACCCGTGATTCTCAAAGAACATTACGTAAAATTGGGTAATTTTATGTATATCGTTTATTTCCAGTTCACATTGTACATTCAAAATAGTAATAATAAAAAATCTGGAAATGGGCAGCCCCTTCTATGAAAATCATAGCTCTTCCAGGAGTACCCTCCACTAATTTTCGTTTTGATTACATATGCTTTTATGTACATACAGGATCAGTTAGGCTGAACATAAATACAGGCACGGAATAAAATACAGTTGTACATGTCTTTTGCTGTACTATGTACTCATCATTCACAATTATTACATAATATTGGGTGATATTGCTTTTGTTTTATAAATACTATGTGTACACATGTTCCAGGGTTAAATGCCACCGAGGTAGCGGGAGCTAGTTGATCATAGACCAAGCCGCATTGATTCTATTTCTATATTCTGGCAAGGCGATCAACGTAAGGTGGCCAAGGCGGGTGTATACGCGGCACGCCAAACTGCACTCACCACGGCAGCCATCATACTTTCCAGTCAAGCTTGTCTTGGTCGGCCTATTTACCCATCAAGGGTACCGGGTCAATGCAAGCATGGTTACAAGGGTTAATACTTTACTACGATTGTTAATATTTGTGTTTATGTTGCTAATTGTTTCGTCATCTTACGTAATTTAGCACGAGCAAGTCTAAACTAATAAAGAAGGCTACCGCAAAGAACTATACAGTGCAGTTCTATGGTTAGCCTACGGCTCCAGTGCCCGTATTTGTCTCTTCCTTATTATCCAGACGTATTAATTACCATGATTCCTTCTAAGCATTATTCCTTTTTTGTTTCGTAACGGAGTGACTAGAATAAGGAGAGGACAGTATGTAAGGGATTAACCAGTTACCACTTTACCATCTGTTAATTCAATTCAAGGCATTTTTTATGTATACATTAAAGGTGTACAAAAAGGAGACCCGCATCTAAGTGGGTTCCAGGTCTTCCAGTGGGTTCCTACTTCTTACTGTAACTTCAAAACTTGGTCATCATTAAAACTTCATCAACACAAAACTTCATTAATTCCACTACCGTACCAAAGGGTCTAGTCACTCTAGGTCCAAACCCTCAGACCAGGTAAGAATGGTATGTCAGCCTACTTCGCTAATCGGTTTCTTGTCCTAAAACTCAGCGTTTTAATGGGAATATAATGAGATTTTGCCGTCTTAATGGAATTATAATGACTCTTTGCGGTTTGAGGCGAGAGGCTTTCCCTTCATTTGAAGGGACTCTCTCAAGTGTGGGCCTAGACTGTAGAGCCTATTTCTACACTGAATATTCGGACAATGGTCCCTTGGTTGTCGGGATACAAATCATATGGCAACGTTCACCATAGTTTGTGAAATAAACTGATTTTAGAGAAACAAAGTTCAGGCAGGTCATGAAAACCAGATGTGTACCGAGTGGGCGTTAGTTCTATAGTTATATAGTTCTATTGGTTTAATACTTAATATAAGGAAAACTTTCTTACATTATAGAGCTACTCACATTGACAGAGAAAAGAGAAAATTGGACTACAGCCAACTCTCAGAACATTTCCCATATTCAACCTCATTATTATCATATCCAGCATTAAGTTAGGTTCCTCAATTAATACTAACTACTCATTTATTTATTCCATTATAATAACATCGTACTAATTACAGTAACCGGTTAGATACAAATATTAACACAGATTCATTCCACTATTCACTGCACTGTAGCACCTCTATCAACATCCATGGTTGGTATTATCTCTTAGGTAAAAAAGAAACATATATCAAATGGCCTGATAGGTAAAAAAGAAACATATATATCACTGTCAAATGTCCTATTGAAATATACCATAGGTAAAAAAGATTAGGTAAAAAAATCTCCTAGGTAAAAAACATATATCAGATGGTCTGACAGGTAAAAAAGAAACGTATATATCACTGCTAATAGGGAAAAAAGAAACATATATATCACTGTCAAATACCCTGTTGTAATAATATCATACCATAGGTAAACAAGATTAGGTAACAAAATCTCCTGGGTAAAAAGGAAGCGTATATCAGATGGTCTGATAGGTAAAAAAGAAACATAATTATATATCACTGCTAATAGGTAAGAATGAAATATATATATCACTGTCAAATATCCTATTGAAATATACCATAGATAAAAAAAGATTAGGTAACAAAATCTCCTAGGTAAAAAAGGAACATGCATATATCAGATTGTCTGACAGGTAAAAAAAGAAACGTATATATCACTGTTAATAGGGAAAAAAGAAACATATATATCGCTATCAAATATCCTATTGTCATATCCCATTGGTAAAAAAGATCAGGTAAACAAATTTTAGATAAAAAAAGCCACCAATAGATTTTCATAGAAAAAGTACATAAGAAAATTGGTATGTCATGAACATAAAAAAACAAGCCATGGAACATTTTTAAAAAAGTACTACTAGCGCCACCAAAATAGACGGCCAATCTGGTACTAAAGTACGTTCAATAAAAAAATGACAAAAAAATCATGTAACATTTAAAAAAAAAAAAGAGTATGCCCCCCTACCACTAGCCACCATTTCAGTATGGAGGCTCCCATAGCGGCATTTTTGGTACTAAAGTAAGTTCAATTGCACCTCACATTAATACTCCTAACAAATAAGACTGGTATTATTACAGATTATATGACTTTGAATAGTAATTACAGTAACAAATAAGAATGGGTGTTGGCGGGGATTTGGCAATAATTATGGTATTTGGGGGAGGGGGTTATGGCTGGCTGGAGGTGTTCTAACCCAGGACAAAGCTATCTGTTCTTGTTTGGGAAGTCGCCTCGCTCTCTTCGTTTATTTCTCCAACGGTACAATAAGGAATAAAAGGCGTGGTATTTCATCAACTATATTGTATGAAGATTTTGGTGTAGTTGATCCTTAAGTGCAGTTTTTAATCAAGAACTGTGTGTATAAGCCACCTGTTCTGCCCAGATTAAATTTGGTGCCGAGACCAGGTATTCCCAAACAAATAGATCCCACTATCACTAGCTAGGATTTAATGGAGCTTTGTAATGTAACCGAAACAACAATTATGTATGGAACAACGAACTGTTCCTAGCTTTACATTTAGTTCAACATTTGGGTAAGAGCGTCGGAGAAGGTACCATCGATAACTCTATACATTTTAAAAATTCAGCTAAATTATACTGAACAATTATAAAAACTATACATGTATGTATTTGGAATTGATTTGATTTGATTCAACAAGTCTGCTCGATTATGTTGAACTCTATATTGAACTTTATTCTTGTCCAGACCTGGGTTATTTGGAGCGATTGGTATAGAGGCGTTGATGTATATAATTATGTCTACTTGCCTCGCATCTGCGTCGCTTCGGTTATCTATTCGAATATTGTAAAGCAGTGCTCTGATATACAGATATTTCTGCATAAACATGTTTTGTTGTCAACATGCTGGAGTCAGATGGGATCATCAAATCTTGGACAGAAATATGAAAGGCTTTGCAACTGAAGTTGGCGAGTCGGCCATGCAAAATTAACCTTGCGTTTCAGAGAGAGCCTTTTCAGGTGGCACTGTGCAAACCGATGGAGAAAGACTGCATGCAAGAACACCATTAGTGATTTGTTTAGGAAGACACTTCGTTTATTTTGTATTGTGTTATCTTACTTCTTTCTTAGCCTAGGATAATTCCCATTCATGCGATACACAACTAAATTTCCATCAATCTGACCAACATCCGATAGGACTATTTCATAATCCTTACCAAAAGCAATTCTTTTCAGGGGAGAAAGAACAATAACTCACTTTAAATGTTTAAAGAAATCTGATTGTTTCCATTTGACTTTCAAAATATAAAGCACCATTTTCCATCTTAAAGAAATGCTAATTTAATGTATACCAGTAATTGATTATTCGCGTGGGCCTATCTCACCAGCACTCGGGTGCTGTCAGTGCTGGGAATATGTTCCCCTTATCTGTTGGCGATGCACTTAGGCGTCGATCGTTATACTCATGGTGACCTCGCTGTCAATCCGATCATCATCATCAAATGGTCCAGAAAATGTATAGACTCAGTAGTATAGACCAAGTAAGGGTTGCTCAAATATTAATCTTGCCGCAATAATCCTGATAATGGGACTGTTTGGTGGTTGTCAAGTATATCTTCCAATCGAACTGAAGCATCATGTGCACATTATTGTTATATGGATTAATATAATGATTGGTGAATTTTACTCCGGATTGATGTTGCCTATATTGGATTTGAATCGTATACAAACAGGTGCACGTAAATCTAATTCATCTTTAGATGTCATTTGTAGATTCCTCGCACTAAAAGCTCCGTATAAATGTGGCCATCTAAGTCGTTTAGAACTTCCTCTCGGTGTCCTGGGAAAATTCCATCGAGCCCACTTGCACTTGGCTACGAACATGCAGTGCTGGACTCCGAGACTCTGAAGATGAGTAGTATAGTGAAATGTTAATCTGAGCATGCAGAATCTGGAAATAATGAGGAAAAACACACCGAGAATCTCATTTATATGATAAATGCAAGACAATTCTAGAATGGTGATAATGTATGTTGTATAAATTGAAACGCCAATATCGTCTTGGAGCTACGACACTGTAGCCCACCTATGCCTTTTCAGCGGACGAGATAGATTACAATATGTGAATGTGTGTGCGTATGTGTGTATAAATACATACATGTATATACACATGTATGCACGAGTCATTAATATGAACTACCGATACGAGTTGATATAATCCTAGGTAAGATTTAATCCCTGTACATATACAAATGGAGGTATGTACAGACTTATAAGTATACAGAAGACTGTATCTGTCAGCCGTGCCAAATGCGCAATTTGTATTTGAGCGTGCAGTGTTTGCTTGGGTCTGAAAGCGGTTGTATAGAAAGAAAATAAATATAAATACTCTATACCTAAAAATAAAACTCTAAACACAAGCATATTGGCAGTGTACTTGAGGATGTGCTTACATATCGTAAAGGTCTATATTTCTAACCGATGCAATGGTCAAATTCAACAACTAGGAATAGGAACTCTGGGCTGTACACAAAGCAATATATCTCTACATGTGCATGTATACATACTTTAATAAGTGAATCATGCATGCAAACTATAACATCAAGCTATACAAAACAGTGCTACCAGACTACAATAATTAAGTGATTTCTGTGGCGAGTGAGAACAGTCTAGAAGAAGTTTATTTTCTACTGAATCACGAAGAGGTTATATCGAACATGTAATTAGAGTTAGTACTGATGGAATTGTCTTCCAGCTTGTAGCGTCTCCGTAACTCTGAAACATTTTTGCAAGCAAAAAGTTTCTTGAGGCTCCGCCGGAATTTGCTTCCACCTATGCAGTAGAGGAAGAAATTGATGGCATTGTTGGTGAAATACAACTTGGTGGAGAGGTGATAGACAAGTATGAATGTGGCATAGGTTTCAGGGTCGCTGTATCTATCTATAGAGAGATAGAGAATGTATCTTACAGCCTGAGGAACATTTAAAATCACAAAAGAAAATGCCACCATGGTAAGCATAACAGCTAGGTGCGCTTCGGTCGATCTGAGTTTGGTTCTTTTCACTGCAGGAATCTGCTTATGCATGAATACTTTAGTTTGTTGCACCCCTCTTCTGCCATTGACTCTTATGTCATTCAGATCTGGTTCACTGCCATAATTACAAGCGTTTTCCGATTTTATTTCGTACCTCAATAAATTAGGACTATCTGAAAAACTTATCGAAGACAATTCCACGGCCTTGTACGAGCGGGTTGGTGTTTGATGTTGTTTATGTTTCTCTACCTTTTTAGAGTGGAGTCTGATCTTTTTAATTATCAAACCGTTCATTACCGTCAAAGCGATGAACGGAGCGAAAAAGTTCACTATCATGTTGGCCCAGGCGTAATAGTCCATCAACTGGAATTCAGCGGTTAGTGTGGCACAGAAATAATGATTCCCTACGGGTCGTGTGCTCATCAAATGTGGTATACAAAAAATAAATGATGTCAAAAAAGCAACAAACGATAATAGTTTAGCTCTACCTGGTTTGCAGTATATACTGGCTTTCAGGGGGAAGGTAATGGCTAGGAGCCTATCAACGGTCATCAGAACAATGAGAAACATCCCCCATTGGATGGCCGTGAGACCGATAAAAGCCATGATCTGGCACTCTACGTCTGTGTACGGTTTTTGTCCCATGTAAATGACCCATTCAAATCCCCTGCGTAGGAGGGAAATATTGTCAGCAACGGCGAGAACAGCCATGTAGGTGCAACAGGAGATATATCTGTTCTGAGGTTGAAGCATAATGATCAGAGATAATATGTTGCCTACAAGTCCAATAGGTACAATAATCGGTGGCCATATCAAATGAATCCAAAGCCCAATTTTGTAAAGCATGTATTCCTTGGCCTCTGTCTTGATCTCTTCAATCGGGTCCTGAAGCTGATCGCATGAAGTATTAGTCATCGAAGAGTTCAATTGTTCAGTGGTATATATTGTGGTCGTCTCGGGGTCTAAGAATAGGCCAGACACCCTTTGTATCTCAGGTATGGTGGACGTGTCATAGAATATGCTGGTATAGTCACCACTACCAGCTATCTCTGAAAGCATGAACAAATGTGTTTTATTGGTACCGTCTAATCGGACATTTGCTTTTAACTTTTTTTCTTCTTTTTTTACATATGTTGTTATATTGATTATTCATTGAAATGCTTTGTCAAACTGTTCGCATTAAACATGTAAATTTATTCTTTCTAATCAATTTAATGCTCACTATGATGTACTCATTATAGTCTCCTGGTTTTTTAAAAAAAAATTGAACAAAAAAATTAACACACGATTACATAAGAAACTTTCAACAATAAAAGTTTCATTTGCAACAGATTTGATCGCCTATTCTGTCAATAACAACAAAAACAAATATTTCCTTTTTTCTTTTGCACTAGTATTCCTGAACTATTTGTAGGTATACTTTGGAAGCAAATGATACTTCACCTGGTGTAACGACCTCCGTATCTTCTACGCTGACTATCAACAGCACCTGTTGTGTCGCGGTGTGTTCTTTGGTCATAGTATCTCCATCTGTAACATTCAGACTATTTCCGTCTAAAACATTGCCCAAAGGAAGATGCGATCCATTTTCTGAAGTGGGTGAAATATATAGCCCTTGGTTATGGGCAATCGTGGTAGCAGCATTTAATACCAGAAATAGACTATAAATAATAGCAACACAAATGAGAGTCTTCATTCTATCTGTAATCCAATCCTAAGGAAGTTAATCCCCGTGGTTCCTCGAGGACAGCATGCAGGCCTAGATTGCTGCGTGGATATAGCTTTACAATGAAGCGCGTGGTTATACCAACTGTTGATTGGGTTGAGAATACGCGGGAGAATACGCCAGTAGGAACCTATCATCGTCCCTTACTGAACACCCCCATTAAACTGCGCATGTGCGTCATGGCATATATTTGCATAAATCAATAGCTCTCTAAATTCTCGGCCTCTTATTCCTGTTTATGGGATAATATATATATATATATATATATATATATATATATATATACGCTTTATAACCTAAAAAAGGTAAGAATTAAAAAGTCAGACAATGTATGGACTTAGATATATAGGGGATAAGTCAATGAGAGTCATATAAATAATGCTGCAACTTTAGAAATTGGACTGGTAGAATTGATGTATGGAGGATTAGATTAGACTACGTCTTTGTCATATAATACTGGCGATTGTGTTGTCATAAAACAGGTCAGTATGGTTATATCTCATATAATCAATTTATCTGTCACATGGATTCCCTATGTGGTATCAGGATCCTAGGAGTCCGCCATGGCTTCTGGAGATCTTGTGGGTAAGAAAATGATGTGTTTAGTTCAATCTGATGGTATTAGGAAAAACAATTGTTTTATTACATCATTAGGCCTATTATTATTATTATTTTGTAGTTTTTAATTAAACGTGTCTATTCATTTTTTTTTAAAGATTTTATTTCCACTGGGGAGACATTCCCAGTAAGCTGGGTTATTCCAATGCGCCCAGCTTGGGGTAACAAAAGTAGCTGGAGAGAAAAAAATCGTGTAGCATATTTGTTAATTACAGATAGATCAATTGGAATTGATGGTTAGGTATAGCATTGTGTAAATAGAGTATGAAGATATACAATTCGAACAATTATAAAAACTCAGATTGAATATATGTTACATAGTTGAAACAATGACAGTGGTAACGGTAATGGTAATGGGGATAATCACTATCTAAGAGTGTGACCCCAGTTGGAGAGTAGGAGGTGGTAATAGATCCTGAGGTAAACCATACAGTATGACAAGAGGAAAAGGAAGCTAATTATCTCTTGCCTATGAGAGTGAGATAGTCATAGTAATTTGGTTGACAGAACCAGGATAATCACTTCAAACAGTGTGACCCGGTTGTGCAAAAACAGATTTCAGGCAGATAGACGCATTAATCCAGAGTAGAGATTAACCATTTTCGTTGAAGAGATTTAAAGGTCTCAATTGTATCAATATTTCTAGCCCTGGGAGGGAGTTCGTTCCAGGTTTTTTCAGTTTTGATAAGAACAGAGTTTGAACCGATTTGAGTTCTATACATCTATACGATTTCAAGACAGGGGCATCATTCGCTCTAGTGTTTCTTCGATCATGGTTGACTTTGAATTTAGGAGATTGAGCTCGTTTAAAAATATGACGTTTAAAGAGATGATAAGCATAGCGATTTCGTCGTAGTTAGTTGTTAGGTTGTAGTTTAATCAAATAGGTAAAGTTTCATTTCGATGTGTGAAATGATTTATTAGTTCAATGTACTTCTTGATACTTCTGTAAAATATGAGGGTTTCTCGGTAAACATATAAAGTCGTAACTCGTTAGATGCATTCTTCTGAAAGTTTACCTACGATGACTCCCTGGTGCTCCACTTTGATACTGCATAATGCTGATTAAACATAATGAATATTAATATTGTTTAATTTTGTCCTTATTCAAATTAGTACAAATAGGTGAACATTACACTTCTGGTCCAGTGTCCAGGTCGTCCATGGAATTAGATCAATATGTTCTCTATAATGTTATACACAATTTTTGTTTGCTTTTATTTCTCATTTGTGTTACGTAATATTGCATAATTGAATATTAACATTTGATATACGACATGATATTAACAATATTAAATATGAATATTAAGTCAAATGTGTGTTTTCATACATATAAAAGTGTGTAAAGCAGATCAACTATACGATTGAAATAGCAACAGTTAGATTTGGGATATGAAAATTATGTTCATAGAACATTTGAGAAGTGATATAGATGTAGCATTCAAGACTATAATTAAACATTATATCCTGTGTCCAGATGTGGAGCGGCGTTGAAAACATGTTCAGGATGTCCGCAACACTGACACATTTCCCCAATAAAGAAACGGTGGATCTTAATCGGAAGGGAATCGTTTGCCAATTCTGAGATCTGGAAATAAAGATAACGCTTTCCTACCTTTCTAGCAACGGACGAGAACACTTGATGTATTTGCATGGCCAAGGATTGTTCTCTCGCCCTAGGAATGTATGCCTGCGCAATATACCGCTTTCCATATACTACTTGGGTTTTTCGGCGAAATTTTGCGAAGGGCTTTCGAGAAAGTCTCATTGCGATTTAAGACACTTTTACCCGTAGAACTCATTTTGAAGCGGTTTTCACTTGAACACGATCCCTTATTATTATATTCTAGTAATTGATATACATAATAATTATCAATCACGTAAATTGGGTTACTTTGATTGGTTTTGATGACAGTATGTTAATTGCAAGCTTCTGAGCAAGCAGACCATTGCTTTTGCAAGTAATACAGGTTAACTAACTAGTTGGCTGAAGGAGCATGAATATTGCACGTGTTGCGTAGCAACGAGTTTAATATTCTAAGCGACTGAAGTGTGATATTCTAAGCGAATGAAACCAACGAGTTAGTTAACAGTTATTATATACGATTTCAAAATGAAAATATAAAAAAATCGAGTCATAAATTTTAATTTCAGCGGTAGTCTTAGTAAAAAACAGATTGGCTTCCAGGATAACTCCTCATAACTCACTAGTGAAATACGCACTATGCGTAACTCACTCTTGATACGTTGTTTTCAGAGCAATGCGTGTATAACAATACAGGTTAACTAACGAGTTGGTTGAAGGAGCGTGAATATTGCACGAGTTGCGTTGTTTTCAGAGCAAAGCGTGTATACATAATATAATATGATACACAAGACCTTCTCTCACACGGGTGAAATTAAGACTTTATTTAATATATGTAGTGTTTGGGCATTGACTTGTCACCTCCGGTGCGCGCCCCTATTGGTGTTCAACACCATTATATGTGAGTCTGGATTCTAGTTTTATGTCAGACCTTGAATATTAGTTATTACTACATATTAGGTTGTGTTAAAATAGCGGATCCCGCTGAAGGTTATTTATACTGTGGCCAACAATCAGCGCTGTCCCAGCAGCACTTGGTGATTGCCACCAATAAACAACTCACTCTCTCTGTCCGACCTGACGAAGCCAAATGAATGAGTCGATTACCGCTTAGTCCCCACTATCCGAATAATGAATAAAAATGTGGAATGCGTTTCTGATTGTGGCATTGACCATCAGCCGATCGCAGGACAGGTTAATGTTGAATACAGGTAAATTATATAGGATCGGAATCGCATCGGAAGAATGTTAGTATATCGGTTAATGCGGTGTGACTAATTCATACAGATCATAGTTATATACATGGGAAATAGAGGAAAGTGTGAACATTGATAAAATTAATGGTCAATTACTTTTTTTTTTTTTTTTTTTCATAAATGGTCAATTACAGTTTTATTTGTTATATTATTACCTGGTAGTGAACCATGCAGTTCAAACAGATTATCTCGGATTGGTACCGTACCTTTCGATTAATCCACATATTCTGTAATAAAACATTTCTCTGCTTCGAAGTTACAATAAGCAGGAAGACCCATGGTAATTTTAGTTAATTATCTCCAACCATCTTATCGAACACGATATTATACTACTTAACAGGTTATATCTACAATTTCAACACAGACTTAGTACAACACCACATATAAATATTGATATTTATCATAAATATTGATATTTATCATATGGATACTAATCAATGAATATGTGAAACAAAAGTTGGTTTCAAAATTAATGTCTGCTCTTCTATTTATATATAGAATACGAACATTTTCTTGGATTTGTTTTAACAGTAATAAAGTTTAACAATGCTAAACAGCACACACATGAGGCCAGCTCATCGGGCGAAAGTATATCCCCATTATCAATTGTTGCGAAGTGGAGGAATAGTTGTAAACAATCATTATTATTCTATGATTTTAGTTACTTTTACTTTATTTGATTAATTCAGTACCATGTAGCTGGTCTTCCATTAACTCATGCATGCATGGGTATTATACTTCCATCGATGGTTGAGATGAAACACTAACAATGCTACATATTATTATAACTTACACTTTTCGAATGTTAGCAATGGATCTTTAAGTGGGGTCTCCACTGGCTGCGGTAAGCTCTTGCAATGGTGTGTGCTGGTTCTGCAGGTGGAGAGGAGTGACGAGGTCCTGCTTACATAGTTCACTGACCATGTAAGCAGGACCTCACCACTTCTCACCATCACAGCACCATTGCAAGGCTTACTGCAGAGCTTACCGCAGAGCATACCGCAGCCAGTGGAGACCACTCTTAACGTGCATAGTGTCAAACACAGCAATTAAGCCGGCCATACTTTGATATTATAACCCAGTCAGCAATTAAGCAAAAGAGTGGAAGAGAACTTGTGCCCACGGCGGGGTTTGAACCGGCCACATCACTCACATGCCTCTGGGCCCAAAACCAGTCCCTAAATTCACGATTATTGTTGTTTTTTCACAATTATTGTTTGGAGATTCGATCGTGGAGTTGATTGAGCGTACTAGGGGATGATATCCACGCTACCAGAACAAACAGGAATCCAACTACTGCTGGCAAGACGATGTATGCTGTTCTGGTCTTGGGTTTCTGTTCCACCCATCCCAAAAACCACATCCACCATTTGATAATCCAGAGTAAGGAAATGGCGTAAAGGATGTACTTGACAGCCAGTGCTGGAATTGATTCATCATAAAGAACCTTCACCTCCCGACCAATATTCATCAGCAAGAAAAGGCAGAGAAGTGTGAAAAGAATTAAACCTGCGTTTATAATCATCATTATGTAGGCCGGCGAAAATCCGAGGAGGGCCTGCTTGTAGGCAGATACTAGGTATTTAATGCCCTCAGATAACTGGTCCCTTTTGAAGTAGTAATCCACAGCACCTTTGTTGAGTGATTGTAATCTACCATTTGTCAATGTAGCTGACGCTTTCTCGCCAACCGAAGTATAGGCCTGGAATTGAAGAATCCAATTAACAGTAAGACTGGAACAACTGGATTTTTACCACTACACCTAAACTTTGAATAGATATCATCGATTCATGTGAGTCTGGGAGAATCATGATTTTTACTATTATTATGCCATCGTGGGCTGATACCTTCGGTTAATTTACGAATTAAAATAACTACCTTTTTTATTGAGAGGTCGTACAAAACACTAGGGGTTCCTATTTCCAAAGTAAACAGGAAAGAAGACAGCAGAGAGAAAGAGAGGAAGTGTGATACCAAGTTAATGGGTGAGGAGATTAGGATGTGGAGTTGGGGGAGTTTTTATGAAAGTTTAATGGGGGGAAAACCTGCTTTAATGTAAGGATAAGTAATGTACCTTGTAGGTTAATAGTTTGATCTACTCACCACCTGGTACTGTTTGGAGTAAAGGACAATGATATCATTGCCGCAAGTACCCAGTGCCCATTGCCGCCTTATCCTGGATGCCAATTGTTCCATTGCAGTATTGATTTCTTCTTCCGTCGCATCTCTTCCCTCTAACTTAGGGAGTATTGCCCCACAGTCATTGATA
Organism: Sthenelais limicola; assembly: GCA_942159475.1. NCBI lineage: Eukaryota > Metazoa > Annelida > Polychaeta > Phyllodocida > Sigalionidae > Sthenelais > Sthenelais limicola. The sequence continues at coordinate 36,174,454 of OW804098.1, forward strand.
CACCTGGAGTATGTAATAATATAGTGTGTTTTTTTTATTTAGTTTAAAGATGTTTATTCACAAATCAACATTACATCCTTTATGGATTCATTTAGTTAATCCTGATGCTAGCAAAAGGTTAAATTCCTACGATTACAAAAAATACCCGAATTCTAACCATACATATAGAAGCGTACAAAAAACGCATAATACAGAGTACAATCATGTCAGTTTCTAAAAAGTGACATCTTATCACATCCTTACACTTGTTCCATTCGTCTTTCTTAATTAGGAAATTAGCAATGTGACATAAGAATATGAGACAAAACGTTACGAGAAGTTTATACGTGCGAACCGCCGCGAGTTGGCATGCACGTTAACTTAGAGTTTACGTTTTGTATATATCACAAATGAATATTTCTAATGTTCTGTATGCGCATATCAAAGTGACACTGTATTAAATATATCCATGCATTACAAGGTCATCACATATAATAGAGTATATATGTAACTTCTTTTTCAAAACTAAAAATATCAAACTTAAAATATAGATACTTATTAGCTGTACCAGTGTTTACCACCATTAGAAATATCGGATTGATCTCATCGTTTCATATGTGATGATATCTCAAAATCCATTTTCTGCGACTTGTGACCCATTTTCCTAAAAACACATCACATATGCAGATCTCACTCTGATACAACCTAATTCAGTATTGCTATATAATTATTATGCAGTTGCTTTCTTTATGTGGAATGTCTTACGTGTTAGGTGATGTGAGGTCTGGGACGGCGATCTTGTTCACAATTGCAAAAGCGTAAGTAAAATTCTGAGGACTATCCCGGATATTATTACACGTGTACGGACTGGTCTCCTCAGCCTCTCTGACAAATTCTTCCAGTGCCCATCCTGAAAATACAATAAAAGGTTTTTTAATTGTGTGTTATGGGCAAATTGGTACCCACATTCAGTAGTGTCAGGACCAAGACAACAATAGAGGATTTGCGTAGCCACCATTTTGAATCTTATTTCGCATGAAATTTTGGGACTAATGGTACTGATAACAATCTATAGAAAACATGCCATGTTCAGCATGGAGCATAATTTATCGGTGCTCTTATGTCAATATCCATAAGTTATACATGTTTCCATAACACGAGCCTCCATCTTTCTCATCATGCATTTGGTTTTCAAAGACCACTTGGTGAAAACATTCTTGGAATTTTCACTAAAGATTTTGCCAGATATTTGTATGCCAGATTGCATCAGAATCTATCCCAGGATGCAATGTGACATACATGCGCAGTGGCAAATGCAAACCCCCTATTGCATAGTATGCCCTGCATTACTTGCTGCAAAATTCCATCAAAGACATGGGTCTCATGTATAAATATCATGTAAAAATAAGCGGATTTCAAATCAACTTTGCCTATTTATACCTTACCAAACAATGAGACTTGTTCATGTTTTGGGATTTTTTTTTATTTATTTCATTAAAGGCCGATAACATATTTTAAGTAGTTCCATGGAAAAAATGGTGTATTCACAGTGTCTTGTCACATGTTTCTTTCTGACGATAACTTTTGGGTTATGAAATATTTTGTATTATCAATATCTCACCTGCTTCATAGGTGAAAAGGTAATTGGGATCACACAATCTAAAGTTCCAAGTTTCATTTCGGGGACGTCCACAACCTCTCTGATTGGTGAGAACGTTTGGAAAGGTACAAGCTGTCCAGCGATCATCGTGACGTATTGTAACATTGGACGGGCATCGTTTGTCAACCGTCGCTCCAACTTCCGATATCATTACAAATAAAAAAGTAAATATGAAGCGCCTTATAACTCCCATTTTCGTGAATGGAGTCGTACACAGGATTCGATTTAATGCGTGTCGGTTGGAAATGATAACACTCGTTCTTTTATATCACCCGGGGATGATATCAAATAAAATCCATGAGCTGAAATTCGTGTTATAAAATACAAAATGAAAATCTTTCCGAATATATTTCTGAATCCACAGGAGTTCTTCGTTGGAAAACTGACTTGTGTCCTGATTGTCAATGCTCCAAGGCCACATGTATGAATATGCAATTCCTGGGCTCGATTAGGCGTGGTATTCCTGTTTGATCATGCACATCGTTTTCTATTACGATCCTAAGCTTTGGACAGTTTTGGAATCAAAATAGTAAGGATCGATGGTTTTACCATGCAGTAGATATATATTACTCTTCGCTGATTTACTCCATTATTTATGTGTGTATCATCGTCATCCTATTTCCCGATTGTATTACGTTATACATGCGCATGTATGTGTATTTCCTTATTGATCTCAGTGTTTTGGAATAAAATTATCTGTGATTTACCAAAAGTTCAGGGCAACATGGCGTCCGTGCCTATCTGTAACTAATGACGCCAGGACACCTGATCTAGATAAGGTGCACGGTAGTAGATGTGTTCAGGACTCACCCTTATTATTAATCTGTTGACGGTCCAGTCTAGGCCCAAACCCTCAGATTAGATTAGAATGTCGGCGATTGAACGCCTACTTCGCTTTCTTGGCCTAGGGCTAGGCGTTCTAATGGGATTATAATGACATTTTGCGGCCTTAATGAAATTATAATGGCACTTTGCGGTTTGAGGCGATCGATAGGCTTTCTCTCTGTTTGAAGGGACTCTCTCATCTTTGGGCATATAGACTGTGTCGTTGTGGACTAATCTCTTTGAATTCTTGTAGACGCTTTATCACTATACAGGGATGAAAGTGGGGACATGACAAAATCACAGTCACTGGAATATTTCTGGCAAGGGGAAAATGGGGGTTCGGGGTTAATAAAAAGTGATAATATTAATCTTTGAAAATTTCGAATAAATTCAAATCAGATTTTGTGAAATGTTTCTGAAAATTTGTGAGTTTAAAAAGGATGGAATTTGGGGGGAAATTATAATAGTGCTGGTGGCTATAATTATGGTTTGATTTCTGTCCAGAGACTGTATTCAAACAAAAGGATTTTTTGTCATGGGCCTTGTGGCAATTCAATATGTTCGCTGAACGGCAATGTTTACCAAACCAATGCCGAATACCATAACTGATAAAAGTTTCTAGGCGTACCTATAGATGAATGGACCAAATCCTTTTAGTTGTGCAGAATTATTGAACGACCAGGCACATTAAAGCCTTCATAATTATGCATGAAATGATTTGTCATTCCGTGGTACCTTTTAGTCGCAAACTCGATCAAATAAAGAAAAAAAAAGTTGTGATGATTTGAATTTATGAATACTCATAGTGGGCATTTTAAATATTTATGATATGAATATTTCACTGGAGGGGTATGATAAAAATATTTTTATCGTACATGTGCGATAGAAATTACAATTGTTTGTTTTCGTTTAGCTTTTATAGATCTACTTTATGAGGATTCAAAACCAAGTTTATATTTCAATATTCTTCTATGGTAGTGGCATATGATAAAATAGTGAATGGAACGTGACTAGTACCGATTTCTGCGCTTCTGGACTGAAGAAATTCAAGGCTTTTTAAGGCCATTTGATAAAACGGCCTTGAGAAGCCCTGAATTGTGTTAAGCCTAATGATTTTCAAGGCCAGTCGATATCGATGATTTTTTATAACCTTAATGACAGGACCTAGGGGCTGTAGTTATTGTTTTCGTGGGCCAATGATGTATATACAAGACAACATACTACTGCCATTTGCTATAGTATCTTTCGATACTAGGAGGCAAGCTCAGCTGATTAGCGTAACTGTTAATTTACTCTTTGCTTTAACTATTTTTTATATACATTTATTCCATATTTTAGTATATAATTGATTACTGATAAGTTGATCGTATATAGTGGTTTCTTTTTGCCTTAAGCAAAGTCAAAATAGTTGTTCATAAAGTCAGAAAAGTCGAGATAGCCCATCGTAAAGTCGAGATAGCCCATTGTAATACACAATGGTACAGATTCACAATCACTGGCTATGCAAAGTCCCCTTTAGAATCAGTCAAGAGTCATTCTGCCAATCACATAAACAAAACAATTATACGCTCCACTGCACTCACCCACACACCTCACTCATTGCATTACTATACACTCTGCCTAGACTTACACAAGAGAAGACAGTGGAAAAGTCAAAGAAGTCAATCCTAAAGTCCTTTCTGTCTTGATCTGTAGGTATTATGGTGTTCCCTTTAATTCAGTAGACAAGCCAAGGGATTACACCACATTGATGGCAAACACCACATTATGTAACTCCCTGTCACTTACACTGGGGATTGTAACTGGCGTGTTTCATAGGCCAATGATGTATTTAACAAGTTTTATATTCATATTTTATATCAATCATTGATTTTAAACTTTTACTTTACGAGTCACTCTGTGGATGGTGTGAGAGGGGCAAATCAGGGGAAAGTGTACAGGAAGAAACAGAATCTTCGAAAATTTCAAGGCCATTTAATGGATTCCAACATGATTCAAGGCCCATATAATGATTTTCCAGGCGCTTTAACCAAAATGCCCATTTTCAAGGCCTTGAATTTATTTGTCCAAATTCAAGGCTTTTCCAGGCCCCGCGGAGACTGTTTTATAATGAAAGCGGTGTCTTTCAGGAAGTTGGGAATGTATAACGGTATTAATGTAATACAGAAATAAGCCTCCTCCATAAAAGGAAAGAACCACAGGTTGTCACGAGTTTCTCTTTATTTCTGTTTAGATTTCTAGTAGCCTTTTTCCAGAGTAGTGTGATCGGCTAAAAGTAATGACAGTACAGTGCACGACGTGGAATACAATAGGAATGAAAATGCAATCACGATCTCATCATTTGTAGGCTAATAATGTGCATAAGGTTTGATTCAAAGGGTATGAAATGGTACACAAATAATAAATAAAAATATAAAATATCTGACACAATAAATTAGTCAAATAAAGGAGCATATACATTCAACAATAAACAAAAAAAATTGTTCATGATCTTCCGTCGGGATGTGAAGAACAAAGAGGCATACAGTTGATATCAATATGATATTTGAATATATTTGTGTAGCCATAGTAAGTACCTATATTGATATTAAAATGGCGAGTTAATTGTTGAATTAATCAAAACATTGTTTCTTTTGTTTTCGGTCATTACTCTCATGGCATTTGACACATTGACAATTCTGGCAGAAGAAAGTAGTAGGTACCTTATCGATATTAAAATGGCGATTTAAATGTTGAATCATTCAAATCATTAAGCATGGAAAACCGTATAGACACCACTAGAAGTTAGTTGTATTTCAGTTATTTTATTTTTCCAACATTTGGGTCTTAGAGGGGACCTTCTCCAAGGGTCCAATTAAATGTTTTCTTTTGTTTTCAGTCATTACTTTAATGGCATTTGACATATTGACAATTACAGGGCAAGTTCTGACAGTATAAGCAACATAAATGCTATTACAAGCACATTGCTGTAAATGTTATTCTGTAGCATCTTCCACATATATGTGCCCCCATTTTTAAGCGCCAGCACCTTGTATGAGATATATATTTTTTAATACACCTTAGTATATCAGTCGGGGCAACGAGCATTGCGTCATTCACATAACATACTTCAATCTAATAAATACAGGTGACTATAGCTTTCCATAGTTTTAGGACACACCCTTCCACAGCCAAATGCTCACATGGGAAAATAGCTTGCCATTATTCATCAACCTTAAGAAGAACCTATTCCGATAGAATTGTTCAAAAATCGTTCACAATTTGTACACATAATTATATTGAATAATTATATATTATATAATAGAACACAATTCATCCTACACATATGAGTGCACTAGGGCAAAGAAAAGCCAGTAACGCGAACACATTACTGTCATAATATCTGCAGAACACATCCAGATTTACTGCCAATGCTTTGAGAGTTACTCTTTCTTCGTGAGGCCGGCTGCCTCCCGGTCACCCATGTCAATACCAACCATGTTTTCTGAGGCGGCATACAGATGTACGAGTGAAATTCCTGACTTGACGAGGGCCACTGGGGCACAGAGAACACAGATGATCTTCCACAACCCCACACCCAGGACAGGCACTGCAACAAATATCATCACAGGTTATTTGACGAATGTGTTAGGTGTTTAAAATGGAGTATAAGAAAGGAAAAAGGCGACCAGGTTTGTGAAAGGGGGTACGGCTTTTTCAAGGATGAAAGTGGGGCCACGGCAAAAATACGCACGAC